>JADLZN010000338.1:0-424849 GCA_018155175.1 Sinocyclocheilus anophthalmus | reverse complement strand
GTTGAGGAAACCCTTTTCAGTCCTAACAAACTAAACAGAATTAGTCAAATTTACCTTCCAATTGTTAGACAAAGTCAGACAGGTGAGACATGTATATGTAGAAGTAATATATGATTATTCGAGGAATCAAATATTCGTTCTCACTTTCTCTTTGTCCAATCCTCAGTGTTAGAAACGCAATCATGCCTTTCGGAAACACCCACAACAACTTCAAGCTGAACTACTCAGTTGAAGATGAGTTTCCAGACCTTACCAAGCACAACAACCACATGGCCAAGGTGCTGACTAAGGAAATGTATGCCAAGCTTAGGGACAAGCAGACCCCCACTGGATTCACCGTGGACGATGTCATCCAGACTGGTGTTGACAACCCAGGTGAGTAAAGACATCAGTGTCACAACCTTACCGCATATTTAACCCGTTCAAACCTGGACCACTTCACAGCATGTTTCCTTCCTTTATATACTGATGAGATGCCATTTTTCTCCAGGTCACCCCTTCATCATGACTGTCGGCTGTGTTGCTGGTGATGAGGAGTCCTATGAAGTGTTCAAGGATCTCCTCGACCCTGTCATTTCAGACCGCCATGGTGGATACAAGGCAACTGACAAGCACAAGACTGACCTCAACTTTGAGAACCTAAAGGTACAAAACAGAAATACAAAATATTTTTTGAAGTGTTAGAAATCAGTAGACATAGGCTATAAATGGTCTTAATTAATCCTTGACAGGAGAAAACAGTAAACTGTCTTCTTGACATCAATTATTTATTTACTTGAATGTGAAATGTGAGATAGTAAATGAATATGAAAATCAATCCATATGGGTATGCTTCATATGCCCATCTATTGTTGGAAATGTTCTGAAATGAATTAAATCTCTATTTTTAGGGTGGAGATGACCTGGACCCCAACTATGTTCTCAGTAGCCGTGTGCGTACCGGCCGCAGCATTAAGGGATATGCCCTGCCCCCCCACAACAGCCGTGGAGAGCGCAGAGCTGTGGAGAAGCTGTCTGTTGAAGGTGTGCCGTCATTACAGTACATGTGTGCACACTTCAGTGTTATTTAACATTATTTATCTAGTATTTATTAGTATTTTAAATACGTTTTTATTTTTATATTTAGTTTTCATTTTAAAGTTTTAGTCATTTTGTTGTACCTTTGTTATTTTTATTAGTTTTGAATTGTCTTTTTTACCTTTTGTTTATCTTACTTTTTTTAGGGTAGTTTACTTTTTTTTGAGTTTAAACCTGTGAGTTTTTCAGTAGCTGACGAAGGCAATATTTTCATTTTAAGCTTTTAGCATAATCATACTTGCATGCGTTGTAGAATTATGGATCAATAATCGTTTAATTATGATCCATAATGAAAAACTCATGTGATACATTTAGCTTATCAATCTTTTTCATTTTAACCAAGATACAGGAATTGTCACATGTTTGTTTGTGCGAAACTGTAGCTCTTTTATATATGTGGAAACATGGCTGTTTTTTTCTTTAAGGTAATTTGAGAACTAGATTTTCCAAGAACTTCTAAAGAAAAAAGGCCAGGAAGAATTTGGAAAGGAACCTTGAAATAAGAATTTAACAATATCTGCTTCTCAATGTCTATTTTGTTGCTAATGCATGTGTGTACCTGGTTAATTAATAAAATAGTATTGTACTAACTGTACTGTAATTCTGTACAAGTTATTTCCTTGTCACTGTCTGTTTTGTTTATTCTGGTTCTTGTATGGTTTATACTACTTATGTGTGCTGGATTCTGGATTTTGTTTAGCTTAACTGTAAATAAATCTCTGCATGTGGATCCTCGGTTTTCATCTGAGTGAGACTGAAGACTTTGCCCAAAAATGGATCAAGCAATGATTCAGAGAAAACACACTGCATTTGTCTAATTGAAATGTCCTCTGGCAACAACACAACAGCCAACCATTTCCAGCTTTGTTTCCAAATGAAGCAAAGACAGTATCTTTTATAGTTGCACTAATAGATGGCACAATGAGCTACGCAACAATAAAAAAGGTCTCAGATTAGATTTAATATTCTCTAAAATAAATATTGTCTATGACAATGGTTCTCCAATTTTTCGGACAAGTATTCGCCTTTCTTAAAACATCTTGCATCTAAAAATGTTTGTCAAACTGGTTATCATATCGATTTAAACAGTGCTTGATCTGTACATATTTATCTCCTGATTCAGGGTACGCGAGATGGCATTTTCACTGGAAAGCATATTGGATAGAGGACTAGTCTGAAGTTAACATATCGTGATGTATGAACAAGCAGTGCAAATTACTTGTGGGATTTTTGCTGATTTTGTTATCGGTTTTGGATTTTCTGACGGCACCCATTCACTGCAAATTATTCATTGGTGAGCAAGTGATGTAATACTAAATTTCTGATGAAGAAACATCTTGGGGGTGAGTGAATTTTCAGCAAACTTTCATTTTTGTGTTTCTTTCAAAAGTGTAACACTGCAGCACGAAGAAACTCAAGAGCAGCCAGAAATTCCACTGACACTGACCAGGTTTCAACAGCTTCACATTTCCACAACTCCTTTACTTCAGCCTGTTCAGGTCACAGCTGCTAATGGTAATCCTATTTGTACCAGAGCCATTCAACAATCTACTACAACTTCTAAACCGAGAAGAAGACCCAGGAGATACACAAGTTCAGCGTCTGGAACCACTCATAGATGAGAACCTGTCACATTCAGACCTGCTACTCATACAGCTCCCCACCAAAGGACCCTCTCCCTGGACCTCCAAACTGAGCAGTTAATTACAATCACCTGTTTCTCATTCCTCTATATACTCAGTGTTTATACTCACTGCAAACTTCAGGGCGTTACTTCCGAAATCACTGTCTGTTTTTGGTAATGCTCATTCTTGTCTGATTTGTTCTACATATACTGTACATGTGCATTTTCGAGATGCCAACTGGTATACAAAGCATGCACAATATAAACAGTATGCAGCTGTTTCTGGTTCAAAACTTGGCAATAATATTCAAACAAATTAATATTGTATGTAAGACATAAAATCTGGCATGCTGGATGTAAAATGGTCATTAAGCTGTACATTTGTCATGTATCTGTTAGCACTGCTGGCTCTTACCTGGCCACTACATGCCTAAGATGAACTGTATTCACTCATTTCAACTACTTAAGAAACTGTTGCTACTTGCTAAAGCCTATTTAGAACTGCAGTTATTTCCAAAAGACATTTCTTGTAATCAATCATGCACCAGCACTGCTTGGAATGAGTTATGAAAATGTTTATGTGCCTGATGCTGTATGTAGTGTCTGTGAGATACATTGATAGATTGGTTTAGAACGATAGAAAGAACAACAGAATGACAGAACGCTTTTACTTCATGTAAATTCTAAAACTGTGTCTACACCAGACGTGACAAAATATAATATAGAACCCATTATAACCAGTGATGCTGTATATACTGGATGTGCGGCGCGACGCAAGAAATCCCCGACAGCAAACTGAAGCGTCGTTCTAATGTCATACTGACACAAAGTTCAAATGATTTGCAACGGTCGCTTTGTGTTTTGTCTAGTGTGTCTAGTCTAGTACAGCCTCAAACTGTTGCGGCGTGTGTAGACACTATGTGAAGCATCATTCTAAAACAATGATTGGACTGTCCATCAGACTTTTATAGATGTGGCCGATAACACGGATAATCCGCAACCCTCCAGTAACAGAATGCAAGATGTGTCATACAAACCATTTAGTGCTGAGCTGCAAAACACACCTGCTCAGGGCCAAAACAATAAGCCTTTCTCCTCGTCTGTAACCATGGCGCTCACACACAGTTATTGTAAATACTGATTCGGGGTTGTCTTCTCTTTTCAATCACTGTGTGTGTCGACTTCAGCGGTTTGGTTACGCTTCGGTGTGAAGAGTGACACACCGGAGACCCTCAGTGCACATCAACTCCTAAACAAAAGAGAGCAAAAACAAAACGCTCATTGTGGAAATAATATCAACATGACCTCATCTTTGTATCTTATGTCTAATGGGAGAAGCTGTACCTATCTGTTTTTATTGTGCAATGACACCTGAGCTCTATTCTCAACATATTTTGGAATTTCTTTTTAAAAAAAGCAAATGTAAAAAGAAAAGAAAATAGATTGCAATTATAACATGTTTGCTTTTTATTTTTTTTTACGTTTACTAAGAGGGGTCAGTATTTGTCTCTCATCATACTCTCTTGCATACGTTACACATGACCATGACTGAAAGAACAGGACCGTGAGCCTTTGTATTTGGATTGAATCCAACATAGTACATATCCGCAACAGCACATGGAGCTGATTACACTGTGAAAACCAAAGCATTGATCCTCAATTACCTCACTACCAAACACTGGCTGTTAAGATCATGACCCGCATGGGAGAGACAACGTATTAACTTTTATGTTTAACAGCTGCCATTTACAAACTACACCAACCTGCAGAATGCAAGTCTGATTGTGACAACTTTACTGTTCATTTGAGCTAATTTTATGGTACGACCACTGTTCCTCATTCCAGCAAAACTGAGCCTCATTCATGACTGCAACACAGTGGCTTTGTGCAGTTTAGCAAGAACCGCTTTGCTAAAGTGAGTATATTATATCAGCCTGCTGTTCTTCGTTCCACTAGTTAATGAGGTCAACTAGTTGAAAATTGCATAATTTAATACATGTTTGTTTGAAGTAAAAGCTTATTTGTCTTATAATCCTGAAAACATTTAGACAGACTTTTTTGTACATTTTTAACATTAGAATTGTTTTTTGTTGGGGGAATCAATTCCTAACATTCAAGAAACATTCTTTTTAGATCTTATTTTTACACTATAACCATAAACTAACATTGTCAGAATGCAGGCAAGAATAAATATAGGTGAGGAAAAAGAGAAAGCATTTTTTAAGGCTCAAGTCATTCTAAGCAGTCAAAGAGCTGCTGACTCCAAGAATGAGAGATGGATTCTTCTGCCAGCTCGAGCTCAGAATACCTCAGTTTTCAGTAAACACAAAGGCCCCTGAACTCCACTCAAACAAGGCCCAACAGGCTGGGAAGACCAAACTGTGAGGAACAGCTGAACTCTGAAAGCCGTAGAGAGTGAAAGTGTTGTGATCTGTCCACCATGAGACCCGAGGATGGCTTGTCTCTATGACTGACATCCCTTTCAGGCCAAAATCTTTTAAGACTCAACCAATATTTACTAAGGTATCTTGTGACTGCCCTTAGGTACAGTATACATCTTTGTATGGTTCCTATGGACAGTTTTTTTTAAATAAACATTGACTTCAAATTTGGGTCACACTTTATTGTAAGGTCCAATTCTCGCGATTAACAAACCATTAACTATGACTTTTGCCTCAGTAAACTCCTAATTGCTGCTTATTAATAGTTAGTAAGGATTGGGTAGCATTAGGGATTGTCGAGAGAACATGGTCATGGCCGAATATGTGATTTATAAGTACTAATAAACTGCCGATATGTTAATAATAGGCATGCTTATACACTTATACACAGCATAGTGACTTTAGCTTTAAATCCACCAAATAAAAATCTATTAGGCTAAATAATCAAATAATTTTATATTATGTATATAAATAATATGGTTACAATCTAGAATAGGAAACACATTCACTATTAATTAAGAGTTTTCCCTAAGTAAACTCCTAATTAGCTGCTTATTAATAAGGTAGTTGTTAAGTTAGGTATGGGGTTCGGATTAAGGGATCTAAAATCTGGTCATGCAGAAAAATGCATTAATATGTGCTTTATAAATCTTTATATAGTTTAGTATTATACTTTCATACTAAACTTATTAAATATCTTATAACACAGCAACATGCATGCTAATAAGCAACTAGTTAATAGCGAGAATAGGTCCTTAAAATAAAGCGTTCCCAAAAATGCATTCATTAGTAAAATGAAATTGAACAATAATCAGTTGAGCAGTGTAATGAGGGTGAGGCGGAAGCCGAGGAAGAATCCATATGCGGATGATTATTGAAGCAGTCCAACAAACCAAACTCAGGGTCAGTAAAAACAGGCAATGAGTTCAAAAACACAGTAAGGCAGTCCAACCAGGCAAACAGGCAAAAGGGGTAATCCAAAAGAGAAGTCAAAACAAACAGATAAACAGGTCATACACGTGGTAAGAAGGCAGAGATACAAACGCTTGGTAAGGCAGGATAAACTGGCAATACTTCGCAAAGTAGTCATGCGGTGGCCAGGTTAATATGGCCACTAAACAGGAAGTGGTTGCAGAGAAAGCAGAGGGAGTGCTAACAGTCAATAATCGGTTGAGGGCTCCCTCTGCTGGCTTGGTGTTACAGAACCCCCCCTCTCTAGGAGTGACTCCTGGTGCTCTGCGTGGGCGTCCCCGTGGTCGTGGTGCTGGACGGTCGGGCCTGGCTCGATGAAATTCCTCTATGAGTGAGGGGTCCAGTATATCGGAAGCAGGTATCCATGATCTCTCCTCAGGTCCGTATCCCTCCCAATCCACCAGGTATTGAAGCCGACCCCCTCTACGCCTCGAGTCCAGCAGCATGTTCACCTTATAAGCTGGCAATCCGTCAGTGTCCAGCGGAGGCGGTGGCTCTTGGGACTCAGCGTTGGGGTCAGCATTCGGGTGGACCGGTTTGAGGAGCGAGACATGAAATGATGGAGAGATGCGGTAGTTAGCAGGAAGCTCAAACTGATATGTAACCTCATTTATCTGTTTTAAGATTTTGAATGGGCCAACATACCTTGGGCTGAGCTTCCTGCTCGGCAGACATAGCTTGATGTCCCTCGTAGAGAGCCAGACCCTCTGTCCCGGTTGGTAGGGAGGATGTGGGCGCCGTCTTCGGTTTGCCTGGAGTTCTTGAACTCGTACAGCTCTTTGAAGATGAACATGAGCGCTATCCCACACCCTCTCGCAACGACGTATCCAGTCATCTACCGCAGGAACGGAGGAAGGTTCACCAGACCACGGGAACAATGGAGGTTGATATCCTAATACACATTGGAATGGGGTGAGTCCTGTAGAGGCATGGGTTAAAGAGTTTTGGGCATATTCCGCCCATGGCAAGAATTCTGCCCACCGATTCTGTTCCTGGCTGCAGTAGGTTCTCAGATATCTACCAATCTCCTGATTGAGTCTCTCGACTTGACCGTTTGACTGTGGGTGATAGCCTGACGTCAGACTCACATTGATGTCCAATTGTTGGCAGAAAGCTTTCCACACCTGAGAGGTGAATTGAGTCCCTCGATCCGAGACGATGTCTTCGGGTAAGCCATAAATTCGAAAAACCTGGTGAAATAGAGCTCGAGCCGTTTCCATGGCTGTTGGCAGACCTTTGAAGGGAATGAGGCGGCAAGACTTAGAGAATCTGTCGATGATGACTAGAATTGTAGTGAAATCTTGGGAAGGTGGGAGATGGGTAACAAAGTCGATTGACAGGTGAGACCATGGACGTTGCGGGATAGGTAGTGGCTGCAGAAGACCGGATGGCAGTTCCTTGGGGGTCTTAGATTGCACGCAAACTTGGCAAGCTTTCACGTAATCAGTTGCATCTCTGTTCATGGTTGGCCACCAGAAACCGTTGTGGATTAACTTGATGGTACGTGAGATACCTGGATGACCTGAGTTGACAGAAGTATGAACCCATTGCATGACCCGTTGTCATAGATCCTGGGGAACATATTTTTTGTTCAGGGGGCACAAAGCGGGCTGAGTCTTGCTGTGTGGCTCTTTGGATCTCCATGATGTCCCAGTTTACAGGAGCGATAATTACAGAGGAAGGAAGAATGGGTTCCGGAGAATGATCATGATACCTGGAGAGGGCGTCTGCCTTGCAATTCTTACTTCCTGGGCAATAGGTGACAGTAAATTGAAACCTTGAAAAGAACAGTGACCATCTGGCCTGACGTGGGTTTAGTCTCTTGGCACTTTTCACATACTCAAGATTCTTGTGATCGGTGATAACCTGGAACGGGTGAACGGCTCCCTCCAACCAGTGTCTCCATTCCTCTATCGCAGCTTTCATGGACAGTAACTCCTTATTACCAACATCATAGTTTCTTTCGGCCAAAGTGAGTTTTCTTGAAAAGAATGCACACGGATACAATTTAGCTGGTTGATCATGGCGCTGTGACAGTACTGCCCCAATTCCACAGTTTGATGCTTCCACCTCCACTACAAATGGGAGGTTAGGGTCAGGATGTTTCAGGATAGGTGCTGAAGTGAAACTTGTCTTGAGTTTTGTGAAAGCAGTGGCGGCTTCGCTTGTCAACTTTAACTTGGATGGCCTCCCCTTCAGAAGAGACGTCAATGGGGAGGCGATCGTGCTGTAGTTTCTGATAAAAAGCCTGTAGAAGTTGGCAAAGCCTAGAAATCTTTGAAGTTCCTTGATTGTGGATGGTTGGGACCATTCCGTGACTGCCTGGATCTTGGAAGTGTCCATCTCGACTCCTTGATGACTGATGTGATACCCCAAGAACGTGGTGTTCTGGACATGGAACTCACACTTTTCTGCTTTTACATAGAGTTGGTGCTTAAGGAGACGAGAGAGGATGTCCTGGACATGTTTGATGTGTTCAGCTTCAGACTTGGAGTAAATCAGAATATCGTCAATGGAGGCAATAACATACTGGTTCAAGATGTCCCTGAAGATCTCGTTAATGAATGATTGAAACCCAGCGGGGGCGTTGGCTAGCCCAAACGGCATCACCGAGTACTCATAGTGACCTCTGGTGGTGAGAAATGCAGTTTTCCACTCATCGCCTTCCTTGATCCGGATGAGATAAGCGCATCTCAAGTCTAGCTTGGTGTATATTTTTGCCTCACGAAGTTGCTCCAGGGCAGCACGAACTAGAGGGAGTGGATAGCGGAATTTCACCGTCACGTTGTTAAGTCCACGATAATCAATGCATGGTCGTCGGCCTCTGTCCCTCTTCTCAACGAAGAAGAAACCTGCTACTGCTGGGGAAGTGGAAGGTCGAATAAAGCCATAGTTAAGAGCCTCTTCAATGTAATCTTCCATGGCTTGAGATTCTTGGCATGATAGTGGGTAGACTTTACTCTTAGGTGGCATGGCATTGGGCAGAAGGTCGATGGTGCAATCCCAGGGGCGGTGATGGTGGTAACTGTGTAGCGTTGGACTTGCTGAACACCTCTAAGTAGTCGTGATAGCAGGTAGGAATTTTGGGACTGGAGTCAGAGACCGGACTCTCAACACTCGTGGCGAGACATGGACTTGGCATGTTGAGGTTCATGCAATGGGTGAGGCAGAATTTGGACCAGTGAGTCAGTTCTCCATGATACCATGAGAGTACAGGATCGTGAACAGATAACCATGGATGTCCAAGGATGATTTCATACCTGGGTGAGTCAATGATGTAGAGTGAGATGTTTTCGCTATGGAACAGACCAATCTGTAGCTGGGCAGGTGCAGTTTGTCGGGTGATACCTCCCTCAATAGGTTTATTGTTGACATCACTGATGCAAATGGTGGGTACACATTGTAATGTAGGTAGACTGCATCTCTTGACAATATCTTTGTTGATCAGGTTCAGAGCAGCACCGGAGTCAATCAACACTGTCAAAGTAATGGGACCATTCTTAGTAGTCAGCCGAACAGGAATCAAAAACATTTTTGAACTTAGAAGAGAGAATTGATTAACACTCACCCGGCTGGTAGTAGTGGTGGATCCCCGGGCTTTGTGTGGGCACTCGACATTACGGTGGCCTGTTTCACCGCAGTAAAAACACAGACTATGTTGACGGCGTCGAGTCCTCTCTTCATCAGATAAATGTGCGTAGCTTATCTGCATGGGCTCTTGGTGGACAGTGGTTGTAGTGAGAAAGTTTGAGTGAGGCAGACGAGCAGATTCCCTCTTGGGAGTGTTTCTCAGCAGGTTATCCATCTTGATAGCCATAGTGACAAACTCAGAAAAAGTTAAATCCTCACCCTTGCAGGCCAGTTCTGTCTGAAGCTCGAGGTTTAAACTCTGTTTGAAAACCGCCTTCAGAGAAACATCATTCCATCCACTTTGAGCGGCAAGGGTTCTAAATTCAATGGCGAAATCTGCAGCGGTACAGTTGCCTTGAGACATGTGTAACAATTGTGTGGAAATATCCTTGCCCCCCTCGGGATATTCAAACACATCTCTGAGTAGTTGTAGGGAATATTCAAAGGATGAATGAAACTGTGAATCTGTCTCCCAAACCGCTGCAGCCCAATCGATTGCTCTACCAGATATTAGTGACATCAGAAAAGTGCATTTACTTGCTTCAGATTGAAACTGATCTCTCTGACTTTCAACATAAATGCGGGCTTGATGGATAAAACCACGACATTGTCCTGCAGAGCCATCAAACTTGTCTGGCAACGCCAGTCTTACCGTTGGTGGTGTGGCCGAAGGAAGCGATCGAATATAGAGGGTTAAATGATCGTTTGCCGATTGCAGTTTGTTGAGCTGCTCTTGATAATTCTTTAGCAGTTCGCTCTGATAAGCGAATGCTGCTTGGAGCTGAGAAACTTCCCAAACAAAACCAAACTCAGGGTCAGTAAAAACAGGCAATGAGGTCAAAAACACAGTAAGGCAGTCCAACCAGGCAAACAGGCAAAAGGGGTAATCCAAAAGAGAAGTCAAAACAAACAGATAAACAGGTCATACACGTGGTAAGAAGGCAGAGATACAAACGCTTGGTAAGGCAGGATAAACTGGCAATACTTCACAAAGTAGTCATGTGGTGGCCAGGTTAATATGGCCACTAAACAGGAAGTGGTTGCAGAGAAAGCAGAGGGAGTGCTAACAGTCAATACTCGGGCGAGGGCTCCCTCTGATGGCTTGGTGTTACAATCAGATCTACTAACATTTTTAAACATTAAATATGAAAAATTAACATTTATATTCTTATGCTCACATGCAAAACATAACCCAGACTATATGCATGGAACAACAAAATGCAATGAAACTACTCAAATTAATTCAATTCTGCAACAGCGAATGACTGTTACTGGTTAGGCTTGATTGCCATTTAAGCTTCACTGCCAAAAGATTCCTTTGATTTCTGTTTGATCAGATTTTCACTGGCTTGTTATGAAAATTCCAGTTCTCTGAGCGTATGATTTTCACAAATCCTGGAATGAAACACAACACCATACATGACATATTCATGCATGACTGCTCGTAATCCATCTTGGTGACATACATTCCTGAAGACTGTAGCAGCATGATGTAAGACAACTCAAATTAAGTTGTTAAACAGAAACTAAATCATAAAGCATTACATAGTGGAAGACAGGTTCTCCTGAAACAACTTCTGCTACTCAGCTGTCCTATTAGTTGATTTGCATGGTCATATGTCCATTCCTTCTCTTGGTTTATTAGGACATAGTACTACTTATACGTATGCAGTCATGTTGTGTTGGTTCAGCTTAAGCTCACAGTGAGGGCAGTGGGGGATGTGCTCTTATATTGTACTGCAGATACGAGTTTCATTTATAATAGAGATCAAGCCAATTCAAGCCCTCCAGCAATGATGTTATCGCAAATGTGTTTTCCACTTACGATTTGTTCAGGTAAAGTGGTCTGTTCAAGTCCAAAATTGCTGCCGGATGTTTTTTTCAAGCTTTTGGCATTGTTCAATTAACTTTAATGTGCACATGCACATTGTTATTTATGGTTATAAAAGCTCTTTTAACTGATTTTCATTTGCTGTATAATCTGGAGTAACAAAATGAAATTCAAAGGTTACAGAGCTGAGTAGGAGTATAAAATATTCATTACAGCCACAGTGTGCAGTGTGTTATAGAATTATAGACCTGTAATTGTGAGTATGGGTAAGCATAATGAAGAAATACATATGATATTTTTTGCTGGGTTGAAATGGAGATTTCTATTCCAGAAATCACAAATGCATTGGACTGCCAACAGAATGAGTCAATGGAACATCCATTACATAACGGGCCTGTGAGAGTGCAGCACATATGATGCTGTATGTGAATTAAATCACAGTCAAGCTGTCATTAGTCCCCTTGTGCATATAAATGTGATGTCCTGCATCAAAAGTCAATTGCAAATATAACCAGTGTTCTACACCAATACATTTAACAAAGAATTTGTAGAATGACTATTTAACTTTATAATATTCAAATGTTTTGGGAAGGTAAAGTTTAAAAGAAGTCAACAGGCTGCATTTATTCGATCAAAAATACAAGAAAAGCATTAATATTTTGAAATATTATTACAGTTTAAAAAAGGTTTGTTTTCTTTTTTAATATATTTTGAAATTTACTTTATTCCTGTTATGCAAAGCTGCATTTTCAGCATCATAACTCCAGTATTCAGTGTCACATGATCCTTCAGAAATCATTGCTTATTTGGTGCTCAAGAAAAATTTTGTTATCAGTTTTTAAAACAGCATATATTTGAAATAGAGAAAAGTCATTTTTAATCAATTTAATGCATTCTTACTAAATAAAAGTATTAATTTCCTAAAAAAAAAAAAATCTTACTGACCCAAAACTTTGAAACAGTTTATAAATGCATGTATTATTCATCAATTAAGGGATAATTCACCCCAAAAATGAAATGACCACATGATTTACTCACCCTCAAGTCATCCTTGGTGTATACGACTTTTTTCAATCGGAGTATATATTAAAAAATATCCTGGCTCTTCCAAGCTTTATAATAGAAATTACAGTTTATAAAGTTGTAAATATGGATATTTTTTACACAAACGCATCGCTTCACTTCGGGAGGCCTTTATTAACCCAAAGGTTGGGAGTACTTTAAGATGGATGGATGCACTTTATTTTGCTTCAAAATCTCAACCCCCATTCACTGCCATTATAAAGCTAGGAAGAGCCAGGACATTTTTTTATTTAACTACGATTGTATTCGTCTAAAAGAAGAAAGTCATATACACCTCGGACGGCTTGAGATTGAGTAAATCATGGCATAATTAAAATTTTTGAGTTAACTATCCCTTTAAGCTTTCTGTTTTTGGATCTTTTGCTAACTCAGTATAATTTGACACCAATCCCATTTAGTGCTGTAAATTAAAGACTTTAAGAATTGAGAAAGATTAAATTCTAATAATCTGTGGTCTTGCTGTTCAAACTGAAGGATTTAATACATAAACATTAACTTAAACAAATAGTTCACCCAAAAATTACAATTATGTCATCAATTAATTGTGACTTTTTATCTCAGACTTTTTTCGCGCAATTAGATTTAGAGATATAAACTCATAATTCTGACTTCCTTCCTTAAAATGGCAAGATTACATCTTTATATCAATCAACTCAGAATTCTGCCTTTTTCACAATTCTGAGTTTATATCTTGCAACTTTGAGTTCCCGTGAGATCTCGCAATTCTAAAAAGTTGCAATTTTTTAATCTTGTAGCAGAAATGGGCTCTTCCATACCCTCATGTTGTTCCCAACCTGTAGGCTCTGACTTTCTTTCGTTTGTGAGGAACAGAAGAATATATTTTGAAGAATCTTTCAACTTTTTTAATACACTACAAGTAAATGGGGTCCAAAATTACACAGCACAGCACAGCACCGCACCCCAATGATTGTCTTTGTATGAAAAAAACAGACATTTTTCAAAAGGTTCGAAGAGTGCGATGGCAGGATTTTCATTTTTTTGTGAACTAAGTCATGAGAGATGCTCCAGTATTGACGCCCATCATGAAGAATAATTGCACATTAGACTGTCATCATTGCTTTCTATGTCAAATTGCACAACATTAGTGAAGTGGAACCAAACTTCAAAGTCTGTCGACTCCATGAAGAGCAACATATCACTGACATTAGTTTTCTACCTTAGACCTGCTCAGGCACGTTTGAACATTAACACACTAAACAATAGTACAGTCATCATCCTCCTCCATGGAAGGATTCCCAATCTTTTCCTAAGTAATGCTTTAAACAGTTCCTTTACATTTGATGCATGCATGGAACTCTCTGTATTTGTTTTGAGTAAAGTCTTCCAATAACACCTAAAGAGGAAAGGTTGAACTCACACACATTACGTTTAATTAGAATAACTAATAAACAATTACTATTGTAGCACTTCCGCAGCAGCTGGCTGCAGTTGGAAATGTGCTCAGGTGTTTCCCACCGATTCCTGGGAGAGCTCGGATCACTGTTTTTCACATACACGTATATTGAAGTGGTATTTCAAAACCTTTCGCTACATGACAGGCTTGAGTCATTAATCATGAGCTGAACTACACTGAAGTTTCTATAAGAGCCTTTAAGACCACTGACATTCCAATCTGTGCTATGCTGAAAATAATAGGCTTGCTGTTTTCATTTAGCTCTTTCATCCATCAAATTCTAATTGGCTGCTCAAGGGAGTGATTCTGCAAGATCTTTAAACTGTGTTTTGGACTTTCTTGAAGAGCACTTACTCATTCACTGCTCACAATGTCCTTTCAGACTTAACATAATGAAGTGTTGTTAGGGCTTTTCATGGCATTTTGTACCACACTTCGTTGCTGCATTCAGCAGTATTTAACATGTAGCTTTTTAGGAACTGCCAGAGAAAAGGTTTTCATTGATTTTCAAAAGCAAGTCATCTTTTGATTTTAATTTTCAGACTTTAATTGGGTTTTAGGATCATTGCAGCTATATGCATCAGAAACTTCAAATAAATAAATTAATTAATTAAACGTTAAAACACTCCAGAAAGAAGATGGAACTGTGTGGATCACATTGTGAAACTAAAATATCAGGCTGACAAAATGAATATGTTTAAATTGACATCAAATAGGGGAAAGTTCAACCAAAAATAAAAATATGTCATTAATCACTTATTATTTATTGTCGTTATTATGTCAAAATCATGTCATTATTTAGTTAGGACTATCACACTCTAACTAGTTTAATTGTCCAACAACATTTCTTTTCAGTAAATTTATGATTTTATGAAATTTATGATCATTTTTACAACACAATTTCATTTCTAGCACATCTTAAATGATATATTGTGTTTAATATAATTTTGTGATGGAAATTATATTTTAACACTTTGAATAAAATTGTCATTTTTGCCATGCTATGGTTCATTTATAGATGGAATTTTAAGTGTCCTAAATACACTTAAATACAATAAACTTTTTTCATCATTTGACAAAATTACAGTTTAACTGGAAAAAATAGACATATTCTGTATTATGTTTTAAAAATGACAATAAATCAATTTTACAATATGTATTAATAATATGTGCACTGAATAAAATGCAATGGATCAACAATATGTAATAAGTCATATTTGTTATAAAATAATGGATTTTTAGATGCCGACAACAAGACACAGTGAGTAAAATAGATTGATTTTTAGCAAATCAACATCTAACAGTCAACATATTGTATAATTTCTATAAAATAAAATAAATAAAATAAAAGCCAATTGAAAATGGCATTTCAAAAAAGCAGTTTTAATGTGACCACTATGAAAATTTTGGAATCTGTTTTAGGGGGGGGGGGGGGGGGGGTAAATTAAAATGACCCTACAGATAAAAGTGCCTGAAGTTGGGGGGAGAGAAGAAAAAAAGAGTATTAATATGCAGGTTAATTACATAAGCCTTTTAAGTTGTTCAGCCAGTGTTAGTGTTCAACCTCAAAGGCTAATATGCCATAATGTGCCTGTTCAAATGTAAAGTTCACATAAATAGTAATTGTTTTAGTGTACAAGTGACTCAAAGACGATCGTATCTCCGCAACATCTGTTTTTCTTCAATTTCCTTCTCTGAAATGTAAGCATGGCTCACACACGAAAATAAAAAAATGCTGGCCACAGATGTTTTAAAAGCTGTCAAAACATCTATGCTAATACAACCATGTGCCTCCCCGAGGTCACTAATTATATAAAGCCTTTAGATGGCAGAACAGCAACATTCTCAGAGGTGACAACACGCAGGTCCGCTCGCAATTTTGCCTTGACCTTTCTCTTTCTTGCAAGTCACCAGCGTTTCTCATTTAAATGTCAACACCTTGATTTAGACAGGCTAATACACAGAAAAATGTGAAAACGCATGCATTACAGCTTTAGAATTTCAATGGCTGCAGTGGAAGAAGCATTTTATGTAGAATGTAATGCGTTTCATAGTAGAGAGCCACTGTTCTGGATAATTCAAACAGAACATTAGCTTCATCTGCATGAGAACATGTGTTGAGGGAAAATACATATTCTGCCCTTGGAAGAAATTGAAAACAGACTCACATTCTGCATAAATGTATAGACATGCGTAACCAATCCAAGATGTAGATAAATTAGTTTCTTTATCATAATAGATTTGGAGGAATTTAGCATTACATCACTTGCTCACCAATGGATCCTCTGCATGAATGGGTGCCATCAGAATGAAAGTCCAAACAGCTGTTAGAAACGTCAAATTTATCCATACGACTGCAGGCCATCAATTAACATCCTGTGAAATGAAAAGCTGTGTATGTTTTTGTAAGAAACAAAACCATCATTAGACATTTTAATTTTAAACATCTGTTGTCCTCTCACATCAAAATTCAATGACATTTCTGTTTGGGACTGTTATTGACTGTCTTTGCTTGTAAACAGTGTTTGATCTGTGCATATTTTTCTCCTGATTCAGAGAAATAGACAAGACTTTTTCACTGTAGAAAGCACCTTTAAGACATTAATGATGGATCTGTTTAATATAAACCCAGCTTTTCACCTTACAATACATTAATTTATTACCTGAAGTCATAGTTGTGTATTACTGTGATGTTTTTATCAGCTGTTTGGACTCTCATTCTGACGGCACCCATTCACTGCAGAGGATCCATTGGTGATATAATGCTAAATTTCTTTGAATTTAATGAAAAAAACATCTACATTTTCGATGGTCTGAGGGTGAATAAATTAAGCAAATTAAAATTTTTGACTGAACTATTGCTTTAAACTCAAGGTACTTCATATTTATTGAAGATTTATCTTTGATACTACACTGTGAATTGTCTTCTGATGCAGAATATGTACCATTTCAGCCTTTCACAGCATACTTCAGGACATATTAATAAATGTTCTGTCAAAATACACAATATCATATCTGTTTGTGTATATTGAGCCTTTGAAAGTGACAGATTGCATACAAAGAGGGAGATATCTAACCCAACATAACGCAAAGAGCAATACTATGTTTACAGTTATACCATAAAACAGAAACAGCCAAGAGGAATTGCTTTGCTTAGTGAACCATAAACAAGGGATTGAAAATAGAAATGGGTATGCTGGGTTGTGAGATGGTCTCAAGACAAAGTCTTCATAAGTTACACAGTAAAAAAATATATATTTTTTTTTTTGAAGTTGTAAATAAAACAAGATTATTGGTGTATGTTTTACAAGAAAATACTATTTCAGTTTCACATACTTTTAATTCATTGTGTTGTTTTTTTTTTATTAATTAATTGTGAAATTTACTAGACATTTTTAAGTGTGAATGTTTCTATATTTTTTCAGTGTACAAGAATTGAATATGAAGACTGACGGCTTCCCACAGGAATGATGCGATACAGCCAAACAAATTATTTTGAGGTTTCAGACCACATTCTCAATGTAAACAAAATCACAGCCAACACAGATTTGTTAATTATACAATTAAAGTTATTTTACTTAGTGATTTGTGGAGTCAGTGTGGCAAGAAATTTGCGACAGTCATGCAACAGTCATGAAGTATGTTAAATGAGTTGGTACAAAAAAAATCTTGGTTTATCATGTGCATTGGTTAATGTCTGTTGCTATAGGTCCCACAATATGCCTCTTGTGACTTGCATGTCTCTTCTAAACAATTCAAGAATAATTGTCTTTATAATCTATGACACTGTGCTCCAACTATTTGTTTTTGGCTCCAAACACTTGCTTAAAAGTAACAATTTGGCCTTTTATCTCTACTCAATCCACTTCACTTGAAGGGAACATACATAAGCTTGAGCACTCAGTCCTTGTTTTGATCATGTAAGCTGATAAGAGCATTTAAAAGCAGTTGGCAAACTGTTAAACAACACAGGCCTTTGGGAACGAGAGAGGTCATATGGGCCATTAGTGTCACTCAATTATGCTAAGAGCCCTTGAGTCAAACCAAACAATCACAACATCACTGCTAATGGCGTAACAAATGAGTGTTTGTTGTAGACATTTAAACAGTACAGATAAATCTAACTCTATATTTGTCAGTATTTATAGTTCTATATCATTTATCATGATGACTGCGAACTGGATCAGACAACTTGATTTTCCATCTTATTTATGTACAATATGCAGTGTCAAAAACTGGCCTGGCGACCTAAAATGCACTTGATGCGGTAACATCTAAATTAAAAGATGTATTATAGTCATTTATGTTATTTAAAATAACTAAAGCATCCTGACAACAGGTTACACAATTGAATGTCATCTTTTAAAGACCCAAAGAAAATTAAAGGTCATCTCTTTGTGAAGAAATTTCCTAATTTACCTGAAGTCACACTATATAGTATATAACCTTCATTAATTTATTTAATATGTATTACTGTTGTACATTTTAAATCTTTATGCCTTTATATTTCAATTTACAAATACACACATGTGTACAAACCCGATTCCAAAAAAGTTGGGACACTGTACAAATTGTGAATAAAAACAGAATGCAATGATGTGGAAGTTTCAAATTTCAATATTTTATTCAGAATACAACATAGATGACATATCAAATGTTTAAACTATGAAAATGTATAATTTTAAGGGAAAAAAAGTTTTTCATGGCATCAACACATCTCAAAAAGTTGGGACAAGGCCATGTTTACCACTGTGTGGCATCCCCTCTTCTTTTTATAACAGTCTGCAAACGTCTGGGGACTGAGGAGACAAGTTGCTCAAGTTTAGGAATAGGAATGTTGTCCCATTCTTGTCTAATACAGGCTTCTAGTTGTTCAACTGTCTTAGGTCTTCTTTGTCGCATCTTCCTCTTTATGATGCGCCAAATGTTTTCTATGGGTGAAAGATCTGGACTGCAGGCTGGCCATTTCAGTACCCGGATCCTTCTACGCAGCCATGATGTTTTAATTGATGCAGTATGTGGTCTGGCATTGTCATGTTGGAAGATGCAAGGTCTTCCCTGAAAGAGATGATGTCTGGATGGTAGCATATGTTGTTCTAGAACTTGGATTTACCTTTCAGCATTGATGGTGCCTTTCTAGATGTGTAAGCTGCCCATGCCACACTCACTCATGCAACCCCATACCATCAAGAGATGCAGGCTTCTGAACTGAGCGATGATAACAACTTGGGTTGTCCTTGTCCTCTTTAGTCCGGATGACATGGCGTCCCAGTTTTCCAAAAAGAACTTCAAATTTTGATTCGTCTGACCACAGAACAGTTTTCCACTTTGCCACAGTCCATTTTAAATGAGCCTTGGCCCATGAGAAAACGCCTGCGCTTCTGGATCAAGTTTAGATATGGCTTCTTTTTTGACCTATAGAGTTTTTGCCGGCAACGGCGAATGGCACGGTGGATTGTGTTCAATGTTTTCTGGAAGTATTCCTGAGTCCATGTTGTGATTTCCATTACAGTAGTATTCCTGTATGTAATGCAGTGCCGTCTAAGGGCCCGAAGATCACGGCATCCAGTATGGTTTTCCGGCCTTGACCCGTACGCACAGAGATTGTTCCAGATTCTCTGCATCTTTGGATGATATTATACACTGTACATGTTGATCACTTCAAACTCTTTGCAATTTTTCTCTGAGAAACCCCTTTCTGATATTGCTCCACTATTTTTGCCGCAGCATTGGGGGAATTGGTGATTCTCTGCCCATCTTGACTTCTGAGAGACAATGGCACTCTGAGAGGCTCTTTTTATACCCAATCATGTTGCCAATTGACCTAATAAGTTGCAAATTGGTCCTCCAGCTGTTCCTTATATGTACTTTTAACTTTTCCGGCCTCTTATTGCTACCTGTCCCAACTTTTTTGGAATGTGTAGCTCTCATGAAATCCAAAATGAGCCAATATTTGGCATGACATTTCAAAATGTCTCACTTTCAACATTTGATATGTTATCTATATTCTATTGTGAATAAAATATAAGTTTATTATTCCATTCCTTTTTTACTCACAATTTGTACAGTGTCCCAACTTTTTTGGAATTGGGTTTGTACACTACATAGACACAAACGTATTGGGACACCTGACCATTACTCTGGGACTTTAATGACATTGCATTCTAAATACATAAGCATTGATCTGGAGTTCCAGCTATAACAGCTTTCCACAAGGGTCTGGAGTATAACTGTGAGCATTTTTGCCCATTTATCCAGTAAAGCATTTGTGAGGTCAGGTACTGTACTGATGTTGAATGAAAAGGCCTAGCTCACAATCTTCAATGGGTTTGATGTAAGAGCTTTGTCAGTCAAGTTCTTCCACACCAAATGCATCCAACCATGGATGGACTTTGCTTTGTGCAATGCAGCACAGTCATGCTGAAATAGATAAAGACCTTCCCCAAACTGATCCCACAAAGTTGTAAGCACAGCTTTGTTCAAAATGTCTTGGTATGCTAAAACGTTAAGAGTTCCCTACACTGGAAGTAAGGGGTCTTGCCCATCCACTGAAGAACAGCACCATACAATTATGCCTTCTCCATCAAGTTTTACAGTTGGCACAATGCAGCCAGGCACACTGTAAACAAATTGCCAGGGATTTACAGGATTAAAAAGTATTGTTTTCAATAAATTTAATGTCATAAATTTATTGTGCAATCGATGCATGCTGAGTAATTTTTTATAAGCAACTGTAAATAAACAGCAGACTGATGCTTACATCACACTAATTTTACTGCTCTTTTTTATTTTATTTTATTTTATTTTTACTGTGAATTCACATTATAAAGTTGTCTTTAACTGTGCCACTGTGAGAAATTTAGTTGTTTACTACAGCAATTGTTTTGAAGTCACCTTAATGGTGATTAGTGATTAGTATTTGTTTGGGATCTTGGACCTTGTATAAGTTTAAGTTAATCAAACTATTCTTAGCACGAACATGAAGATTTTATTTTAGCAATATTTAAGCATGAAGATTAATCAGTAGCTTATTTCATTACTGTTTTTGGGTGGATCTTTCACAATAAGCAACTGCTGACATACGTCTTTGAAAGATGTGACATCAATACTTGACATACAAAACATAACATAACATAACAAAAAAAATCAACACTTAGAACATAAACCAACATTACAAACTGCTGTAATTTCACACTAAAATGTTTAAGAGTGCGGATAAGTTCTCCTGGCATCTGCCAAACCCTGGCAAACAGAGAAGCATGAATCCATCACTTCACAGAAGAGGTTTCCACTGCTCCAGAGTCCAGTATAGAGTGGTGGAACTATAATGTTGCTTTGTAGGCAAAAAGCTTTTAAGTTCTGGCGCTTTTACTAAGGCTTCAAAATTCATAAAACTTATATTATTTTGTGAAGATTATCTTGATGGACAAAACGTTTACGTTTCATGAACTACTGTATGATTGAACACAAGAGCTTATTTTTTTGCGATAATCCAAAAGCCTATGGAAAAATCCTATTGACTTTTTGTCAAGGGAACCAGTGTGATGCTAACAGCCGATCGGCCTACAAAGTGACGTCATAGTTCCCCCACTCTATTTTCCATTGGACTTGGTGATGTGAGGCTTGCATGCAGCTCCTCGGCCATGTAAACCCATTCCGTGAAGCTTCTGCCGCACACTTTTTGTGCTGATATTAATCCCAGTAAAAGTTTGAAAATCTTCATTAATGGAATCAACTTTTACGAATGTGCCTCAGTGACTTTTTGTGGCTGAGTTGCTGCTGTTCCTAAAAGCCTCCACTTTCCAATAAAACCATTTACAATTGACTGTGGAACATCTAGCAGGGATGAAATTTCACAAACCGACTTATTGCAAGGGTAGCATTCTTTTACAGCACCAAGACTGAATTCACTGAACTCTTCAGAACAACCCGTTTTTTCACAAATGTTTGTAAATGTGGCAATAGGTTTGATCAATAACTAAGAGGTTTGTCCAAAAACTTTTAACTCATCCTGCACTTTGTCCAATCAGATGTTCTTTATAGTGACAATAGGTACTAAACAAAACTATCACTTTTCAACTGGAAATATGTCATCACAGCCTTGTCAAGTGATTTCATGGAGTCTGATCAACTAGAAATAAACCCTTAAGTTAACAATGGCACATTTTTACTGTTTACACTGTATCTTCCCATCATGATCTGAGATAAGCATTCATGTGACAGATTTGATTGATTTGCAGATGACTAATACATTTGGATTCTCTGACCATTTCTGAGACATGACTCACCCCTAATATCAACACCCACAATGCACTGCAGAGCTCCACCAGCTCTCCTCCATTAGATGATCTAACTCACTGGCTCTTCTTTGACCATGTCATAAAAAGCGAGAGCACATGAGGAATGCAGAGAGAAAGAGGCCAGTAATCTCCGAGCTGGAAGGTGGGACTCGTGCCTGAACAGGGCTGGCCTGTTTCCCCAATGCTGCGGGAAAACGCCATGGCAACCCAATGTTTCAGCACTAAGACTGGGTGGAGAGGGAGTTTATACAGCAGAAGAGTGCAAGAGAAGCAGCCAATGTCTGGCAGATGTATGCTGGAGGTCAGCTGAACACCTGTCTCCAGCTCTCTCACAGCGCAGACAAACTTCTCACTCATTACTCACCACAACAGTTACGTGTGTTTAGAAAAAAAGGTATATCGTGTGCTGTTTTAGTTCTCCACCGGTTATGGTCCCAATTATGTCATTGCGAAGTTTAAACAGACTGATGATTTCATATGTAATACTGCACCATCATTTACTGTCGTTATTAAACAAATGCAACGATTAAACATCTAGTGCTCATATTTCACATGTGTGTTTTTAATTATGTCAAATGAAGGCCCACCTAACATGATCTACATCATGTCATTCATGAGGAATGTCCAGGTTCCTGTCTGTGATTCTATGTAAACGAAAAGGGACAAGCTGCCACATATGACATGCAAGTGAGGTTTGATAATTAAAATCTTTCCAGCTGGTCTTCAGAATTTAGGTACACTGTGTGCTCTGGCAACACTCTCATCAAGAGACTTCACAGCTAGTGACTTTTACTCTGCACAACCAAAACATTACACTTGTACTGTATTCAAATGACTTTATATTCAGCTCGCTTTGGGGGATTGCATTATTTTATCCAAAGATACATTTTTAGGGTTTAAATAAAAATTTTGTTATTAGTTGTCATGTCATGTCATGTCATCCGTCATGTCATCTGAATGTAAATTCTGTCTACAAAATACTTTTTTTGTTTGTTTGTTTTTTTGGGCAAAATCTCTAAGCTGCTCTTTTGAGAGCATTCAATGAAAATGGAAAGCATTAGGTTTCACATTACATACTGAAGTAGTATTTTTATAAATAAAATAAAATAAAACGACCTTGGTGAATAAAGTGATCTTTTGGTCTTTTTGGACTTTTGATATTAATGTTGTTGTTTCTTCCATTAAAAGCCCATTCTATGTGTGCACTATATTCCACAGACTGATTGCCAATAATAATAAAAATAAATAAATAAAATAAAATTGGTGAATAAAGTGTCTTTTTTGTCTTTTTAGACTTTAAGTAATGAAATAAAATAAAACAAAACAATGAAAAATATATAAAGCAAAGGTAAAAATTAAATAGCAAAATAAAATTATCTGGAAAAAATGTGAAAAAAATTTACTTTAAAAAACCAACAACCTCATTGAAAAATATATATAAAGTAAAATAGAAGTAAAAATAAAATAACATGCAATAAAATGCAATGACCTTAAAGGATTAGTTCACCAAAAAATGAAAATTAGCCCATAGATTACTCACCCTCAAGTCATCCTAGGTGTATATGACTTTCTTCTTTCAGACGAATCCAGCCGGAGTTATATTAAAAAATTGTCTTTGATCTTTCAAGCTATTTCATGGCAGTCAGCGGGTGTTGCAGTGCATCAGTCCAAAAGAAGTTAAATAAAATACGCCCATCCATAATAAAAAGTGTCTCACACGGCTCCGGGTGCTGAACAAAGGCCTCCTGTAGAGAATCAATGCATTTTTGTAAGAAAAAAAATATCCATATTCAAAACTTAATATCACTTTAATCTAGCTATTAAGCTATTAGCTTGGGATAATTTTTTGGGACAAAATGACCATCAAAATAATTAAATAAATAAATAAAAATAGACTATATAAAGACAAAAATATATAAAGTAAAATCAAATCACTTTTTGGAATAAAATTACCTTTTAGTCTTTTTAGATGTTTTGAAATTAAAGAGTTTTTTTTCTTCCATAAATAAAAAAGATCTTGGTGGGAAAAAGAAACAAAAAGACTTTTGGGTGGTGCACATTGTGTCATTGTGAAACTTGAAACTGTCCTCCAGGTGGTCTAAAGGAGGATATTGATGCACACACTTAAAAGATTTTAAAAAGTCTTCTAGCCTGCAAAATCTACATTATATCTTCACACAGACAGCTCTCATCAAAAGTATTTTGCAAAGCTATTATACTAGTGCCAGCAGTGTGATAAAGCATAAAAGTACCTTATTTATACAAAATGAATACTTTTAATGCAAACTTATTCCAATTTCAGTTCTATCAAACCACTGTCTCAAAATCATAGACACGCATGCACCCGGATGGACTAATTCAGTGCCTAAACAAAAGTGAAAAAAGCCAAAAGCCTGAACAAAACTAACCTTCTGTACACAATCATTCCGGCCTTAATCACAGTGTGAGCCAAAATCACGATAACCTTTCCTCTGAGACGAATTATCAATCTCAGCTGTAGATTCTCCGCCTCTCGAGCAGAAATGCTTATTATGGTCATTTACAGTTCAGATGAACAAAACGAGCATCTAGGGAGAAGGTGTGGTGGACGATAATGAAATCTGAGAGTCCTTTATCGCCTGTACTTTAAGCTCATATTTGGCAATATGAGTATGCTAATGCTTTCATCACATGGTTATGGAGATTAGCAATGAAAACAATATCTCATTTAATTGTCCTTGGCGGGATAAAATTGACCTTATCTCTTGGCTGTTTCCCTCAGAATGGGTTTTTAATGCATTCATTTGCGCATGAAAATTTAAAGCATGTGCAGAGATTCCATATAACGTTCAGTTCAGCAAGTGCTTTGAGGATTTGGTGGTCTTATAATAATTGCACAAGAGGTGGTCTCATATATGCTGTGTGCTGCGGTTCTCCCAGCCTCTCCCATGATGTCATGAGGGATGAGGTCACTGTTGTCATTATGTGTGCAGAAGGAGCAGGGGTCCTGTCTGTCTTTCTGTATGAGCGCAGGTGCAGGGCTCTGGCTGGAACCAGACTACTCTCGCTCCTGCAGAACAGCGGCTCATTGAAAACATGAGTGTCAAGAGCAATAGTCTCCTGCGCTCATGCCTGCTCCGCTCACATCAGCACACACTTCCCAGTGAAGGAAAGAACATGCACGTATTGCACGTCATGCTTATCTACAACTAATGCAGCCGAAAAAAGACTCTATAATAACTTGCACTTTACAATAAGGTTCAATTCACTAACATGATTTATGAATACACTTCTATACCTAATATGCTTTTCACATATTGTATATATTTGTTTAATGTATTACAAATTAACAGTGAACAACTTAATGAATAAATCTTTATAACTGAACCTTGACTAAGCCTAATTAAGTGTTAAAATTGTTTATATTTCTATATTGTACATAGTATATATTAAATTATACTTAATATACCCTGATCCTTTGTCATTAAAATTATATATACATATATGAAAGTTAAAGATTTAACTAATATAATTATGCTTTAAGTGATTAATATTAATACTTACATATTATGCTAGTCGAATTTAAATATAAAGTCATTAATATTAAGTATTGAAATTCTCTCTCGCGCTGAAATTCCAAATACGCCTTGCAGAAGAACCCCAGGAAATTCCTATAGCGGGTGCTGAATAAACAGAAGATTTAACTGCTTTCATTTATTCAACGTGACTAATAAACACACGACTATGGCAATATATGGTTTATCTGAGTTCGTCTCATTATAATTTTTATTATAATAAAGTATATGATAATGCAATGCTAATCGACATAGCCTTTATCACTGCTTAGAATACTATGCCATATGTTGCGTGCCTTAGGCTGGCCGCACACTAGACAACTTTGAGGCCGATTTTTAGCCCGATTTGCATCCCCGAACGATCAGGGGGTGTGGCCCGATTCGCGGCTTGTCGCAAACAATTTTTTGTCCAAAAAAATCCTTTATTGTGCGGTGTCATTATACGATTATTTATCTGCTCCCGATCGAGACAGAGCGTCCCCAAACTCAAATCGTAAATATCAAACACGTTTAACTGCCTCTGACGTGATACCCGCGATAGCCAATGAAAGCGAGCAAGCGTCACCTACCGGATGAGGCTTGCTTCTATAGCTGAAACTTGGCAGCCAAAAACATGCCACGAAAGCAGAGAACATCACCCATATTCTTTGTTATACTTTGTTTTACACTGTGAAACAGAACAGAATGCGCCAGGAGAGCCAGCTGACAACGTTGATTGTCCTCTATTTGTTTTTCTTCTCTAGTCACATTTGATCTCGCGAGTCCGTGAGACACGTGTCACTGTGAAATCCGTTCCTACAATCATCAAGTGTGTGGTCTCGCGATCTGGTCAAAGCATAGTGTGTGAGTTCAGAGATATAAGCTAAATCGTTGAACTCTCCATGTCTGGTTTCCCATGGCTTTTCAAATATTAAGATTTGATAATCGTCTAGTGTGTACCAGGCCTTATTCTGTGTAAGAAGCCACATCATCTCACAGAAGGATTTATTTCAAACACTCGACTGACGCTATGAAGTGATTTTGGTTATTAAATGTGGTATTTTCACGTGCTGTCAGGTGGAGCAGCATTTACTACACAGAGCCGTAGTTCACTGACAAGCTACGCAAACAGCTTTCATAATCGCGAAACAATTTCTTTGATTTCAAATCGCGCGATTAAATCGTCTGCGATTATGAACACGATTTTGCGTAGCTTGTCAGTGAACTACGGCTATGTGTAGTATATTCTGCTCCATCTGAAAGCACGTGATGGGAATTTACTACTAATCACAGAACCGGCTTTACGAGATAACGAGATGCGCATGAAAATCGCATTCGATTAATCATTTAGCCTCATAGGCTACCTATGAGGCAGTGGCGGCTCGTCGGGGGAGGCAGGGGAGACAGAACTTCCCCATAATTTTGCCAGTCGATCTTGTGTTCTGCAGCGAGGACCATCTCTAATTTTGAGGTGAAAATGGGAGGAGGACGATTTAATGTTAATAAAATTCACAATTCATGTCTCAGAATGTGTATTTTTTGTTTGTAATTTCACAGTTGTAATACCATAATGTGAAAGCACCGCTTTTCTATCGCGAATGTGCCGAATCTGCTGATGTAATTACAAACGCTAATGATAGAGAAGGGGAGGGGGAGGCTGGGGGAGAGGTGAGCTCTCGTGCCTCTGTTGGTAAAAAATAAATTAGACAATCACCATTGAGTGTTCACTTTCAGCGTTGAGGAGTGTTGAGAAAAGAACCCTCTCAAGGGAGGCTAGCCTCCCTTCTGATATCAACCAATCATCATAGAGACGTAAATTACGTGATATTAGTTTGAACGTCTGCCGCTGCGCTGATAATGTACCAAGTACTTATGATTAGTAGCGATATTAATATTTGATCGCCAACAGATTTACCAAGCTGTCATTCAAAACAGTATATATACAAATTTAAAAAAAAGGGAAAACAGCCTAAGTTTTTTTGGTCGGATAGAGGCTACAGCAGTCGGCTTAATTCATGGTGCAACAGTAGCCTCCTTTTAAGACAGACGTTAAAAAAAAAAAAAAAAAAAAATAAGAGGTATTGTTTGCGTCAAGTGATAGGCCAGGTAAGTGAAATTATATTTTCTTGGTGTATGTATGTGGTTTTCCTGATCCTAGACCATAACAATTAGTGTGCCTCCTCTATTTTAAAACCCAGACCGCCACTGCTATGAGGTCCAAACAGGAAATTAATATAGAACAAGCTGAATATCTAATATAAATGTTGAGTCTATCATAATAATCTGATAGGGTGAATATATTATGTCTGAATATATAGAAGTGAATCTGAATATATACTTATAATTCTGAATATATAAATGTAAATCAATATATAATTAAGTCTGAATTTTTATATAATTATTTCCTGTTTGGCACCTCATATATATATATTCCATGGTCTGTCTGAATACTGGATTCTGATTGGCTGGCAGGTATGCAGTAAAACCGTTTAATGCACAGGTTGTTCCAAGTCAGTTTAATCACCGTTACTTTAAATGATGCACACAAACCCACACACATCACACGCGCCCACACACAGAGAGAGAGAGAAAGAGAGAGAGACTAACTTGTGTCAACACTGCCCCGAGTTTATTAATAAACTAGTCGCTGTTTTTGAAGTAATTAATTGTTTGTAGAGAGACGCGCAGACGCAGGTAAAGCACACACAACTGCCATCTCTCTCTCTCTATCGATAATTAATTGAAATAAATGGCATAATTAATTCAAATAAATCTTACCACACTATTTCATCTCTGTGTCCACTTTGTGTTGGGTGGTTCTTGGCCTCCATGTCATGCATTTAAAATCCTTTAATGCACGGCAAACCGTTGATTATCCCTTATATATATATAGACACAGTCTGGCCAAAGTTTTGGCAGTGACCTAAATTTTGTGTTGCCAATTTGCCTGCTTCAGTATTTGTAGATTATTTGTCCACGTTTCTATGGTATACTGAAAAACAATGATAAACATATCATACGTTTTAAAGGCTTTTATTGGCAAATATATATATAATGAGTCAATATTTATAGTGTTGACCCTTGTTCTTCATAACCTCTGCGATTCGCTCTGGTATGGATATTAGCTTCTGTCGATTCATTCTTGCATTATTAGTTCTCGGAGTTTATCACAATTTGTGGGCTTCTGCTCGTCCACTCGCCTTTTGAGGACTGACCACAGGTTCTCTATGAGATTGAGATCCGGGGAGTTGCCTGGCCACGGGATCCAAAATTTCAATGTAATGATCTTCAAGCCTGAAGCTCATGGTGCGCCATCATGCTGGAAAATGCACGGATCACCAAATTGCTCATGGGTCATTGGAAGAAGTTGCTCTTGCGGGATGTTTTGATACCATTCTTTATTCATGGCAGTGTTTTTGGGCAGAATTATGAGAGAGCCCACTCCCTTGGTTGACACATGGGGTTGCTTATAAACACACTTATAAACACACACACGCTCCATAAATAAACACACTGCTCCATTCTCTACAGTGTTATTGCTGCTTCTGCACAAAGACATGGTGCTTGTATCTGAGATCCACTGAAGTTGGAATAATTTATGGCAAATTCCATGCAAGGTGAGTCATACTAATGCAGTCATTTTTCATGTGTGATAATTGTATCTTGGATGTTTCCTGTTGAATGAGGAGGAGAGACGGCTCCAATCCTACAGTATTTCACTCAGGATTCAACTAACTTATCATTAAACTGGCAGTACAGGACACTTCAGTCTCCCACGGCAAATCACGCATAGCTGCTGTCAAGATTCGAAGCACATGGTGGGAAGTTTGATTGAGCCCAGTATAATCGTATCACTCAGCCGAAACCTGAGACACACTGGAGGAAACGTGCCTAAGAGTCACATCAACACCCAGCATCCCTCAGTCTATACATTAGGTCAGAAGGGCAATGCTGTTGTGCAAGAGCGCATTACCTCATTAACCGAGCATGCGAACTGACAAAAGATACTGTATTTCTGTTTCAAAAACTAACCTGTGACATGATGCCAAGAACATTTCCCATAATAATAAAGAGCGATACCCATCAACACACACATTAGGAAATACTGTCACTTAATAGTTTATAAATGCTTCTTAGGTCATTGCCACAGAATCTGATCTCACTCAGACAAAATGTTTAGTGTAATCATGCTGTCGGGAAATTTGAAAATTCTAAGGTAACAGAAATTATCATGTAAATATTTCCTGGGAGCCTTTTGTGATTATAACAACCAAGCAAGATTTGGACAGAAAGTCTACAACAGTCAGACTCCTGTTCTCCCTGAGGATGATGACAGAATATAAAAGCATTTTCCCACCAAAGGGCTGAGGAGAATGAGCATGTGTGGTAAAAAAAAGGAAGGAAAAACTCCACTTTCTCCCACTAGGATCAGGTTTTATATAGTCCTAATGGTGTTTGTTAATGACCAGAGCGATTGTCAGATGAGATGCTTAAAGTATTAATCATTCTTCATCAAAGTGGAAGATTCCTTAGTTCAAATATTGAGGAACATGTAGTATGTGTTGTGAATTACAGACTATGTTTAAAATGGAATACAAGCGTATTATTTATTACTAAAGATTATGGGAGTCCGTTTTACAAGAAATACTATTTCAGTAATTCTACTTTAAAATTTCATGTTTAATTCAATGTGTTGCTTGCTGTTTCTTTGTAATTATTTGTAAAAGTTACTAGTCATTTCTGAGTGAAAACTGTTCCAAAGTATACTGACTACAATTTAGAAAAAGTCATTAAAACAACAGAGCTGTTATTTCATTTAAACATTTAACCTATAACATACTACATTGTTAAAACATTGTTATTATGTTGCTTGTTTAATTCGTAGAGTTAAATCTTGAAAATGAAATCCACAGTACATTTTTAATCAAATTTAGTGTTGAAAATGATATAGTTTTAGTTATGTCGATAGTTTAGCCTGTTTACAGCTTAGCCTGTTATAGGGGTCATTTACACATAACATGTTTTTGCTTCAAAAATGCAAGGTTTGGGCAATGAAATGGGGGGGAAAAAAGCTTTGAGGCACTTTTCTTTAAGTTGAACTTCTTTTAACTTAAACGCCATGTTTTTAGAATGCCATGTCATGCACAAGACGCTGCAAAAGACGCAAGTCCATTGGTCAAAAATGTCCATCTAGTGTGTTTTTTCATATAAAAACAATGGAAATGTAGCACAGTGGAATGGAAAAATGTGTTCTGTGTAAATGACCCCTTAGTCTGTTTAGCTGCTCTTTGATGTGAACAGGCCTTTAAAGGGATAGTTCACCCCCAAAAATTCAGATATTTAGATACACCAATTAAGATATTTTTTTATTCCTTCCGAGAGCTTTCTGACCCTGAATAGACAAATAAAGCCGTTATTTTTACTATTTTTACAATGTCCTTACCTTTCTGGGTCTTGAACACAGGTTGTGTTGCTGTCGAGGGTCAGAAAGCTCTCGGATTTCATCACAAATATATAAATCTATATATATATATATTTGGGGCTAGGTTTGGCCACCCCACTCACAACTGTTAAAGAATTGTGTTTAATTTAGACATGGAACGTTTTTACGAACACATCAAACAGGAGACTTTTCTGATGCGAGCTCCAACTTCACATCAGTGGTGCGAGTCAAATGAGCACGGAATGCCATATGTCAGTAAAAACAAATCTTCCTGTCCTGTCAGCCGTTATACTGTGCTCGTAGCATGTGCTTTCCAATTGCATGCACAAATGTGCCGGCACACGCTGTATTAGGCTATAATAAACCGCTGTATCATATTCAAACCCAAATGAAACAATGTCGTAGTTACAGTCAGGGTGCGAACTACGGGGGAGCTAGGGGGAGCTCGGCTCCACTTAAAAAGACATGGGCTCCCCTGAAAATTTTGTGAAATTTTGGGGGGTCTCAAAAAATATTGACAATGTGTTATTTTGACGTGCAATTTCAGTTTTGTGTAATGTGATCATCGTGGATTATTATGTGTAAAATTGCAAAAATATAATTCATTCATGCATGACGGCGATTTAAACCTGATTCACTTCAATAAAGATAACTATACATGCTATTCTTGTCATAAGCATCAAGGTGTGGGGGCGCTGCGGTGCAAATTCCACTCATGTTTAGTACGTTAACTCAAAGATTCGTAGAAAAAATATAAACGCTGGACTCTGTGGTCGATTCTGTGTTAAGGTAAGGCATGTTATTCGCAATTATGTGTTGTGGCTGGGTTGTTATAGGTCTGCGTGACTCTCGATGTATTAGGCCTAACTGAACAGAGGAATTATGGTATTCTTCTGTAGCCTGACGACGAGTAACTTTAACTGTTGTTCATGTGAACTCAAAGACAGCCTGATGCTTTGTTTATAGACTATTTGTGGGTGGCTGTTTGTTGTTTCACCTATCATTCGTGTTGATAAAGTATAATAGGGTCAATCCTGTATAGTGATTTATCCTATATAGTGCTTGCATAAAGCAAGTAGTGCATACACTTGTAGCTGTTACGTATCTTTGTAAGTCATTGTAAGCCCTCTTTTGAGGCACGCGCAAGCGCACAAAGCATTATAAAAAAAAAAACAAGTGGGCTCCCCAAAGTCCACGGTATAGTTCGAACACTGGTTACAGTGTCGTCAGTTAAGTCATGAGGTTACAAAAAAGGCGATTAAAGCTTCCTTAAAACTGTGCATGCAAGTATTTATTATTTATGAGGCACATTTAAAGCAGTATCAGATCCATGCAGTGTCAGTCAAGTTCAGCAGTAACTCTAACTCTAACAATAACTCACCTGAAACAATTAATGAAATAAATCAGAACAAAATGCGATGTGTTTAGATTCAGACATCAGCTGAGATGTTGTAATTTGGATTTACATGTGAAGATTAATAATAAGCACCAGAGTTACATAAATATCTGGAAAATCCAGCACACAAATCACGTCATAAAATGATAATTTACAACAGACTTTAAAACTGCAAATTAATTGCAACGTTTTATTTTTTAACCAAAAAAAGGAAAATTTGTCATTTGCTTTTTAAAATTGATACAAAAAAAGACACAGAAGAAAGTCAGTCAGGTTTGGAACAACATGAGGGTGAGTAAATGATGACTGAATTTTCATTTTGGGCTGAATTATCCCTTTAATATTGAATTACAGCATCAGCTAATTATAACCCTTTTGGCTTTGGTTAGCAGCGTGTCATTCTCTGATCTGCCTGTTGGATGGAGTGAGTTTGGTGCAGAAGTTTCCTCATCACTTCATCACCTCATCTGTTCACAGCACCAGATGATCCAGGGTACCCACTGCTGCCTACTCACCGACACCGAGTCCAGGAGAGCAAGAGCAGCTCTCCAGGAAAAACACAGTCAGCAGGCGTGGACACAATACAGTTACATGATGACTGCATGATTAAAATAACACACAATAAGAACAAAAAAGTTAGTGAGAGGTGATTTAAACAAACAGCAGGGACTTACTAGCAGCAGAGATAGGCGTAACAAACTCATCCTGAGCAATACCTGCAGTCTTAAAGAGATTAGGGAATTGCAAAGGGTTTGTAGGTTTATGAAAACTAATAATTTAATCTACAGGAATATTAAAATAAACATAAGGGCCTGCACAAATAAATAAAACTGAAATAGTGACATATCAAACCATGATTAGGAAATTAAATGCTGCAATTGAATTAGTGAATTATATAACCTACTGCTCTGTGTGTTTCATAGTGAAGTGTGGCACTTTGTTCATTTACACTTTTCACAGGCTCGGTTCACAGTAAATGCTGCTTCTAACCAACTCTGTCCCTCTAAGTGCTGTGAGTTACCATTCTGACAAAAACATTCGGATTTGAACATTTGAAAGTGAAGAATTTTAGTTGGTTCTTGTGAAGTGTGAACCTTCGAAAACACCTATAAAGTAACTATTTCCAGTCTTTGTTCTTAGTGTATGAATGTGTCAGCAGCAGCAATTAAGACATTTTCATATTAAATGAAATGTCATATCACAGTTCAAATTAGAATCTCTCTCTTTCTCTCTCTATGTAAACATACACACACATACTGTAACAATAATTGTGAAATTTACCAGCAATTTTTGAGCGAAAATTGTTCCCACATCATTTTTTCCCGTATGTATATACAGTGTTGACGGTAACGCATTGCAAGTAATGTGAGTTATGTAATCAGATTACTTTTCCCAAGTAGTAAAATAACGCATTACTTTTTCATTTACAAGAAAATATGCCTGCTTTTTGAGAGAAATCGGGAGTAAGTGCAGAGGCATTGTGTGCACTGCGTAAACATGCTTGCTGTAGTTCTAGACTAAATGTGAACATGCAGTTACTCATCTCACGTGAACAAAAACAGATTCAGTATTCCTCAAAATGAATAAAAAAGAATGCAACTCAGAATATGACGTAAACACAAACATTGTTTATGTATTTAATCCCAATTTTTTAACCAATGTCTTTGCTGCTGACCTTCAATGATCCAAGTCTGCCATACTAATCCACCTTATTCTTCAATACGGAAGTATGGACGAGACTTCGTTTAGGTTCGTTAGCCGCTATAGAGAAATAACGAGAAGAATAACAACGTGCAGTAAACAGTAAAACCGTTACATTACAACCCGCGTGTCATACCTAAGATCACGACATTAGAAGAATAAGGTAAGACACACCAATATGCAATATCAAGCAGCAAAACGATCGGTTTTGTACAGATAAAAGTAGCTGGACACGGATGAGACTGGAAGCCAGACCCATAAATATTACAAATGGCCACGCCCATTTTTATGGCAAGATTAAGGTGGATAAGCAAAATTGGCTTTAGATAAACATAACATCTGTGTTTCTTTTGTTTGTTTGTTTGTTTCTGAAGAGAGCAAAATGAGGCCAAGCCAGATTGGAAAAAGTAATGCAAAGGTAACCACACTTACATTTGCTATAAGTAACTAATTAGTTTCTTTTTTAGGAGTAACGCAATATTGTAATGCGTTGCTTTTGAAAGTAACTTTCCACAACACTGTATATATATATATATGAGCAATATCACACGAGTAGCAAAAAAGTTAAGTAAATGATTACAAGATTTTTTGAAAAAAGTCTTCAGTGTTGTCTTTTGCATTGTTAACTACATTTTGTCTATTTCATGTTTATATGTAAAAACTGCAAACATCCAACAATTGACAACAACTACAGTGCTTTCAAGGACTGTATGCAGGTGAGCCAATCAGAACAATACAAAACCACAAGTAACAGAAAAAAAGAAATACTTAATTACATCTTTTCTTGTCCTCTTAGGGCGTCTCAAATGCGCCTGTTTTTAAAACTGATGAGTGAACTGCCGCTCTGAAACCTGGCTGTGAGGGATCTTGTCTTTCATTGTCTCACTGCACAGCAATGTAACGTGCTGAAGCGCTGCATCTGTGCGTGAGTGTGTGTGTGTGTGTGTGATTGTCTCTCAGGAGCTCCGCTTCTCTCACAGCCCTTCAGTAATCAGAGAAACAACATCTCCTCCTTGCTCTCACGCATCTAAAAACCAGCACATCCATGCAAAAGTCATGCAAAAGCACCGAACTTCCCCTGCACACGTGCCAAGCCAGATGAGGGATGCATTGCTATTCACTGAAATATCTGACAGCCTCTGTTTCCTTCCCCAAGAAAGCATGACGTCACTGCAAATATTGTAACATACTATAGCATTAGAACTCTCTTCTGCAGACCACTATTAAGTGTTCTCGTGTTCCTTGTAATAGCAAAGTGCCATAACAATACATTCAGTGAAATCTGACATCCATTATTCACTCTGACTATATGAAACTATTACCGTAAAATTACAGGAAATGATTAAAAATGCTGTTTTGTTGTAGCAACTAAACTCTTGAGGATTTCCTCACTTTCCTGAATAAATATGAACCATTTGTCAGGTTCATATTGTTTTAATGTCCTGCATTAGGACTGGAAAACGGCTTACTTAGGGAGCTTTTAACTGAGAAGTACTAATGAAAGAAGTGCACTTGTTTTTAATCAGTTGCAAGCGCTACAAATCCTGTTTCATGCTCTAGTGAGGAGGGAAAGAATCAAGGCTTGGTGGTTTAGTGGCTACAAATGTTTTATTGCTGCATTAAGATGTACTAGGACACAACTGTTTCAACTTCTTAGAGCTGTTCAGAAATAAACTAGCCACAAGTCATTTATGTGGAAAACAATGCACAAAAAAAAGCGCAGACTGCTCTTTTGGATTGGTTTGGTGTTTGTTCATGTATGAGCAACAAAAAGAGAAAAACCGAACGAAAGAATGAGTGAACCAAACAGCAGCTGCAGCTGAAAGTGTGCTATTAATCGGGAATTTAACAAACACATACCAGATTCCTGAGAAACTTTCCTCTCTAACAGATGGTATTGTCAGTTGCTTTTTCCACAGCTGATCGGCTGTCTTCCGGAAAGGAGAGCCATCTCCTGAACGGTACATAGACTTGACAAACACAATATCTTTCAAAGAAGACTGTAGCAGTCTGTAGTCTATACACAGACACACACACACTGATACCGTTTCTGTAGTCTGACTGTAGAGTCTCATAACAATTTTTTTTTTTTTTACAACATGCTTATTGAGGGTTACAGTGGAGATCAAAATTAGAGTATATACACATTATACTGTATGGAGATCAAAACTAGAGAACAAGCTACAAATTCTAACATTTCAAGGTCCCTGCTTAGTCCTATTTGAAGTTATGCTAACATGAGTAGAAGGGCAGTTTTTAAGCATATTTCATAAATTAATTGTATTCTGAAGCACAGTATAAAAAACTTACAGAACTCCCAGTTATTGGTGTTAATCTGGCACCTCGTGCTAAATTCCTTAATTATGTTACAACCCCTATTTAACTGCCGGCACAATTTTCACTGAGATTGTAAGATGGCAGGCCCATCTAAGGTGACTGAAACCCTGCGACAGGAGGCGGTCTGGATGAAGGCCAAAGGGATGACCCTTTCAGTCATAGCAAGATAAGTTGGTTGTTCCAAATCTGTGATTTCTGATGTCACTAACTCATTCAAGTCCCCAAAAAGGCTGATCCTCCACAAAAAAACAACGAGTGGACCGGATGGAGAATCGGTTCAACAATGCAGCTGGATGTGGCTTGCAATTTCAGCAGTGAAACTGGTAAGGATCTGTCTCAGCTACGGGGTCTAGGCGTTTAAGAGAAGTCCGGCTGACTGCCCACTCTGCAGTGCCCAAACCTCTCATAATCAGAAAGAAGGAGCAGTGTTGTGTGGAGAGAGAGAGGAGAAACTGTCCAAAGTTCATTTCAGTGATACGATCACGCTTTAACCTCCCTACTAAGACCCTGCATTCCTCATATGAGAACTATATTTTAGTGATTTCCAAAACCCGTACATTCCTTGATGTCCTGTACTGAGCACATTCAGGGCTTTTCAGAGATGCTAAATGTTTGGATGTTTCACCATGAGCACTCCCTCTCCTTGGTCTTCAAAAAGGTCTGATATTAATTTAGTGACACACTCCTATGGAAATATGATACTTTTTGTAATTGTCATTTAAATCGGACAAATTTTCATAAATCAACATCTCAGGAAAATGTTATGGGGTTTAAAATCAAAATATGACTTTCTGTTACGAAACAGGACGTTGATTTCATATGAGGACACCGGGACTAAAAGCATGTTTATTACGCATTTTGGGAGACACACACCTGAATAGGGAAAGAAATTCGGTTTTCAATAGTCCTATTAAATTATTATATGTATTATGAAAAGGTGTCACTTATTACTCTCATTATTACACTCCTTTTTTCATTACATGTTGCCCCAAAAACCATTAATATGCAAGTTAGATTTAGTTTATAGATACATTATATATAATGAGAAAACCTGTTTATGGCCATTTTACACACATTTTGCATAAAGAAAAATGGTATATCAAAATCATTCTGTTATAATATAGTTAAGAATCATCTTTATACAAAGTTTGTTAAAAAAAATCCTGAAAACTAAAAATTTATTGGTGATTTTAAAAAATCTATTGTTTTTGCTTATGCATGTTCATTCATGTCTTTTTATTTTTAACAAAAAGATCCGATGGATCTCTAACCGTTACATAACAAAACGTATGAATAAAATATGAATAATATACTTTTTTTTATGCTCTAAACCATGTAATGACATGAAAATAAATGTTTTTTTAAATTTAATTTATTTGGGTCTGATGGAAAAAATTATGCTTGGCTTCAAACTGGGGAAAGACTGAACCCCGGAGTACATAAAGAAGTCAGTGAAAGGTGTCTAATGCATACAATACATATTAAAATATGCTTCTCAGATTATCTTCAACTATCAGATTAACGAAATTATGCCTTGAATTAGTCCATTTTGCAAAGCATGTTAAAGTGACCTTGTTTTTGAAAATTACTCATGCATCTGTTTACAGTGCAAAACAAGTGTATGTGAATTGGGGTTGGGTAATAAATAAATCACCACAGCATTTCTTAATCTGCAATTTCTCCATCAAACTATAAGGTGTTACTGTCTGTGTTCCCACTGATACCATGGTTTCTTGTAACGGAAAAACGTTGTTTTGTTATTACACAAAGACCACCAAAGGCTCTGCTGGAATTCAAAGCAGGAAGAGCAACACAGAGCACAGTGTCTGTATCCTGGATCGGCCCCTACAAGCCCCTCAGCAGATAATGGCTAATTCTGCCCTCAATCTGCTTGCAAATGCTGCTATGTAAATGTCCCCTGAAACATAGAAGGTCAAAACAGGTTCAGCCTTTGATCACGCGCCAGTGTAAAGCACGGTACAGACAGCGGCCGTCCAAAAGATCTATCCGAGCGTGATCACGGCTCCTTTAAACTGTGTTAAACGGAGACATGTTGACCTGAAGAGCGCAGTCATTTAGGGACACGCTGTCCCAGACCTGTCTCCCTACTCTCATAACACTCCTCTATTATTAGACACCTTCATATTTCTTGAAGCAATGTGAGTTCAGTGTGGTTCTGGTTAAAACTGAATGCATCATTGTGAAAGCCGAGCTTTCATTTAACTGTGCAGATGTTGGTTGAGGTGTTGAAGAAAGAGAAAAGAAAGGGCAAATTGACCTCAGGACAGCAAAAATGAGAAAAACAACAAAGATTTATATTAACTGCAAGAATAACAGGGATTATTGTTTAACGTTGCTCTTCTGTAGACCCAATAGCAGTCTTTAAGCAAGCACATACAAGTCTGTGTTGGGGGAAAGTTGTGAGGATCTAGAAGGCATTGGGTTTTCCTGAGAGTGAAATGAATGATGGCACTGGCTGCACAGAACCACTCAAAACAAGCCATTCATCTAAACGTAACAAAATCAGTTGGGATACAAAGCTACTTGAAATGTTGTTTACATAATGGGGGAAGAGTTGATGATAAAAAAAATGAACAACGGCTCCTTGTACACATAAGCACAGTATGTGTCGAGATAAAGAGAGATAATGAGGGATTCTGAAGGATCGGCAGGTCATGTCAGGTCAGTGACAATAACTGGTGATATTATGGAATATACAAGCAATGACTCCAAAAAGCATTTGGAAATATATGATGCACTTAAAATGTATGGCTTGTAAAAGAACTAAAAAAAATAAAAGTGACTGTAAAGACATTTATAATGTTACTAAATTAACAATTCTATTTCAAATAAATCTGTTCTTTTAAACTTTCTATTCATCAAATAATCCTGGAAAAAATAATTATCATGAATTTCCACAAAAATATTGAGCATTTGAGTTTTTAACATTGAAAATAATAAGAAATGTTTTTTGAGCAGCAAATCAGCATATCTGAATGATTTCTGAAGAATCATGTGACACTGAAGACTGGAGTAATGATGCTGAAAATTCAGCTTTGCATCACAGAAAGAAATTAAATTTTTTTAGCTAGAAACCGGTTATTTTAATTGTAATATTTCAATAATATGTGACCCTGGACCACAGAACCCCATCTATTTTTTTTTTATTATTGAGATTTATACATCATCTAATAAATGAATAAAAAGCTGAATAAACATCCTTCATTATTGATGTTTGTTATGATAGGACAATATTTGGCTGAGATACAACTATTTGAAAATCTGGAATCTGAGGGTGCAAAAAAAAAATCTAAACATTGAGAAAATCGCCTTTAAAGTTGTCCAAATGAAGTCAATGCATATTACTAATCAAAAATGACGTTTTTATATATTTACAGTAGGAAATTTACAAAATAGCTTCACGGAACATGATCTTTACGTAATATCCTAATGTTTTTTGCATTAAAGACAAAAAATTTATAATTTTGACCCATACAATGTATTGTTGGCTATTGCTACAAATATACCCGTGCTACTTATGACTGGTTTTGTGCTCCAGGGTCACATATTACTGTGTTTCTAATCAAATAAAGCTCTCAGTGAGCATAAGCCTTCTTGAATGAATGAATGAATGAATGAATGAATGAATGAATGCCAACCTTTTTGAAGGTAACTAGTTGTACTAGTACTAGATGGGTGGAAATTCACTTGCATACTTTAAGGTTTCAAAAGTAAAAGCAAACAAGGCTTTTACTTGTTTTAATATCTTTCTAGACTAGTGGTGAAAGTGTTTTGGGGTCTACGGTATGTATCGCATTGAACAGCGCCTTTTTAGTCTTTGCTTATCCTGCCACCTTGTGGTCAGAAAGCAGACTGTCCTAAAACTCCCAACAGCTCTAGGGCGCCTTCTGTTGGCAGAACAAGAACTAAAGCTCCTCTCAGATATGTTATGAACTCTGTAAACGCAGGTGAACGCTTATTAGACGATAAATAATCAACTAAAAGTTTAAAGATTTATTGCGTTGTTTTTCGCACACCGCTGACTATATAAACATGTCAGAAAGAGTGAAGAGCGAATGCTGAATATAAGCACTGGACTGTCACCAGGAGGCACTGTGAGAGAGAACTACATCATGATATTTTTTCCCTAATACACAACAGGTTCAATTCATTATTACAAATGTATAAAGGCACTATTTAAAAGGACATGACAGATCCAGTGATGTGTTAAACACGTCTCGTTGGCCACGACTAAAGCCGCGGGATAACACAAACCAGAGAGCCGAGGAAACTTTCGTTGGCTCAACACAAGTGCCTTAATCTAACGCATACATGATTGTATTTTGTTGCACAAGATCAGTAGAGACAAACAATCAGAAATATAAAAAATATGCATCTCATTTTGCCAAAACTAAAGCTTGTCAAACGGTCCTGGAGAATAAACGTTCAGCAAGTGGTTGCATAACCTCAGTGAAGCCATGTGTTTTCCACAAAGACCAGGATGGGCTTGAGGTTCATGCTAATCTTCAATTACTCAACAGGCTTACTAAGAGGGGGAAAACGGGGGCCTCGATCGTGAAATCAAATTATTATTAAATAGATATGCATTGGGCCAAAATGTTTAACATAGCCAAAAATACAAAAAGGCGGGATCAATTATCAGTGGCCTTTTGTAGTTGCAGTAGCCTACAGCTAATGATTTATTGGTTTAAATGATTCAAGTGCTCAGGGGCCACATGGATGAAGTGAACGAACGCTACCACTAGCCAGCATGAGCAGAAAGTAACTTAATATGTAGTCAAACTCAAATATTTTGAAATGACCTAAAAGATCTAAATCCTGAGCCAGAAATAATCACAATCATCAGGTTTTTCATCATCTTTACCTGCTGCTCCAGGTGTTGACATTTTCTTCCCGTATATTCCCATGCATTTAAATGGAACATGGGTCTTAAAATGTAAAAATGTAAGTTCTCTTCTCTTTTACTCACCCTTATGTTGTGCCAGTATGGTATGACTTGCTTTATTCTGTGGAACACAAAAGGAGATATTTAGAAGGCTGTCCAAGCTACTCTATTCCATACAATGAAAGTGGATGGTGACCAATGGCTGACAAGCTTTAAAAAAGCTTAAAATTCATTATAAAAGTAGTCCATGCAACTCATGCACTATATTCCAAGTCACCTGAAGTCATATGACAATTCTGTAGTGTTAAGATCTGACAAATTTAAAGAGTTCACCCAAAAATGGAAAATCTGTCGTCATGTACTCACCCTTATGCTGTTTCAAACCTGTATGACTTTCTTATAAGTTTGAGGTTATTTTTAGTATTAATTTATTTATTTATGATTGAAAAATAATTTTATTAAGCAAGGAATGTTTCAAATTGATCAATATTTCCACACAAATATACAACTGTTTTCAACACTAATAATAAAAATCATAAGGAATTTACTCGAGCACAGAATATTAGAATGATTTCTTAAGGATCAGTGCACTGACACTGGATTATTGATGCTGAAATTCAGCTTTGATCACCGGAAATCATTTCAAAAATATACAATACAAAACATTTATATTTTTAAATTGTAATATTTCAACATTTTTACTGTATTTCTGATTAAAGAAATGCAGTCTTGGTGAGCATAAGATACTATATTATATACAATTATTATATAAAAAAAATAAAACATACCAACCACAAACTTTTAAATGGCAGTGTATTTTAAAGAATGTTTTAACCATTTTTATCAAAGTCTTTGGTTCTTTTTTACCTCTAAGTAATTTTTGCTCACCATTGACTTTAATTGTATGGAAAAGAACAGCTTATTTATTTACATGGCTGTGACCGTTTGTGTTTTGCACCTTATAGGGGTTGAACCCACAATCATTCAGTAACAAGGCCAGATTTTTAGAGACTGGGCCACATTACCACACAAATTCAATCAGAAACTAGTTCATAACTTTTTTATTTGTCAATGTGGACACTGGATATTGACAGTGTGCTCCTCATGACAGGTCTGTTTCTTCCACTGAACAAGACGTCACTGATGAGTAAGTCTAAAGTGTGCAGATCCAGGTCTGTGGCACCTCAGGAAACATTCCTGTGCTCTGTGGTCTAACATCACGGTATTAATACTCTGCTGAGTGTTTCCCAATATTTGAAGGAACTGCTTGTGGGGATGTACTGGCATATAAACACATTTCACAGTGCACGGGTCAAAAGAACATGGCTTAAGGATTTTGTAAACAAATTAATTGGGATACTATTGAAATTGTTAGTTTGTATTTACATGTCACATGTGTTTACTTTAAATACTTTAAATAGACACACACAAAACGAATATATAAACAAGCACTTGACCTGCTCATTTGATTTGCTCGTATTTAACCATGGGAAGTTTTACTGTTTTTTTCTTTTTTTCTATTGTCCGTTAGAGCAACATCACTAGTTCCTGAATAAAACACACAAGAATTTAAGGATCATTAATCTTTTAAAATTCCATTTTGTCTGAGATCAGGTTTTATTCTGTTATTTCCTGCTAAGTGTCAGTGTCCTTTTCAGAGCACTTGACCAGTTTATATGTCAGCCTAACTGTAAGTGAGCCAGTGGCACTCAGGGTTAGACAGTTAAAGACATTTTAGATCCTTATGCAAGTATAAGAGAGGGCTACATAATGTGTAATGATGTTTGGTGCCTGTACACCAAATTATGTCATGCATGTTGACCGCTTAAAGGGTTTCCTTTTGATATCATGCAATAAAGGCGGGCGGGCGCGCGGATGGATGAACGGGTGGATGGACAGACGGATGGATGGACGGGTGGATGGACGGGTGGAGATGCAACAATTGATGGCATGGACGGACGGACAGGCAGGCAGGCAGACAGACAGATAGTATGACACAGAAAGACAGATAGTATGACGGAGACAGACAGACAGATAGATACACTGAACAAAATTATAAACCCAACACTTTTGTTTTTGCCCCCCATTTGTCATGAGCTGAACTCAAAGATCTAAGACTTTTTCTATATACACAAAAGGCCTATTTCTCTCAAATATTGTTCACAAATCTGTCTAAATCTGTGTTAGTGAGCACTTCTCCTTTGCCGAGATAATCCATCCACCTCACAGGTATGGTAATCAAGATGCTGATTAGACAGCATGATTATTGCACAGTGTGCCTTAGGCTGGCCACAATAAAAGGCCACTCTAAAATGTGCAGTTTTATCACACAGCACAATCCCACAGATGTTGCAAGTTTTGAGGGAGCGTGCATTTGGCATGCTGACTGCAGGAATGTCCAGCAGAGATGTTGCTCATGAATTGAATGTTCATTTTCTCTACCATAAGCCGTCTCCAAAGTCGTTTTCAGAGAATTTGGCAGTACATCCAACATCCGCAGACCACGTGTAACCACACCAGACTAGGACTTCCACATCCAGCATCTTCACCTCCAATATTGTCTGAGACCAGCCACCCGGACACCTGCTGCAACAATCGGTTTGCATAACCAAAGATTTTCTGCACAAACTTTCAGAAACCGTTTCAGGGAAGCTCATCTGCATGCTCGTTTTCCTCATCGGGGTCTCGACCTGATTGCAGTTTGTCGTCGTAACCGACTTGTGTGGGCAAATGCTCACATTCGATGGCGTCTGGCCCTTTGGAGAGGTGTTCTCTTCACGGAAGAATCACGGTTTTCACTGTACAGGGCAAATGGCAGACAGCGTGTATGGCGTCGTTGGAGAGCAGTTTGCTGATGTAACGTTGTGGATCGAGTGGCCCATGGTGGGTTTATGGTATGGGCAGGTGTATGTTATGGACCACGAACACAGGTGCATTTTATTAATGCCATTTTGAATGCACAGAGATACCATGACGAGATTGTTGTGCCATTCATCCACGACCATCACCTCATGTTGCAGCATGATAATGCACGGGCCCATGTTGGAAGGATCTTTACACAATTCCTGGAAGCTGAAAACAGCCCAGTTCTTGCATGGCCAGCATACTCACAGGACATGTCACCCATTGAGCATGTTTGGGATGCTCTGAATCGGGCGTATACGACAGCTTGTTCCAGTTCCTGCCAATATCCAGCAGCTTTGCACAGCCATTGAAGAGGAGTGTACCAACATTCCACAGGCCACAATCAAAAACCTGATCAACTCTATGCAAAGGACTTGTAGGGGGCACTGCGTGAGCACATTGTGGTCACACCAGATACTGACTGTGTTTTTTCGACCCCCCCATACGTAAAATTCACATTTGAGTTCCCCTCTTATTGTGGTGGCCAGCCTTAAAAAAGGAAACCAAACCCCCCTTGTCAATATCATGCCTGTCGAATCACATCTGATATGCCACACCTGTGAGGTGGATTGATTATCTCGGTAAAGGAGAAGTGCTGACTAACACAGATTTAGATAGATTTGTGAACAGTATTTGAGAGAAAAAGGCCTTTTGTGTACATAAAAAAAAAAGTCTTAGATTTTTGAGTTCATCTCATGAAAAATGGGGGCAAAACAAATGTGTTGCGTTTATAATTTTGTTCAGTGTAGATAGATAGATAGATAGATAGATAGATAGATAGAGCTGCAGATGTTTTCTCTTCTCTGTTCATTAGTGACTGGTATAGTGATGCATTAGCAGGATTTATTAGGTTGTATTTTGTTGTGACAGACATCAGTGATCTCCAAGGTAAAAGGTCATGACTACTCGCTCTTAAGAGTCGCCAAACTCATTTTGTCGACCTCCAAAATTAGTCCCAGATACTTGATCTGATTTCAATAATCCAACATCTCTTTGTTAATCTATTTCTGTTGACTTTGGAGATAGACCTTTTTTCCAAGGGCAAAAACTTCGAACAAAGGTTTTGAAATGTTTTCCACTAAATTCTAGGAAATCTGGATGTTTAGCTCCAAGATGTCTGTGCTTGTAATCTCATATCATGGAACAGCAGTGCAGGATTATTTAGCATGAGGAGGATTTAGCATATGAAGCGTTTTGGCAAGCACTTTACCAACTGACCATGTGAATTAACATGATGACGCACTGATGTTTTCACTTCAATAGTAGAAAAAACGTATTAACTGGATGAAATTAAATAAAAGATTGACAGGTACATAAAGGTAACAGCATGTCAATGGAATGTTCAAATCAGCTTTCCTTATAAAGTGCTACCAAATTCTGTTCATTCAAAATGCTTCCAATAGAATTACATATTTTTTTTGTGATTTTATTACAATTTTAATTGAGAAGTGCTGTTTCACTCATATTGCCGGAAAAAAATTTTAATCCAAAATTTTGAACAAAACACAATCTACTTGAACTAAATAAGACCAAAAGAAGCAGAAACAGTTTCTGTCCACATTTTGGTAGATTTGTTTGCATCATTTAATATATATCTTAGTATGTTTTTTTTGGTACCAGCTGTTTTCCTGTTTTAAATGCAAACTTCATCACATTAAAGTTTGAATAAGTTAATACAAACAAGTGTAACATGCTAAACGAAACTGAAAGCACTTCAGAAATTTGTGACATTTTAAAATGCATCTCGTCTTAATTCAATGACAACATCAACTGCTTTATAATTTCAGTACACATCAGAACAACATAAGACCTACAACATATATGACCAAATCACTTACAAAATTACAAATAGTGCAACATTCAGCGCTTTAAGCACAAGTACAGTGTAACAAATCAATTAAGCCACTGTAATGCATACTGGGCAACAGGGCTCACAGTGCAGAACCTCAATCTAAATCTGCATGCATTGAGCTCAAGCCATCACATACGGAAAGGACAAGACCATTTTACGCAACTACTAGGTAGTTTGTGCAAGCGGAATGGTGACTAGATGACATATTAATGCTAATAAAAAAATTTGACAGTAATACTTGAAGATTTGGAAACTAATTACACATTTTATTAAAGGGATAGTTCACCCAAAAATGAAAATTCTGTCATTAACTACCCGAATGTCGTTCTAAACCTGTAAGTCCTTCGTTCATCTTCGAAACAAAAATTAAGGTATTTTTGATGAAATCCAAGAGCTTTCTGACCCTCCATAGAAAGCAACGCAACTTAAATGTTTTCAGACCTAGAAGGTGCAGAGCATGCGTGTTCTATGGCAGCAGCATCACGCACATGTGCTGTTTATGTGCAGAGGTACTCTCAATAATTGCGGAGCACGTGATTTGGAGAAGAATTGTTAAATAAAGTCAATGGGCCTCATTCATGAAACTTGCGTAAATATATGAGTAAATTCTGAGCAATTTGCGCGTAAAACAGACCTTCCCGAAAACTCTCCTCCGGATTCACAGACTCTTCGTAAACGTCCGATTTGATAGTTAAACATGTGTATGTTAATAAATTCCAATCATTCGTAATAGGGCACTCGTGCACGCTCATTCACAATTAGCATAATCCCCGCCTATAAATGACAGCTACGCAAATTGCGTGTCCTGGAACGCAGTGGAATATTCTGGTCTACTTTCTCAGGTTTGGCTCCAGTATATTGCATAAATGCAAAAAAGACTAGGCCATATGCCTAACAATAAATATTCAATAATGTGTGTGACCACCAAAGAGTTTTTAGCCAGCTGAAAAAATGTCAGGCGCTCTTCTTAAAATGACCAGCTGGTCAGCGTTTTTCGCTTTAGTTGCTATGGTATGGAATATTAACGGCGGCAACGTATTAGCCTACTAGTATCTCATTTTTAAGAATTTTACTAAATATAATAAAGCAGTAACCAGTAATATTGACTTCTCCATCGTTGTAGGCAGTCATTGTACAAGTAGGATGGTTAGGGGTATTTTGTCCCGACTCCCGCCCCTCCTCTATTTACGGCTGGGTAAATAGTGACGGTGACGAGCGCTGCGTTTTACAATTATCAACTCAGCTGCAAAAAAAACCCATTTTTAATTAATTAATAAAAAAAAAAGTTCTAATTCAAAAAGAGGGCAAGGGCAATTTAACTTGTAATTATTATGGCAGTGCATCAAAATTCAGTGTCATCAGTTTGCCAAAAAGAACACAGAACGTTTTACGCACCATTTACACCTGGTAGGGAGCAGGTGTACATTTCTTTCGTACCAACTAACATTTTGAAAATACGAACATTTTCATGAATTTGAAAGTTTACGTCAGAACGGCTTTACGAACGATTTACACAAAAATTCGTTCTGCTCGTGTTTCATGAACGAGGCCCATTATTTTTGTTTTCTTTGCACACAAAAGCATTCTTGTAGCTTCTGTTTTAACAATGTCCTAACTACGTTTCTGGGTCTGAAAACATTTCAGTTACATCGCACTCTATGCAGGGTCAGAGAGCTCTCGGATTTCATCAAAAATATCTTAATTTGTGCTCTGAAGATGAATGAAAGAATCTACGGGTTTGGAACGACATTATTATTAACGACAGAATTTTTATTTTTGGGTGAACTATCTCTTTAAGGAATAACAAGGCTTTTTTCAGACTTTTTAAGAGTTACATGTGCATCCTTTTGATAGTTTTGTTTGTTGTACACATTAAGGCAATTAAGACATCATTTCATTGTGCTAGAATTCTAAGAAAATAAGTAAACCACAAACCAGAACCATGTAATACTCTATTATTTGTTAGAAGAAATAAACATATTTAAAGGAGTAGTTCACCCAAAAATTGTTTCCAAGCCTGTATGACTTTTTGCTGCAAAACACAGGACATTTTTTGAATGTTGGTAACCAAACAGTTTTGGTTGACTATGGCTTCCCCCAATTTATAAAGGGTAAATAAAAAAAAGACATATCTCAAAAAAAATCTTTTATATTCCACAAAAAAGAAGTAATACAGGATTGGAATGTCCTTTTTGGGTGAACTATCTCTTTAAAAAAACTTATATGCACAAAAACTTATTTTCCACAGAGGCATCTAACCACTTAATTAGAGGTTGTGAATAGAGAAATTACATTTAAAGGCTTCACAAGTTGGCTGAAAGCACACAAAGCACGTACAGCATTACCGTGACACCAGACGCAGATGTGATGAATTTCATACTTAAAGAGGAAACTTGTGGAAAAACAGGCTTTCTTACTTCGAGAGATAAGGTCGATACAGCCTCTTAAAGCATCTCTGAAAAAGGCTAAAAGCAAAATGATCAAGTATGTGCACAAGAAGGGAATGTGTATAAAGTCAAGGTATATCAAGACTGAAAGGCTGGAAACACATAATAGGATGGTGCAGAAATGATCTGCGCAGTCCATCTGTAAGAGCTTTGCCCAAAGCTGAAGCGGGAACAAGGTGGATAAAAGTTGGAGAACTTGCGACTAATTCAGATCCGGCATGTCGGGCTTTAGAGATTGGACTTGTGGTTTGATAAAACACAAAACAGGTGGCCATTAATCAATGCCTGCCCAGATGTGCGCATGTGTCCCAGAAACAGGGAGACCAAATTGGTGCCAGACACAGGCTGTCATGAATCCAAATCCACACTTTCTTGATTACACATTCCTACCTAACACTTTAACTTATCACACGTTCGTATGTGATAAGTATGTATATATGTATGTATATATGCAAGTGTGTTTAGTGTCTCCAGTCCGACCGAGCACACCTATGGTGGCAGCTTCTCAGCGTTTTTGGACAGGCTGTGCAGAAGTGTTTTCTGAAAGACCCCATCAGACGCCTCAGGGATGAGAAACTCGATTAGCAGATCCCAGATGCAGTACACAAGATGCCTGCAAAAAATAAAGTCACAGGAGGTCACAAGCACAGCTACATCCTGCACACAGATACTTTATTATCAAGACCCATAGGAATTTTACTTTCATAGCATTACTTTGCCATTTCAAACATTCAAAGCACAGTTTTGAAGCAAATTTATAAATGTTTGCAGTGTAATATCAAGCTCAATAATCCCTATGACAGTAAAAATGTAATGCAAATCATCACACTAAGGGACAGATTTACTAAGCAGGGCAAATTAGTACAAGAAAACAGTTCCAACACAGCGCAGATGGGCGTGGAAATTTCTGCGGGTGATATACTGACCATGCGCAAATAAAAGAAACAGAAGCAACATCTCATTTCCATAATGACCAACGCGATCTACCAAGCGCAGCGCAAATTAGCATAAGGATATGTTCGGATTCAGATCATGTGCTTCTCTGGCATTCCAAATAAATTAATACATGTGGGAAAAAATCCTCTCCCTTCTACCATTTCAAGTGCAAAATAGTTTAAGACATGCTTTTTTTGGGCGTTAAATAATGGCGCAAATAACAGTAATTTGGCGAGCGCAAACGTTAGTAAATTGCGCTACGTGATTCATTTTAAGACTCTCCTCCCATAAATTTTGGATCTGGAAGGGAAACTCCTACCAGGGGCACCACTACGGTTTCTGGGCCCCTTGGACAGCATATTTACTCGGGCCCCCGCTTTCTGGGGGGGGGGTGTACAGTGGGTTCCCCCTCTGTACAGATCGCGTTCTGCGTTCCACTCGGTAAATCACGTTCCGGGGGGATCCCCCTCGGTAGAAATCGCAATCGCGTTTCTCCCTCGGGGGCCCCCTCCATCGTAGGGCCCGTAGAATCGTCCTAACCTTCCCCCACTTATGGCGCCCCTGACTCCTTCTAATGCATATTCAATAAAGTCAGGCGCAAAAATGACTGTGTCCACGCGTTTTCAGCGCTAATTCTTCACTGCGCGTCTTTAGTAAATCCTGAATGTATTATATATACGCCAAAAGACGGTTTGCGCTGCCATAAGCTGTTAGTAAATTCACCTTCTAAGAAATATCGGGAATTATGCATTCTGTTGTAAATTCCAGAAAACAGTTTAAAATTCAGCGAACTACAAATGAACTGTACAAAAGCCACACATATAAAATAAATAAAAAACATTTATTAATAATAATAAATACATTTAAAGTGCATTTATTCATACATTACTAATAATAATTAAATGACTGGAATAAATCAAATAAATAATATACAGAATTTACTTAAATATGAAATGTCCATTAATTAGTAACTACGAAATAAATACATGTTCATTTATATTCATCAGTTTATACAGAATAAATAATACCTTTTTTATTAATGCATTATCTTAATCATGATAGTAAATAAATAAATAAACAAATATATTAGAAATACTATAAATAAATGTCAAATATACTATTATAAGTATACTATAATATAAATTAATAATGAATGAATTATCATAAATATATTTGACCAATATTTAACGGTTAATGATTACAATTAGTACTACTACTACTATTAAGTAGCACAATGAATATATTTTTAGTATCTTATTGTTATTATTAATAAATATATATTTTATAATATATTAGATAGAACGATAGAACAATAGAACAATATTTTATATATTTAATCATTTTTAAAGTCTTTCAAAATGAGCCATAAGTCTCTCACACTATCCAGAGTCATAAGTTCATAAAAATGGGAGGGGGGAAACTGACATTTATGAATAAATTAACTCCTTTAAAGCTCTCATTTAGATGCCATCCTTATTCTTTCCAACAAAAATCCCACAGCATTTTGGTTTATCAAAAGCAGTGGACAAAACCAACCAGATTAAGGTTTCTTAGTGGACAGGATGTTACGCAGACACTGGATTTGGACATGCCTTGCTGCCTTCCCCCCTCTGTATAAGGACACAGCTCATAAAGCAAAAGATATTGCACAGAGATGTATCTAGTGAAAGCACATTTCTGCATTCTTTTATTGGCATCTCTTACTTACTGTGCCATAACAAGATAATGCAAGTAAATTACAACCTGACCACTTTAACCATTAAAGCCACATGTTCACTAGGCCATGACTGCTTGCCTCATGAAATATGTATGCGTTTTTGCAGCCACATACAGTTAAAAACAGTCAAAATGCTACAATTTTTGCTGTATATTTCAAACTATATGTAACTTACAATCAACGTTATTAACCCCATAAATATGTAAACAGGAGTGTTGGAGTTGCATAAGTGACAGCGGTGCTGATTTTTATCTCCTTCTATTTAGCACTCAAACACACCTGTTTATGGTGGGGTCCTGAAAAGAATCCACAACCGTCTGCCAAGATATCTTGTACTTCTCAGAGCCCAGCATATCAGAGATCAGATCTGTAAAAACACAGAACCACACAAGCAAACTCGGTCAAAATCTGCACCAAACTACTGATGAAGAACAGTCATTTTCTGTTGCGAGGTGGATTCCCCTTAACTTCTGTTGTTTTTGTTCTGATTCATTGATTCATCTCCTGAGCGATGGTGTTGAGTTACGAACAGCTGTTTGTCTGAATCACAGAGTTATTTGCAAGTCCTATTTTCCAGGGTAAGCTTGATTGCAAAATTTGCAAGCTTGATTTTCCAAGCTCTAATTTTACTCATTCCATCCAAAACCAAATGCTAAAAAGAATTTGAACAGAAAATGTTCACTTAGAAGTTAAAATTCAATTGATTAAAGTATTTACGCATGATTGATCTCTTAATTTTCTTCATAGTTAACAATGCATTCAGTTGCTTTTTTTATTCTGAGTCAGTCACTTAAAGAGGAAACTCAAATTGTCAGATTATTCCATTTACATAAGATCTATCCTTTAATTGTCACACCTCTGGACTGGCTTTGTTGTGTTTTCCCTCCCCATGTGCTCCGTGACCCAGTTTTTCCTCTCTCATTGATGGTTCATTTGATTCAGGTGTGTCTTGTTGGTTAGTTCTAATTACCCCATGTATTTAAGTCTCAGCCTTTGCGTTCTGTCTTTGTCAGGTCTACATGTTGGATTACGTGTTTACCCGTTCCTGATGTGGATTATACCCTGTGTTTCCATGATTAAAGACTGTTAATTCCACTTCGCGTCTCCATTGTTCCTTCCGACAGCGTATCATAACAGAAGACACGACCAAATACAGTTAGCTGCATGTTTCCCCCTGTTTTATGTTTCCGAGTTTTTTTACAGTGTTTTGTTTTCTGTTTTCCCGTGTTTCCATGGATCCCCTTGCCGCTAAGTTTACCTCCCTCGCCCGTAAGGACCTGCCCCTCTTTGGGTATGTGGTTGAGTTCAGCAAGCTCGGGGCAAATTACCATCGCCCCATAGACCTCCCAGACACCATTGGACTGAGCTGGAGGGAAGTAATCATCCGGTGTCTGGAGATTGTCTACCCCCGATCTGGAACAAAGCCAGACCCAGAGCCCAGCCCACCATCTCCCCGCTACGCGGACCTCAAGCCCGAGCCCACCGTTGACGGAGAGCCAGAGCCCGCTGTGACCGACGAGCCATCGGCTAATGGAGCGACAGAGCTGAAGATCGCCGCAGAGCCGGAGCTGCTCATGACGTCAGTCCAGGTGTGAGAGCCAACTACAGAGCCCGCCACGGGGAGAGCGCCGTGGACGGTGTGAGCACGGAGAGGAGCTTTGCTCCCTGCACCGTGGCTGAGGGTGAGCTGAGTAAGGATTTGGGGGAATGCAAAGCTGAGGAAAACTTAATTAATTGGATTATTCTGTCGGTGTACTCTGTCCCTCCCGTTCCTGAGTTTAGCCCAGAGAAAGTTCCTGTTCCCATGTCTAGCCCAGAGAAAGTTCCTGTTCCCATGTCCAGCCCAGAGAGAGCTCCTGTTCCCAAGTTAAGCCTGGAGAGCCCGGAGGCTCACAAATGCCCACCCTCCCACCCGCTCCAGCCTCCTCCACCGCTGTCGTCTGGCAGCCCTCTGCTCACATCAGCCCACTATCAGGCGGGCGAGCTCGCAGGTTTGCCAATCCTCCAGCGTCGTGGCTGGAGAATCCCTGGTCTCCGCCTCCAGCCTTTGAGACCCAGACTCCGCCTCGGCCCGTTACTCCTCCGGCTGCGCCTCGTCCTTCGGCTCTGTCAGGCTCTTCCATCCCTTCGGCTCCTCATTGGTCCTGTCGCTCCGGCTCCACTGCAGCCTTCTGGATCCCCACCTCCGCCCCTGGAGCCATCAGTTCCGCCTCGTGGCCGGAGCAATCAGTTCCACCTCGGCTCTCCGGATCTTCATTGTCACCCTGGCTCTCCGCCTCGGGCTCCACCACCTGCTCCGCTGCCGTCGGTCGGCCCCCTGGAGTCGTCAGCCCTTCCTCTCTCCGTCGGCTCCACCGTGGGCCACTATTATGGCTGTGGCCTGGGTCCCACCTGGCACCGCATGCTGCTCCAAGTCCCTCCTGTTTCCTCCCTGGCTCCTCCCTCTGTCGTCTCCTCCCTGGACTCTGTCTGTCGTCCTCCTCCCGAGCCTCCTCCCAAGATCCCACCCGTCCCTCCCTGTGTTGTTCCTTGAGGACGCGCCTTCTGGGAGGGGGGCGATATGTCACGCCTCTAGAATGTTTGTGTGTGTTTTTCGCCCCATGTGCTCCCTGTGACCGTTTCTCATTTCATGATGGTTCATTTGATTCAGGGTGGTCTTGTTGGTTAGTTCTAATTACCCCATGTATTTAAGTCTCAGCCTTTGCGTTCTGTCTTTGTCGAGTCTACATGTTGGATTACTTGTTTTTACCCCTGTTCCTGATGTGGATTATCCCCTGTGTTTCAATGATTAGACTGTTAATGCCACTTCGCGTCTCCATCATTCCTTCCGACAGCGTATCGTGACATTAATTGTGTGTCAGTGGAAATCTCTTTATTTGTAATAGCAGGTACAGATCTACCTAGCAGTAACAGTGTTATTTTACATTAGTATCATTTAGATCCTATTACAGTTATTATTAATATTTTAAATCAGTTTAATGTCCATTGTTATATCAATTTAGTTACAGTTTAAGTTTTTTTATTTGTTTTGGTCTGTTTAGTAGTTCTATATGGTCTATAGTGTTCTTTTCAGTTTTAATTTTGGTATTTAGTACATCAAGTTAAACAACATTGTTGCCTCGGCAATTAGCTGAAAACGTTTTTCTATTTTATTTTAAGTAACATTTTTTTATGGTTTTAGTTTTAGCTCAGTTTTAGTTAACTATAATAATTTTGGTACAGATTTTGTTCTGTTTTTGAAGTCTCTTATGCTCATAAAGGCTAAATTTTTGAGTAAAATACAATAAAAACAGTAATGTTGTAAAATATTATTACAATTTACAAAAAGTGATCTCTATTTTATAATCATTTTAAAATGCAATGTATGAAAGCTGAATTTTAGCAGTCATTACTCCAGACTTCAGTGTCACATGATCCTTCAGAAATCATTCTAATATGCTAATTTGGCACTCAAGAAACATTTATTATTATAATCAATGTCGAAAACAGTTGTGCTGCTTAATATTTTTGTGGAAACCATGATTTATTTTTTCAGGATTCTTTGATGAATAGAAATGACAAATGTCTTTGCTGCCACTTTGTATCAATTTAATGTGTCCTTGCTGAATAAAAGCATTAATTTCTTTAAAAGATTCCACTTTTGAACATGTATATATACTGTATGTACATATTATGTGGCGTTTCACCTGGCAGTAGTTTCATAAGGCACTGCAGAGCCTGCGCTCTGCTCTCGTCTTTCTGCTGCTGGCTGCGTTGGGGTCTGGTTTGAGCCGGCAGACTTCCTCCAGGCCAGATGGCCTCCTGCAGCACCCGCAGATAAATCACCCAATACTGCGTACAGGTCAGGTTAACACCACCCACCTCCAGCCACCTGCAGGCCAATCACAACAACTATTTAATATGATGCTATCAGAAGCATTCAGAACATCTGTTTTTGACAGAAACTTCAGGATACAATTCAGGATTGCTGGTGAATTGGACTGTGATGATGTGCTGCATGCAAAACACGTTACAAACCATGTGTGATTAAAATATATTCAAAAAAGTCTACCAAATGGAAAGAAAAAAAGTCTAAGAGAACATCATGTGTTTGGACTTCGTCTTTTATGGATGTCCTTCAGCAAGTCGCAGTTCACATGTGCCACTGTAATGTACTTTGTCTATTCCAGTTAAAATCTGTGATTGGCTGCATATGGATATAGTTTATCCTAAAAAAAAAAAACAGCATCTCATTTCACAGAATCAACTCTGCAAAATTACTTTTGGCCACCTTACCCTGAAGAAATTATGATTTAACTGAGTGACTGCATAACATTGCTGTGGATGTGACTGTTTAATCTTAATAATAATCACTACCATTTTGACAGACAGCCATCTTAACAAATGGAACTAAACAAAAGATGTGGAAAAAGTATTATAAAACATTACCATTTATATGAAAGAGGCTATTAGGACAGAAAAAACAGAGAACCAATAGGATGGAAAAGGATCAGGTGTATTTTACTAGGATTGTCAATTGATATTTTAATAAAAATAATTACATAATCAATCCACTGTTATTTTAGTATCATTTGGTATTATTATAGTATAGTTAATCCATTTTGTAAGTCTATTTACAAAATAAATCATAATATATAAAATAATAATAATTATAAAAATAGTTCATAATCATTTTTTTAATATGGAGGTTTTTGCTTATGTTTTAGTTATTTAGTAATATTAATTGAAAACGAGGAGAGAGTGTTTTTTTGATATAGTTCAATAAAATATTGTAGATATTAAAGTATATATTTCAGTTAATGCTTTATTTCATAAAATTAATGATCCGGAAGGTCTAGAGATGTTGGGGGTTTTTTTTCTCCATGTTAAACTACTTTTAACTTGAGCCCATTTTTGAAACACTGTGTCATGCACAACAAGCTGCAAAGACCAAACCACATGGTCAATCACAAACGGGTTATGTTACACTGGTAAATTAGGGAAAAGCAGGCAGTGCGTGGAGTAAAAAAATGCATTCTGTGTGAATGGCCCCTTAGTAGACAGCATAAATCTTCCTTAATTGTTGTTTCCAACTATTTACAACAAATAAATGGCGTGTCTTTTAAGCAGGTGATTTAATGCAGCAGAATTGTTATTATTCTAATAATAATTTAAAAAGCAACTGTGAGCAACTGTAGTCAATAAAAGTTATGGTTGAAACAAGTGATGAAATGTCAGGAAATCCATAATGCTATAATACATGAAAGTGACGTGACATGTGGCCAAGTATGGTGACCCATACTCAGAATTAGTCCTCTGCATTTATCCCATCCAAAGTGCACACACACAGCAGTGAACACACACCCGGAGCAGTGGGCAGCCATTTTTTTGCTGCAGCGCCCGAGGAGCAGTTGGGGGTTCGGTGCCTTGCTCAAGGGCACCTCAGTCGTGGTATTGAAGGTGGGAGAGAGCGCTGTACATTCACTCCCCCCACCTACAATCCCTGCCGGTACGAGACTCGAACCCACAACCTTTGGGTTACAAGTCCGACTCTCTAACCATTAGGCCACAACTTCATAACCCAATCAAGGCTCTAATAATCAAATGGGAAAACAATGTTTTCACCTGAGGATTTTGAATACTCTCATGAATACTGTGTGAAGTGGAATTTCATGTGTCACTGATTTAAATCTGTCCTGTTCTTCAATTGCATAGCTGGTTTATTTTGGTCCCGACCCTTTGAAATGGCACAGATAATACATGGTGACAGAGCTGAGATCCAGAGAACCTCTTATGGTCATGCTTACTAAGTTCCAAAAAAATCAGTTTAACAATAATTAATTTTAAATACTGAGAATCTGGACATACAGCTGTCCCCAGTAGGGGTTTCAGTCCAAAATGCAAAACAGTGTGTGTGTGTGTGTAAACATATGGAAGCCAAAGTCTAGACTCTCAAACAGAATGATGGATTTCCTGGTGGCCATTAAACTACAATTATGGTCAAATTTCAATGACCCAGTAACAACATGACAGAGTCTCATTTGCATTGCCTGTCTACTAGAGATTTTCTACTGATTATGTGGACGACAAAGGTCTACAATAGTAGAAAAACATCAATACGCTTGCACATTTGTACGCAGGATTGCTCTTCTGTTCCATGACAACATTTTATTTTTAGAGTCTGCAGTAGGTTTTAATAGCAGAATAGTAGATAGAGTAGTAGTGAATGTGTCATTCAAAACTCTAGCTTGCTGCCCAAACAAGAGTACTAAGTCAGCCTGCAGTTCTAACAGAGCTTCTGAAAAGGCTTGCACCGGTCTGACTGAGGACCTACGTAATTCTCAAGAAGCTCTGATGTAAGGTGATGGAACAAAAACTAGCTGTTCCAAAACAACAAGTGGAGCATTTTATTCCATTAATGGCATTTCTGCCATTATAAAGGGCAGCTCATGTGGACTGGCACAGCCTTTGATGGAGACGTGCAGCATTACAGGAGGAAGACGTTTCTCAAGCCAACATGAGTGGAAAACAAGGGTGCCTGGAGCTCACTGGAGCCAGTTAACCCTTTTCAGATTTTAATGCGAGTCTTCATTTCTTCTGACACTCCAAAAAATATAAACATGATAAGTATATTCCATTTAGAGCCTCGCCTGATCGGCATCTCATATAGACTTGGAAAAACTGATGTGCTGGAAGACTAATCTCATTAGGAACTGAATTACATGAGCTTTAATTATGATCCAATTAAGTGACTGTCTGTTATCGGAGAACGATGCATAAAAGTATAGTGACCTCAGGTTGTAAAAACGATCTGCAGTCATACAGAGACAATAAATGAAAGGTTTAATTGAAGTTTGACAGCACTTTCATGCTACTGAATACAATACAGTTGTCAGCAGATCAAGGCAGACCATATTATAACCTTGAGGACACACAAAGAAAAAGTGATAATAAATGATAACACTGGCTTGGCATAGCCTGTTGGAAAGCCATACACGTATGAAAGATAACAGAAGTGAGAGAAAAGTGTTTATAAGGTTTGAAATATGGATATTTTTCTTACAAAAACATATGGATTCACTACAGAATGTTATATGTCATAAAACGTCTGTTTATTCTAAGCGAGAGCTTGTCTGACGCTTTAAATTTTCTAGCTGTCAATGTTTGTATCGTTTATCAGCTGGAAAAAAAATCTTTCTGAAAGTGATTCCAACGATATCGTTTCTCTGTGCCATTATCGTTATGGCTGTGGTGTGGACTCTAGAAAATAGAAATATATCTTTATCATTATCTTTATAGTTATCATTCTTGGTTTGAACGGGGCTTTAGTCAATGGTAGTTACCCTCTATCACTTATGTAATTATTAACTGAACTACCAATTAGTTTTAATTTCTTTTACTATAAACGAATAACTATCAATTAACTAACTAACTGTAATATACAAAACTGTCAACAAACGAATAAAATACATTTGAAGGTAATAGATAGACCAATAGATAGAATGATAGATAGTACGACCGACCGACCGACAGACGATAGATAGATAGATAGATAGATAGATAGATAGATAGATAGATAGATGGATAGATGGATAGATGGATAGATGGATAGATAGGATCAAAAGTCTCACTTTAGATAAAAAACATGGACTAATAGCAATGAAATATAAAAGTCTAAGAGCATGAAATGGCCCACAGAGACATAAAGCGATTCTCGTGCAGGTGTTTGTGTAACAGGTGTCTGTGCAGACTAATTATTCAAAGATTCTTGTCCAAATACAGGCAACAAGGAGACCAATTCAGCTCCTGCTTTCTTACCAAATGGAACATAATGACCTTTATGGGCAGCCAAGAGCTGAATTGCATCAATTTGCGCTGTGAAATAATCAAACGCTCCGGGTTGTGTGCCAGCTTTTTTTTAAACAAGCCATTGCAAGTTAGCAGTCTGTTTCAAAACCCAGAGGAATGTTGGACCAAAACAAATTGTCCTTCCCAAATCCAAATTAACTGGTTTATCTCAGATTAATCCATCTCCATGTACAACTATTGCAAAACAAGCACATACTTTCACCTCAGAGGCCACATCTAAGCTAGAAATTGTTTCTTGCCACGGATAGCATCTTGTACAGGTACCTTTGTTTGTAAGGAATCGTCTCTGGTGCAATTTAGACAAACTGTGACTGCGATATGAGATTAAAGCATCATTACAGAGATTTTCCATAGGGACGTGATAAGGCTGTGTGGTCTTTTTTCCACATTGGGCAGCTGATAGGTTCATCGAGAATTTTCAGTTGAATCTTTAACTTCTGTCATAACAATATTTATAATCTTTCGTTTCATTCTCTGGATGACTGGCAGATCCTTCTATACCATGCCATCTAGAAATGATGGAGCATGATGAATGATGTTCAGTTTCCTTCGGCACCGACTAAACTTGCTTATCTCCAATCAGATATATTTGAATGTCTGGTTTTGTGGTTGCATGTACACAAAGAGTACAATACTATCACTGTTTCCTCATAATAGTGTTGTTATGGAAGACCTAGATGGAAAAAAGTTCCTTTTTAAACACATTCTAACTTTGCTTATAGATCATTTTATAATATTCAAGCTGAAATAATGTCACACAACGTTATGAAAATGTGACCATGTTTGTGATAAATAACTAAAACTGATTTGAATTTGTAACCATGGCCTTAATTGAATTTGTGCAAAGTTTATATCTATAAAGGGACATTCCATAGAGTGTTGTTGGAAATAAATCACATCAAGGGATTTTTTTGGAAGCTTGACTGCTGTCAAAAAAAAAAAACAAGATGGATTGGCAGACTGTGTTTTTCTGTGTACAGTCTTGGCTGTTTTATATCAAGTATAACCCGTGGATGGATTCGCTGCAGCGATGTGGGTAGTCTACAGTCTGGTACTGTGCAGTACTCCAGAATGATGGAAGAGAGGAAGACAAATGTTTTGTGCAATAAACCAGGGTTGGCAGGCCTTCCTTACCTCAAACCTTCCCAAACTTCCTGTTTATGAAGGAAATATTGGCAGGCACAGCAGAACAATCTATCATAGCAGCATAGGATTTTAACACATATACAAGACAAGAAAAGGATACAGATTTTTCCTTGGAAAACAAATGGAGAATCTTTACACAATCGATCTATCTGTCTGTCTGTCTGTCTTTCTATATGTCTGTCTGTCTGTAATATGTACGTCGTTCATACAGTTTATAGTGACCACATCTGTTAAGGAAAAAAACACTAAAAGGTCCCATAAAAATAGTCTATACAAGTAAAATCAGTTTAAAATGATATTGATCTGATAAATGATTCTGAATGATACTTAAAATGATACTGATCTGATACTGATAAAATGAACTATTTAAGAGCAAAATATAAATGAAAGATTTAAAGGGACAGTTCACTTAAAACTAAATGGTATGTGTTTTTCAAAAATTTTATTATTTACTTTCTTCTGCAGAATGACAATGTTTTATGGGCTTTTTATGCCTTTATTTGGACAGGACAGTATACAGTTGACAGGAAAGCATTGGGTAGAGAGAGGGGAGTAGGATCGGCAAAGGACCACGAGATGGGATTCGAACTCGGGTCGCCGCAAGCGCAGTTGCACTGTATGTCGGCACACTAACCACGAGGCTATTGGCACCGACAGAATGACAATATTTAAAAAAATTAAAAAATTAAAAATGTGTCCATATAATGAAAGTCTAAATCAACACTATAAAAAATAAGAAATGCAGAAGTGAGTAATTAGTTCACTTCCAGAATAGATAGACACCTCTCAAAATGCTTGCTACGGATGCAAAAAAATCGAACCCGACCCGAATTTTTTAATGACGGACGAAAGTTTCGGACGCAGTGTGTAAACGTGATTGACACAGCGTGAAGTCGTATTTATTTTTCAATGTGCGAAAATTTCAGACTCAGTGTGCAATGGCCTTAAGTCTTAGTCTTCAGTATCACACAATCCTTCCGAAATCATTTGAATATGCCGATTTGCTGCTCAAGAAACAGTTTCTCATTATTATCAGTATTGTAAACAGTTGTGCTGCTTAATATTTTTATTGAAACCGACAATTTTTTCACAATAATTCTTTGACTAGAAAGTGCAAAAGTACCTTTGGAAGGTAGTGCAAATGATGATAGTATTTGCATTTTTGTGTGAACCATTTCTTTTAACAATGGAACATCATGAACATGTACTGTAAACATGTCCATCACAACATGCCACAAATCAAGACTCCATATCTTATGCGGTGCATTAATCAAATTAAGAAAAGAACATTTGAGAACAGCCAATCAAAACATGAAGCATATTTCCACAACTTCTTGTCATCTTCACACAGCATTTGACAGTAGACACCGCCATAAAGTGGTTTTACACACAATCACTAATGTAGAGCATGCGTTGCTCGATTCTGCTTGTGAAGATCTACCTTCATGCAAGGTTCAGATCCAACTCTAATCAAACAAACCTGAGCCGGATAATCAAGGTCTTTAAATCCCCTCGAAAATTACAGGCAGGTGTGTTAGTGCTGGAGCAAGAACCAGTCCCACAAGTTATATAAGAACAGTTTGCATGTTTGTCTCAGGAGTTACTTTAAGTCAAAGCCGGTGCAGGTTCTGCAGTCATTTCCCAGCAGTGGGCTAAAGTTAGGGATCAATATAGTAGTTAAAATTCTCAATCATAGCTACCATTCCACCGCTGTTATCAAGGGCACAGGCGTACGTTTAAAAATAATTCTCATGTGATATAACCGTAACCATCTTTATGTCTCGTGGCTGTATAAGAATAAGTCTGACTGTCCTGAAGTAATGATTGATTTATTGCTTAAAAGAAAGCAACAATATTTCATCTAGGCCCTTTGGTTTTCCTTCTAAGCCACTTTGTAAAAAGGCATGCCTGAGGATTGTGCAGCAGAATGTGTAAATTTCCATTTGGAAATGGCTTTTCCCTCTGAATAATCAGGCAAACAAAGACATCCGGTCCGGTGCTAGAAGAACCGCAGACATCGGTTAAGTAAACTAATTCTTTCCCTCAGATGATGTCCAATGTGTCTGTTTGCACTGAGGCATGAACAGCAGCTGGCTCATGTTTCTGTCTCGCTTGCTTCCACATGATCACACACTGCCATTTCAACAGGACCTGTCCGGCATGTTTCTATTTGGAGTGTCATTACACTCATTCTGTCATTCAATGTGTGAGCCAATTCATATGTGGCAGGTGTATTGTCTTAATAGACCAATTTAAGCAAAGTTATTAATATATCAGTATACAGCAGTGCTTGAAAGTTTGTGAACTCTTTAGAGTTTTCTATATTTCTACATTAATTGCCTATGATCCAGAAGATCATCAGATTTTCACACAAGCCATAAAAGTAGACGAAGAGAATCCAATCAAACAAATGAGCCAAACAATTTAATTTGTTTATTGAGAAAATGATCCAGTGTTACACATCTGTGAGTGGCAAGAGTATGTGAATCTGTGCTTTCAGTATCTGGTTTCAGTAGCCTTTTTTGCAGCAATAACTGCAGCTAAAAGTTTTTCTTGTAACTGCTGATCAGTCCTGCCCATTCCTCCATACAGAACCGCTTCAACTCTATGATGTTGGTGGGTTTCCTCCTATGAACTTGTCATACCAAAACATTAACTTTGTTCTTCTTTAGCCATTCTTTTATAGAATGACTTGTGTGCTTGGGGTTGTTGTCTTGCTACATGACCCATTTTCTCTTGAGATTCATTTCTCGGACAGGTGTCCTGATATTTTCCTTTAGTATTTGCTGGTATAATTTAGAATTCATTATTCCATCAATGATGGCAAGCCGTCCTGTCTCAGATGCAGTAAAACAGGCCCAAACCATGATACTACCACCACCATGTTTCACAGATGGTCTAAGGTTCTTATGCTGGAATGCACAGTGTTCTTTTCTCCAACTAGTGTTTCATTTAAACCAAATTTTTAATTTGGTCTCATCAATTCACAAAACATTTCTTCAATAGTTCTCTGGCTTGTCTACATGATCTTTAGCAAATTTCAAACGGGCAGCAATGTTCTTTCTGGAGAGCAGTGGCTTTCTTCTTGCAACACTGCCATGCACACCATAGATGTTCAGTGTTCTCCTGATGGTGGACTCAAGAACATTGGCATCAGCCAATGTGAGAACGGCCTTTAGTTACTTAGAAGTTACCCTGGGGTCCTCGTGGACTATTACATGTCTTGCTTTTAGAATGATCTTTGTTGGTCGACCATTCCTCCATTTGTACACAATCCATATATCTGTGGAGTCCAAACTCTTTATACTGCAAAAAAGGCTTATAAATAAATTAAGTGTATTTTGCTTACAATAAGTAATATTTTCTGCCAGTGGGGTAGGTAAAATATACTTAAAACAAGATTTACTTACCCCACTGGCAGATAATTTTACCTGTTTCAAGCAAAATGCACTTAATTTACTTTTCCCCCGGGAAACAAGAGTAAATATCTTATGTCATTTTGCTTATCTAGAAAATGCATCTTGATATGACTAGAAACAAGACAAAAATACTAAGTAAGCTAAGCCTTTTTTGCAGTGTAGAAATGGTTTGATAACCTTTTCCAGCCTGATGAGCAACAACTCTTTTTCTGAGGTCTTTAGAGTTCCCCTTTGTTTGTGCCATGATACACTTCCACAAACACGAATAAAAGAATGTTCTTTAAATAAAACAGGGCACACACTAACACCTGATAGTCATCCCATTGATTGAAAACATAAAAAATGACAAAGTATATATTTTTGTCTCATTTGTTTGATTGGATTCTCTTTGTCAACTTTCAGGACGTTTGTGAAAATCTGATGATCTTTTGGGTCATATTTAGAGAAATATAGAAAATTTTAAAGGGTTCAAAAACTTTCTAGCACCACTGCATATACAAAAGTCACAAAAACACCAAAATGTTTAAAATATATTAATTAATTGCTAAATAACTTTTCTTACAATAACTTAACAGGGTTCAAAACATACCAAATCTATAAAGATATGTATCAAATGCTGATAAAATCAAACATTTCTTTTTTTACCTTGAGTTTTGGAGACTTTGACAGATTATAAGAAAAATATGACTGTTTAATTCTGTTTAATTGTGCTATAATTTCTGCAGGACAATAACAAAAAAAACCAGTATAAACCAGTGTTACTAAAATTCAAATAGCTTCTCTGTAATGGCTACACCCACATGTGCCATATAAACGAACAGAATAAAAACATGTTTTTGTGTACATTCTTCCAGGAAAAAACAATAATGGGGAAGAGCCCAATAATCTTTCCGTTACTGAAAATAATATGTGTAACAAGTAAGGCCTGTAAACACAATGCAGATGTGCGCAATTTTTACCACACAAATTGGCAGCAGTGTTAATCTTACCAAAAACAAAACAAAATCTTTACTTAAATATGCCTTCATAAGCTCTACAAAGTGACTGTGATTACATACTGAAGGTCAACACACTTATGTCTCTAGTTTGTTAGTAACTACATTCTTGAAGGACCAAACTTTTTCACATGCCAAACGGTGATAGTGATCAAGTGAATTAGTAGTGATTTTCTAAGCAACTGTAGATATAAACTGCAGATTTTTTGACAGAGATGTTGTTTCTCAAACAGTTATTTTAATAACATATTTTAACTTCTAACTTAACATAATCTAACTTAACTTAATCTAACATTTCTTAAATATTGCACTCAGTCCAAACCTACTCTCGCATGATGAATCCAACCATTTAATAGGATAATTACTTTGTTCAGATATCAGTTACAGAAAACAAGCTCTGCAAAGAGAAATCTCCCACTAGAAAAGTTCATCCTTGGCATATGAATTGACATTGACTAAACCTCCACTGTACTTAATTGATCGTAACAAAAGGAAGCTATGTTTCATCCAAAGAACCTCTACACAAAACTGAAGATGGCAACAGCTTCAATATCAGCACAATCCAAACAGTAAAATTAACAAGAAGTTGAATGTTCTTTGGGTTATAGTGGCCAAGACAGCAAGATGAATAAGATTAGGCAGCATGCTTTTCCATCAAGAGACAAACAGCATGTCCAGACACCACCACTTGGTGATTTGAAATATTGTGTAGACATTCTAAACCGCTCTCCTTCAAAGACACTTAGATAACCCAACAATGCAATGCAAAACAAAACGTTTTCTCAATCAAAATGCCCCACTCAGTCTAAGTGGCTAAATGTCTATTTTGAGCTCAATGTCAATCTAAAGCCATAGCGACTAAACAAAAACAAATGTGAGGCAATGATGTCAATATGATGTGGGGACTCCTAGGGGTTTCTGTGCTGGTACTGCAAGATCTCAAACTAATATTTTGTGAATATAATAAAAAATTATTTGGCAAAAACACAACATTAAGTCAAAGTTAGTCAATCCAGAATGTCCGCATGATGTTTTCCCCCAAATCTTTGAAGAGCAAATCCCACCCCATAGCTAATTTCATTGGTAAAACTAAACACGTCGCAGTCATCTATCAAGAAAAGTTCCGACTTCATGGATTCACTTCAGAGTTCAATAAACATTACAGTTTGGTCCGATCGTGATTAAGACGTGCTACCAATGCTTTCCACCTTATTTTGCTACACAGATTATGGGAAAGTGGAAGCATTTAGAAACAGCAGCCAAAAAGTGGAAGACCACATAAAGCCAAAGCTCTGCTGATTCCATAACTGAAGATTGTCAATCTTCCACAGGCATTAATATCAGCACAAAAACTGTGCAGGGGGAGCTTTATGGAATGGGTTTCAATGGCCGCGTAGCTGCATGTAAGCCTCACATAACCAAGTACAATGCCAACAATCAAAAAGAGTGGAGTAAATGACATTGTTACTGGACTCTGGAGCAGTGGAAATGTCTATAGGTTAATAATTAGAAGAGTAACAGTGCAGTAATAGTAAAACTATGTGCACTACAAACCAGTGTGTATTATTATGATAATAAAATTATATGATAAATACTACTTTGTCATCAAGAAGCATAACATACTGGAAAAATATTTACTGAGAAAAATGGTGACATGCTCAATACTTATTACCCACTGTGTGTGTGTGTGTTGGTGGGTGTGTTGGTGTAGTTGTGTATGTATATATTATATATATAGATATATATATATATATTATATAGATATAATAATATATATATATACCCACAAACACACATGTATATTAGTACTGTCAAAAAATCACACCCAAAATAAACGTTTTTGTTTACATAATAAATATGTGTGTGTTACTGGTATATTTATTGATATATAAATACACACACACATACAGTATGTATTTTGAAAATATTTACATGTATATGTTTATATTAATATAATTTATATTATAAATAAATACATTTTATAAACATAACATATTTTTCTGAAATAAATACATGTATGTGTGTGTATTTATATACATAATAAACATACACCACGGTACACACATATATTATGTAAACAAATTTTTTTTTATTTTGGATGCGATTAATCGTGTGACAGCACTAAATATATAGTGTATCTTATAATATATATATATACACACAAACAAATAATTAAAAGTGGGTCCACATGAATATTTATGTCTGGGTATATTGCATATGTAATATATATAGATTAAAACAAGACACAAATAAAATATTAACCACATACATGTGATAAATGTAAGGAATATTACCTGTAGGACTATATATATATATATACATTATTCATATTTATATATGATTTACCTATATAGATGTAGCATTTTGGACCACTCAGACACACAACTTTTTGTTATATTTAACAAACAATATCTAACGCCCCCTCACCTAACCAAAAGGCCAATTACGAGGGTCTATGAACCCTTCCCCCGAAATGCACCTAACACCTAAGAAAGGCAGAACAGGCCTCTGGTTCCATGGCAACCCCAATGCGGATATCACTGGTTTTATTGCCTAAAGGAATTAATTCACAGGAAAACCTTTCTTGATGAATACACATATCCTCAGGTCATTGTGTATACCATTACCGTTCTTGTATATTGTCTGTTGTAGTGAATGCTGTTTTAGAAACAAAGGGCCATAAAAACGCAGAACTCCCACTTGAGATTCCGGACTCCCTCATTGGATAAGCCCATCTTGAGAGGCTGGGATCTTCTCTGACCTTAAAGCTGAAACACCATGTGACCGCCCCAGTCGGTGGTTCGGTCAGATGCTAAGATGAAGATGAGAGAAAACGCTTCAGGATACCAAAGCATCTGTGGCAGGCTCGGCCTTGTCCTGTCCACTTCAATCAAGGTTAACTTCTGACGGCAAAATGGTCTTTCTCAATCAACCAAGTTCAGCAAGATCTTGGGCCTTAAGATTGCATCGGGAATCTCTTTCAGACAGATGAGACTAGCAAGTATCAAAATTAGTCTTATTAATTGATGCATTAAGTATCATTTACACCTTTTTACAAGGTTTGTTTGAGCTAAGAATCTGACGTTTTCTCTCAGGTTTTAGATCTGCTGAATATGTAAAGTGTTCCATAAAATTCATTCTTTCTGCCTCTTTCTATGCTGAGTTAAACTATAACCCTTTCCTATACCAACTGTATGACTGTGTGTGTGTGTATGTGTATGTTAGACCAGGTTATGTGTTTATGTAGTATGTAGACAAGTATGTGTGTATGTGTGTGTTAGATCAGTTTATGTGTTTATGTAGTATGTTTAGACTAGTTTAAGTGTTTATGCAGTTAATAAAACCTTACTTGTATCACAATTGACGTGTTCATTGTTTACTCATAACAGGAGTCAATAATCATGCAGATTTACGCTACAAGCTTTTGTAGAATTGTACAGTAAGAAGTTATTTCCTTAACCAGGAAATACGTTCTTAGAATTGACAAGATCAGTGGCTTGAGAGGTCAGGGCTAAATATCTACAGCGGATCTAATAGTCATAATTAATCATAACCGTTATGGTTTACATTACTCATATTTCCAATGAGCGATTTAGTTACATAGAAGTAAAATATAAAGATGTCTTACATATAATTATAATGCAGAGAGGTTGTAAATATATGACATCTATTTCTTAAATATATACATGTATGTGTGTGCATTTATACATATATACACAGTACACTCAACATCTTAGAGTAAACACAAAGCTTTTATTTTGGATGCGAAAATCGATTGTTATTCCCTGTCACTTCTGATCTGTGCTGTCATAATAAAGGCAAAAATGCCACACAAAAAAAGGAAAATACGGGGTTATGTCTTTCGACATTTTTGTTTGAGAAATAAAAATGCACTGCATACGTTAGGGTTAAAAAAAAGTATTGCTTAAAATACAACATGCCAGAAGCATGTTAGTCACTGCAATAATGATGATCCAGTTCTAGATAATTCTTCTTTAAATCTATATATGGTGTCTTGGTTTCACTGTTCTATTCTGTCGGGATTACATAATATTCTCGTGAGTTTTAAATAATTAGCCTATAGCATGTGTTAATCTCTCTACATTATATCCCGCATTCAAGCATATATTATAATTAATCCTGACCGATTATAATGATAAAACTAAGACATCATTTATTTCCTAAACCACACTGTATACAATATACATTATTTACAATCTTTGCAGGAATCTACAGTAAACAGAGTGACTAAATGTGCAAGACAACATACTATATATCAGGGATGCACATAAGTGGTGCGCATGCATGGGTAAAATTAAAAATGCACGGGTTAAATAAGTTCAGACTGCTCATTTGCGTACCGACAAGGTTGACAGCAGTTAAAGGGTTCATATGATGCGATTTCAATTTTTCCTTTCTCTTTGGAGTGTTACAAGCTCTTGGTGCATAAAGAAAATCTGTAAAGTTGCAAAGACTAAAGTTTTAAATCCAAAGATATATTCTTTATAAAGTTAAGAGTCAACCACGCCTACCCAAACAACAGCCGTTGCAACACGCCCCCCCCCCCCCCCCTAGCACAATATGGGAAAATTTGCATAATGCCGCACAAATGTTCACGCAAAGAAAGACGGCGTAACTTTGATTCTCGCTGTAGTACTGTATTGTTGCTGCCGCTGTTTTCGTTGTGAAAGACAAAAGACTTTGTTTGGTCCACAAAGAGGACAGGATATCCACGTCGTCCATACTTCGTCATGCCTGGAGCTGATCCATTCTGGTTGCTGAGGAAATAAAACAACTTAGTTCTGTGGATCACCAGATCGGCTTTCACAGTGGACGAAGCGGAGGCTAGCTGGGTCGCGTCCTATTCCAGAACAGTTCATCCCAAATATTCAGATGTGTTCAGCACATTTTATGGAGGAGTTTCCTGATCCTGGTAGAGTAGACCCCAGTGCCGGCTGTTCTGACTCACAGACTGTAAGAATTTGTTTTAATATTTAAAGGATTTGCCACTGACGATTTTCAAACGCGAGTTTTGGGCAGTTGTAGAGTAGCGCTTGTTGTTTGTCATTTCTCCGATCACAAAATGCAGACATGGTTTTGCAACGCGTAAAAAGACAGTACAAGTCACTATAATCCGTAATTATGTCCCCACTGAACCAGGCACTGGAGGCAAACAAATGCTCGTTTATAATGGTTTTAATGTTTTTGTCTCTTCACTCCGGCTGGACAGGGCATCACAGTATGGTAGGGGCGTAACATTTCCGTCACACGCAATGGATAGCTGGCCAATCAGAGCAAACCTCGCTTTTTCAGACAGATGAGTTTTGTAAAAATTGACGCGTTTCAGAAAGGGCGTGGCATAGAGGAGAAACAATAATATACACTATGTGGAAAATAATGTTTTTTTTTTAACTTAACACCGAATAAACACATTTCATTAAACCAAATATATAAAATAATGTTTTTTTAGCAACATCATATGACCCCTTTAATGCACAATTACCATTTTAGATCAACAAACCATAATACTAAATAAGATTTCTATTCGAACTGAAAACATAAATCTAGGCTATCCGCTGCCATTTTCAAAGCAAAACTGTGACATTTAATTAATTCTTTGCTGACACTCGTCACTCTGCACAGCAGCGCATTTGGTAGGCCGTCAGGGCCAGCAAAGCCTTCTCTGCTGGCCTAAACACTATCAGAACCAATGATTTAGTTTTAATATATTTTTCCATGAATGTGTATTAAATTATTTCCAATAGTCTATTCTCTTCATTTCATAGCTTTTCTCTTGGTTGCTATATTAGAGCTTTTATCCAATCATATTTCAGCAATCGTGTTGCCAGGGTCAAAGAAACCTGCCTTAAGGCCTTCAGAATCAACAGTGCAGGCGTCTGTTAGCTTAAATCAACGGCAATGAAACCGTTGCTTTAACCAATAAGATTTCGAGTTGGCAACACCAGGGCAATCTAGCTGGCTAACGATAACGTCAGCATTTTCTCGTCCTTTGATTGGATGGTCAGCATACTAGCTAGCAAACAGCATCACTGTAAATCATTTTATTAAAACTTAGTAAAACTTTATTACTTATTCTCTGCATTTGAAAAATATTTGCCTACTATATGTAGTCAATCTAAAAACAGTAGTCTGCGAAAAACAAGCACACACCTCCTCGGCACCGGCTCTGTGAAAGACTCGTAAAGATGAAAACACTAGAGTATGGTAGCTAATTTCATTTTTGACTCTTTTATTGTTGATGTCGTTTTGTTGCTATGTTATTTGCCGCAATATAAAGCCGGGTTTAAGTTTCAGTAAGAATATCTCAGTTCCCTGAGTGAGCTGGTATAACCGGTCTTTTCCTCCGGTCGCAGCGCCGCTGGCAGAGGCAGACCGGTGGGGAGACTCGTGAAGATGAAATAAAGCAGTAAGAGAACATTAAATTGTTAGGTGAACTTTAAAACACATGTAATCACCTTATTTGTTTTATACCAGTGCTATCTGTAAGGTATAAATGCGTTTGGGTGAATAAATGTCTGTAAGAACATCGGATGGACTGTATATGTGTCATTTTGTTAGGTTAATGCTTCAACTACATATGATGTATGTTTTTTAATTTTTAATTGGGTTTCTTTCTTTAGTAATAGCATTCATTCTCGCTACATAAGATACCTGTCTGTTACGTAGTCCTGTTATACTGCATTACTGTGTAATATTTATGGTTTCTATAGCTGTGGCATCATTGTGATGGTATGAAGAGATGGATTAATTCATGTAGGACGCCACTGAAGGCCTAGGTGTAAAATGCACGGCCCGCCACTGGCATACACTTACTTGCCGGCAACACGCCAAAATAAATGTTTGCTGGTTTTAAGTTTGAAAATTATCAATTAAAAATGTATATATATATATAAAAGTAAATATTAGCATTTTATTTTTAAGTCTACTATAAAATAATTGTATTTGTATTTAATACTCCCTTTTTATTTTAAAACACAATAGTATTATCACACTTTATTATTTAATTATTTAATTTAAAAAAAGCTAAATAAATAAAGTGCAACAATATTATCACTACGATTATTATGTTCAAGGTAATTTAAATGGGGCACACTATGGCCCCCTCCCCCCCCCCCCCCCACGCAGTGAGGACCAAACCAAATTTCCAGGTGCTCTTTTGAGAACCAGGCTAAAAAAAATTATGTGCACCCCTGAATATATACTACTACTAATGGGTTTTATAATACTGTGCATATTTATAGATTTTAAGATAATGGCTACAGGAGCATATGTGAGTGAATGAGATAAAAGGTCAATGATGCGAGCAGTGCGAGTGGTCTGGCTTCTCAAATATGTATCAGCGGATCAGGTACGTATGAGATGGGAGTTGCTAACCGATGATTTCCCCAGCACATTGCAAAAAGCGCTAAACTAAGCAAACTTCGCAATTAAACTAGACAAGCACCTCTATGACCCACCACAAATGTTCTTGTCCTGAAAAAAGTTGAGGACCCCTGGTTTAGAGCAGAATGAAGATGAAATGTGTTCTACAGCCTGCAGAATAGTGGATGGGGGAAAAAGCGCCATTGTGAACATTTATTTCAAACAGAGAACAAATAACCATTGTACTGATCTGCTCGAACCCACAAAAGACACACCTTTGAGACACTGGCTCTGTCCAACAGTTTAGGAAAAGCATAGGCCTCACTCCAGCTTTCCTGTCCGATGGCTGTTAGCCATCAGCTAAACATGGCAGGAAGCCGCTCAGCTAGCAGGTGTTTAATACACCGCCTCACAAACGAGTCATTTGAAATGGCTAGACATCACAACACGAGGATCTGTAAAACAGATGCTTATGGGGCTGAGGGCTTGCGTTTGTCATTTAATGTGAGGCCTGACCTTTCAGCTTGAATCCTGGAGGACGGATGGGATGGTTTCAAAGAAACCAAGAAAAAAAACAACTCTCCTTTATAGCACAAGGTTTCGGTAACCTCTCTGCATTAGAAAGGCATTACTGTGCCACGGGATAAATCTGCACTCAACAGACGTGTGGTCATCGCGAAACAGAGTAGCAAAAACACCAAGCACTTTAATTAAAGCAGAGCAGAAAGCTTCAACAACAAGCTGAAACTGAAGGTGGCTCAGTGGGACGTCCCATGACTGTTATTAACTCCAAGAGAAGTGGAGCAGAGGATGGGGGAAAGCTGCCTGTTGACAGCTTTAAAACACGCAGTTCTCACTTCCTACATCAAGTTGTCATCGGTCCCCTCTGCAGAACTTGTTTAATAAAGTATTTTTATTCATGGTTAAAAATAAGAATGATCACGCAATTGTACAGCAGTTTGAGTAGGGAATGAGTGATGCCTTCACTGACACCTCCTTGAGTCAATCCATCTGTCGGCCGTGTCTGTCTTTAGGCCCTTTTGAGCCTCGGTGGATTTATACACTTCTATTCAAAAGTTTGAGGTTGGTAGGATTTCTCAATGTTTTTCTCAAAGTCTTAACAATCCTGCATTTATTTAATCAAAAATGCCATGTAAAATAACTTCTTTTTGAATATATTTTCTTACCACAAATTTGCAAAGCTGAATTTTCAGCATCATTACTCTTAGTCTTGGAGAATGTCTGCTCAAGAAACATTAATTATTATTATTATTAATGTTGAAAACAATTATGCTGCTTAATATTTTTGTGGAAAACATGATTAATCTAGATTCCTTGATGAATAAGAGAGATAAAAAAAACTCAATTTATTTAATCAAAAACGCAGCAAAAATGTAATATTGCGAAATTATTTAATTAAAATAGAAATCTTTTGTGACATTATAAATGACACTATAATTTATTATTATATTATAAATTATTATTTAATCAATACAAGTATTAATTATAACTATTGCAATCATAAATTATAAAAAAAAAATACTGTACTTTTGATTGCATTAATGCATCCTTGCTGAAGGAAAATATTCATCTTCTTGACCCCAAACTTTTGAACGTTAAAGTTTAATTACTTGAAGACTAAAGTCACACTAGTCTTAATAAATCTAGAATATAGAGTTATAAAGTTTTTGGGAAAATTAAATAAATGCTCTACAGCAACTTTTTTTAAAAACATAAATCAACATGCAACAAATATTAACAAACCAAAAATGTAAAACTGTACAGTCGACTCCACTTTCCTGCAACACTGTACGCCTCAAGAGGTCAATCTTCCTCCAACTATGAATGTAGAGAAATGCAAAAATTCTTTAAATGAGCCTGTGTTTCTGGTCTATGGAGTCAAAGATCTAGTGAAAGGTTCCCCTCAAGCCAAATATCATGGCGCAAATCCTGTTCTAGTCATGAAAAAAAAAATTGTAGTAGTCTATAAAGTAGACAAGATTTCAGCCAATAAGTCTGCACAAACAAAACTTTAAGAAATGTCCCACTTTTCAATTCATGCAATTATCTATTTTAAATTTATAGATGTTGTCCAGATTTATGGCATCTACTAAGTTGAAAACACTTCTTTCCACATCGAAGATGAGAGATGTGTTGGACGTCTCTAAAATCTCCCAGCTTCTGATTAAAGAGAGGCAGACAAATGAACGCATTTTCAGCTTTTGCTCGGCAGGGATGAACGGTCTGTGCACTAATACCGCTAAAACATGTCTGATCCATTCTCCATAGTCAAATTAGTCAGAGTAATTGCAGAAATGCCAAACAGTTGGTTCAGCTTTGAGATCTAATCCAAATACTGGCTATGTGAATCTGGACTGAATTCAAGAAGCTACCAAAGACTGATTACACTGCGATCTGGTCCTATCATTGGGGTGGACACACACCTTTCAATGAGGGTCCCAAACAGCAGTCTGATGGTCCTCTGGATGTTCTCTGTGCAGAGCCAGCTCCACTGATCCTTCATGAGCACACACAGGATATTCAGGGCCTGGTCAGATAGAGCCATTTCACTAGCTATACACAAACACACAAGTACACACAATATAAAGCCATCACAGCTGGAAAAGAGACACTGGTCAGAATATTTGAAAATGTGTTTGTAAAATGATTCCCAGAATGACTGAATAAGAGCACAGCATGTTCCATGTCCACAAGTACAACTAAAATACAAAATATGAACACACACAGATCCAATCACTGACATGTTTTTATAATATGGAACATGGAATAACTTTGTTTATTTTTTCCTGCACAGAACTATGAGAGCTGGTTTTCGTCAATGCAAGGGATACTTGACAACATTATGAAAATACAATGCTGCCCTCTAGAGTTAACTTACATAATATCACAGACCTAGCCAACACTCTTACTGGCATCTAGGGTTCCATGAAGACTTCCCAAGTAATATTCATAACTCAAAACTTTCAAAACCATTTTATGGAGTTTTTCTATACTTAAAAAGTTTTTGGGGTTTTTTCCTCAGAAAGACGTTTCATCAGCTGAACAATCGAATGTTGTTGTTGTTAAACAGTACAATCTACTGAACACATTGCACTTCTATACCTCACAGCCTTATTTTTATTCCTGTCAAAAAATTAATTATCACTCTACCCTGGTCCATATGACTTTACTACATTTTAGGAGTGTAACAGTACACGTTTTTTCGGTACAGGTTTTTTTTTAGTTTGGTACACATGCACCGAAATACAGCATTGTATTTATATAGCATCTTTCAAATTATGTCTATTTGTTATTTAGGAAATTCAAACAATAAATGCTGTTTTGACGCTCTAATGTGGTGTGACAGATCGCTGTATAAACGCCTCAGTTCAAATGGCATCGCAGAGCACGAGTGAGCGTGATCATCCCTTCCTCTTTACTACTAGCTAGTTTTAATGCGAAATAAACATGAATGAACATCTCATGCCTCATGTAATCACTCAATCACTGTTTCAATCGCAGAAAAACGTCAAAACAAAATGTCACAAACAAAATATTTAATTTACGTTAGGCAAGGCATTAGTGTCCACTAAGGCTGTCAAAATGGCAGAAAAACTAAATTCGAATTTTGCAATTCAGTATGATCAAAATTTTAATTATATTCAAATTTAAAATGCATAATTTCAGTTATGGTGAAGAATAGCTTTTGGCTTCTCTTCTGAAGCCACAAGAGGGCTCATCGAGCAAAATATTACTAATGCACGTTTCTTCAAAGCGTAATAAAATAGCACAACTATCTGTGAAAAAAGTGCACAATGTTTAAAATAATGTTTATAAACCAATTATAAATAATTAAGTTTCTTAAACAACATACAAAACAGCATCATGTATGTATGCATAGTTTAATGGGCGGAAAGCCAATCACCAAGATACATTTTTCATTTAAAAACATGAGATTCCCGTAGGGATGGGGGAAAAACCCCTGTTCGATCATAAGTCCCTCGATATATGGTCATTGGTTTGTTTTTTGGTTGCAACGTTAAACTATGCAAACTTTCTGAGTTTTCCGTTACACATGGACATTTCCCTTTGTGCCTGACGGGTCAGAAACTTTGCTTTTGGTATTCGAGTGAATTTTGAATGTAAACAAGATCAAGTGACTCTCGCTCTCGCGGTTGCTGACCCTGCTGGTTGTGGCGCTTTTTCCGCAATATTCTTGCTACAATGGCAACCCGCAGCATTGCGCCATGGCTTTAACTGATAGGCTAACAAAACTAACATTTATATGCCATGACACTTAATCGTAAGTTGTCACTTGCATGCCAATTTTCATCGGGGGGGGCACAGCTCTAAGCTATAGCTATCCTGCGGATACTGAGCGACTATCATGGTCGCCCTTCGTTTGGCCCACACCACATCCGTGAGCTGATCGGATACCATACCTGTCGTATATCGAGCGCACTCTATGTCCTGACCGCTTAAATTCTCGAGCTCTTTAAGATCAGGTGAATTCTGATTGGCTGTCAATTTTTTAGCGTTCATCAGATGGAGAAATATCATTTTGAAAGTGATTCCAATGATATCGTTTCTCTTTGTCTTTATTGTTATAGTTGTGGTGTGGAGTGGACTCTGCTATTCTTTAATATTGAGAACGATTTTTAGAACTATATCTTTATCGTTATCTTTATAGTTATCGTGCTTGGTGTGAACGGGCCTTAAGGCTGCCTCCTAAAATTCGAATGCAACGTTTTTGCATTCAAATGTGGATTTTTATTTTAAATTCGACGAATATTCGAAATTAAAAAAAAAATTGACAGCCCTAGTGTCCACAGCTCGTTTTAAACCGAGTCAAAACTGAGGTACGTACCGAACCATCATGTTTGTGTACCGTAACACCCCTACTATATTAAAAGTCCTTGTCTGAGAAACCTTCCCCTTGAGTGAGCTGATAATTACGTCATTGAGTTGAACTCAAGAACTAATATAATAAATATTATTTCTCTTATACAAGAGTCGTTACCAGAGTCACTGAAGGCGGGTGCATTCTGTAGCTGTGCTTTGGCACATGCGCATGTTTTCATATCCCATTTAGGTGCTCCACTTCTCTCTGCATCAGCATCAAACCATGCTTTAGCCTCAAAACGCTCCTTCTCTGAGATGAAGCTCTCCAGCTCATTCAACGAGAAGCCATTGAAAACCTGTAAAAACAACATCAAATCAAAGTATATTACCTGTGTTGCTAAAGAGCAGAACAACTTGCAGGGTCACAATAACTACTGCAGAGTGGAAATTAGCAAAAACAATTTTCTATTTCTCATTCACTTCCATCTTATGGTTCATTGAAAAAGACTCAATTACTGATGACTGCTACTTACAGAGCTGCTTTCATCAAAGCAGTAAAGCACTTTGGGTTTCATGTCAGACACGTTGAGAGCAGGGGCAGTTTTACTAGAGAATCTCATTCGAGACCTAGAAATGAAACATGTATTAGTCATACAGGAAATTATTGACAGCTATAAACATTCCAAAAAACAAGCAGTTCTCCTCCTATACTTGGATTTCTTCTCAGTGGACAATTTCCCATCAGGCTCTGCGTCAATTTCATCAGTAGGACTCTGTGGTTCTGAGCGAGGGAAGGCCGTCTTCAGGGTGTCCACTATAGCATTCACCACAATCTGCCAAGTCATAACAATTTTTTATGTAAAGTGTTTCAGTCAAAACATACAATGTGCATTCTCAAAAGTACCTTGTCTATGCGTGAAACAATGAAGGGTTTCTTCACAAAGGCAATTCTTGCATCAGTGTTTAGAGCGAGAAATTCTTGCATTTCCTCACTGTTGGCCGTTTCAGGAATGGCACAAAGTTGCTGTAATAAAAGAAAATATGAATAAACATTTAAAAGAAGTTGTGTGGAATGGAATACTAACAGTAAATATAGTCCGGTTTATGTAATTTATATATTCAAAGAAAGTACTCTAAGGAATGTTTCCAAAAGACCCTTCCTGGCCTCGACTTTGTCACTGTCCATGTTTCCAAATGGAAGCTCAGGAAATATTTTCTTTGGTCCTTTCACATCTACAGTTAACAGAACAAGACAACCAATAAAACAGTGTTTTGGAAAGCTTTGAAACTGACAGGACTAATATGCTCTGCTCACTTTTAAGAATCTTGCGTAATTCTGGTTTCTCCTCCAAACGGGTCTGAAGGTTGAGGAACTCGCTGTAGCGTCGGCTGACGGTGTGATAGGCCAAGGGCTGCAAAGATTCAGGATTCTCAGAGTCCATGGCTGTCTCATACTGCAAGACAAACACATCTTTGTCAAGCAATCATGTTATAATTACTTTTTGCAACACTTCGTCCTTTGGTTACCATTACTAAAGCTTTACAGAATATCCTACAAGAATGAACTACAGAGTTTCATGAATAGCATGATTTTTCCATACAATGTGCTCATAAAGGGCTAGAATTTATTAAATATGACTCTTGTGAGGGCTGAAATAAAATGTGACATTGTGACATTTTTATCTACCATTTTACTTTAAAGAAACTGTTAAATTAGACAGAAACATGACTAAAAAGTGTAGAGACTAAAATTACAGTCGAGGCACTCCAGAGATGGACTGATATTATAATTCTGTTAGATATAATAATTACTTATGTCTGACTGAAAAATCGGAAAAATATTAAAATTCTATATTTTGTCTAAACTCATAAAAAAATAAAACACTGAAATTGAAACTAAAATCAATAGTTTTTATTAAAATGACTTTTACAAATATTAAGTAAAATAAATTATGTAGCTTACAATATTTTATATATGAAAATAGAATAATACTGTTTAAGGCCAACTACACTAAGTGTAGCATGTACAATATTAAAATTCTATACAGTATTGTGTAAATTAATACAAAATAAATACTACAAACTAAAATCAACTCATTTAAATGTTTCACATGAATTTAGGCAGCAAAACATTTACATTATATTCTGAATATATTAGCATTAATAATAATATATTGATATTAATATGAAAAAGGTGTAAAATTTGCCAGAGATTATATTTAACAGTGAAATTAGTCATGTTTTAAAGATAAACTTTAACTGTGCGTCAGATGACGGCAAAGGGAATCTAAATGTAAAATTAGCAGAACCGAGTGTGAACTATTAAATATCAAATATCGGCCAATTCTGGAAAACTTCAACCACGATTTAACAAACTTGATAACTTAACTAACATGATTTAACAGAGAAAAGTGAGAACCAATTCACCTTTACGCTGTAGAGAGTGTAGGAATGTGAGCCAGAGCCTCGGTGCTCCTTAGCAGTGATGGTGCCAGTGATGCGGAGGTTCTGGATAATGACCGGACCCTCTGGGCTGCTGAGGGGCTCGAAGTTAAAAGGTGCCAGGGATGCCATCCCAGCTGGTGAAGAAGCCTGGACGGGTGCAGTCAAAGCCAGCTCACTGGGGTTCACCAGGCCTGGCTGGTCTGCACTCGAGTTACTCTTCTCCAGCGGCTGGAGAGTGCAAAAGCTTGATGGCTCTTCCTCGGACACACCTGCGGAATGTACTGATAGCTCCTTCTCTGTCATATTGGTGTAAGTTGGAAGTTCATCCTCGAGGTCTAACACAGCGTCAACTGGAGTGGTGCATTCGGCAAGTCTTTCAGAAAGAGTCTCCTCTGAACCAATCAGAACCAGCGATTCTAGGGAGCTCTGCTTGAAATCCGTTAGAGGAGATTCCAAATCAGAGTCGGTTTCTTGATAGAACGGATTGGGTTTACCGAGTCTCAGATAATCCCTGGGGCTAAAACCCAACGGAAATGGTTTGGTCAACTGTGGTTCGTCTTCCTCCAGGTTGTGTGGAGAATAAAGATCAGCGGAGTCAATGACATCAGCAAGTTCTGGTGTTGGGGCCTCCATTGCTGTAGGGGTCTCTGGGGTGACTTTTAGGGCCAGAACGCAAGGAATTTCAAGCTCTTGCAGTGTGTTTTCTTGAGGAGATACAACTTGTGGTGGAGCTTGAACTTCTACTGGTTCTGGCTCTGGGGCTGGTTCGCTGGATTTAGAGAAGATGCTTACAATCAACATGTTTAGCCAGTCCGGGTCGGACAGTTTTGCAATTAAAGGCAGCAGAACGTTGCACATTATAAGTTCGCCCACCACAAATCGACCTGTGCGGGTTTCTAAATGTGGAGGAGGTACAAGAACATGGAGAAGCAGATCTACAATAGCCCGTACGTAATTCACCTCGACAGCAGAGCTCTGAAGAGCGGGATGAAGAGGGCAGAGTTTGCTGTACGCCTCCCTGAGATCTTCATCTTTGTCCACCCCTTGATGTTTATTGGCTTCCTTGGTACTCGAATAACACTGAATGTGGCATCCAGATAGGTCTAAAACCCTCTGAGATAAAGCTTTCCTATCAACTCTTGCCACTCGACCCTTCAGCTCCAATGCCATGGAGATCATGGCATTGTGCACCTCATTCTCAAACTCTTTTTCTTTGGAAATGGTGCTGTACCATGAGGTGACAAAGTCACGTATGATCTTGCCAACTGTCTTCTGGATCTCATCTTCCAGTTGTTGCTCGCTCTCGGCACTGTGCGGGATCTCCTCCAGCCTAAAAAAGCGCTCTAGGTGAACAACGCTGTCTGAGTCCAGGACAGCCTGGGAACCAAGCCAACCACCTAAGACCACTAAGAGGCTTGTGAAGACACACAGGAGCCAAATGTTGACCAGCAGGTGGAACAAGATTATCCAGGCCAGCAGCGCCCCAAAGCCAAGCAGCCTCCTCTGGACCAAAAACTCAGACAAGCCCCAGGGGCTCACGTTGAGATGCTCAGGCTGAGACATTGCAGAGGTTTATGTACTCCTGTGAAGGAAAACGGAGAGACAGACCAACCAAATAATTGTGGTTCCCATTGACTTCCATTGTATGGACATTTCTCAGATATCCGTCATCCATTTTCCACCGAATAAAGCAAGTCATTAGGTTTTGGTAGAACATGAGGGATGACCATGGATCTATAATAGAGATATGTATCAGTGAGAATAACTGATTGTTAATTTTTGGGTGAACTGTCTCTTTAAGAATCGGATCATGAGAAACCAAATAGATGGACTAGTGTTTGAAGATTGTTTCTATACTGCATTAAAACTGTGGTAGCTTGACAGTAGCCACCACTGACATCAAAATAAGAAATTAAACAATTATATAAATGTTAAAATAGAATATAATATTGAATTAATATGGTTTTACACTAGAGTGCTTAATTTAGACTATGGTTACCATGACAATTTTTTGTAAGGTCTATCTAATGATCAGTGTGCAAATGTCGATTTGATATAAAATTCACTTGAATACTGTAATATTATGCATATTATTAAAACACACAAAAGACCAAGCTTAATAGAAAAGACTAGTTTGACTAATCTAGGCATCGTGACGCGCTGTATGTTTTGACGGGTATCAAGCTGGCGTTTCGTCTTCTCGGGTAAAATATTATTGAATTAAAATGAACTTACCTTAAATGCATATGTAATTAATGTAAGGTGCAAATTTGGACCATAGCCAATTCATGTTTAAATGCCGACTCAAAAGGGCCTTGCAATGTTTTGACAGCTTCTTCCTCGTCGTCTCCGCCTCAGCTGATGAAGTGCATTCAGTGTCTGTCGCCCTCTAGAGGTCGCACTGATCCCTGCAGCGCTCTACTACAGCACAGACAACGTTCACTTTCACTGTATTTTTCCACACAATGAAAGTGAAAAGGAGACGGTCGTTCTGGCTCACATCTCCTTTTGTGTTCTACAGAAGAAAAAAAGTCCTTTCTAAAAGACTGAGGGGGGTGTGAGGGGAGGTTTTTTTGTTTTTAAAAACGTCTCTTTTGCTCACCAAGGCTGCATTTATGTGAGCAAAAAATATAGTAAAACCGGTAATATTGTGAAATATTATTGCAATTTAATTTATGTTTTCTATTTGGGAGGGGGGTGAAATAATTTTGTAGTATCTTCAGTGTCACATGATCCTTCAGAAATCATTCTAATTGCTATTTTTACTGCATTTTTTTAACTGTATGATCAAATAAATGCAGCCTTGGTGAGCATAAGGGACCTTTTGTCTGTGTGGTATATATAATATGTGTGTGTGTGTGTGGTGGTGTGGTATATGCCGATGTATCCTAGTTTCAACAAAAACTAATCAGCAAATCTATACTTTCACATGATAATAATACCCATTATTAAAATAACGAGCACCAATAGAATTGAGCAGTAAATCAGCATATTACAATGATTTCTTAAGGATCATGAGACACTTTATACTGGAGTAATGATGATGAAAATTCAGCATTGCCATCACAGAAATACATTTTTAATATATTATAGAACATTGTAATATTTCACAATTATTTATTTTTATTTTTACTATATTTAGCTTGGAGTGCTTAATAGATTTAAGTGCTGAATAGTTACTTTTTTTTTTTTTTTATGATTTCAAACTTTTTCCCACTTGAGGGGAAAAAAATATAAAATGAAAAAGAAATATAATATATATATATATATTATATATATATATATATATACACACACACACACATATATGTATGTATATATTATATAATACACACACACACACACACACACACAGTGATGCCATGGAAGACCATTCTTGGTTCCCAAAAGAGCCTTTCAGTGAACAGTTCCTAAGATCAATTTTAAAGAACCTTTTTTTTCCAATATAAAGAACCTTTTCTGCATTTGAAAGGTTCCATGGATGTTCAAGGTTCTTCATAGAACCATTGATGCCAATAAAGAACCTTTATTTTTAATAGTGTAGTGTAATAGAAAACTACACTAATTATAAAAAAATAGTCAAATAAAAAACAATTAAATTGTAAAATAAAAACTACTGTGCATCAAGCTGTTAGACCTCATGCTGCCGTACCACATCACAAGTTTGAAAGCAAAAGCAGCCCCAGCTGCCTGTTCTTAGCATGGATGAATCATCCAGTGCCGTTAAAGCAACTGATGTTCAACATCTGTTTCCTCAGAGACAGACAGTTATTTCCGTTATGCTGTAAATTTTAGGGAACCCCCTGGAAAACAGATGAGACCACCATATTGTTTGTCATATGCAAATACCATTAATGTTCTCCCCAGATTGTACTTCCTCTAATAGACGTTCAAGATTTAAATACACATTTGTATGCAACCAAGAATTCCCCATCAGCCATCCACAGGATTCTTGAAGAAAGCATTCAAAGCAACAACATAGCTGTTGCTGAAAAAGCATAAATATTACTAGACATGGCCAGGGTGAATTAAGGTAAACTGGGCCACTATTCTTCCAGAACTCATTGATCCAGTCAGTCAATGCCATTTGGACTCAGTCCAGCCGGACAGTGACCTACAGTGCCGATAATTCTGATTGGCTCAGACAAGCTGCATATGCTAGCAAGAGCACAGACAGCATGTAGTGATGTAGTGATACATCCTTATAAACACAGGGCTATTAGACACAAATGTTACCACCAGATAAAACAGACGATTTTGAATTGTGTCCTCTCTGCTGACTGGACACAAAAAGGATTTAGCATTATATTGCATCATAAACCAGTATTTGAGTGCTCCCTTATGGACAACTCATAGACGTGTCACACAAGAGCTGCATCCTGAGGGAAAAATGTTTAAACATATCTGCATCTGCATGAGCGTTCGTATCCAAATGATTTATACCAGCTAAATATTAAGATCAGACATTATTCATCTGTATTTGAAAAGACAGAACCTAGTTGTACACAAAGTGTGTCGCAGAGAGCATCGGGAACATCTACACCAGTGGTTCTCAACCAAAGGGCCTCAAAATGACTCGAGTAAGACAAAACAAGCATTAAAATAAGCCAAATCAAGCCATGGTTGTTCTTTGGAAAAATCAAGATTCCCACACGTCTTGGAAAATCTGGATATAGCCTAATTTTAAAAGTGTGATTTATAGACGTTGAAAAGTCACGAACTATTCAACTCCATGGGCACTTCATATTAAAAATACATTTTTTTAGTTAAGCCAAGCACTGAAGTATTTTATCAATTGTCAGTAAAAATACTTTTGAACTTGGAAAAAAGAACTAGAAAGGTCACGGGGCTTCAAATACTGTTGAGGACAATCGAGGGACCTTGGAGTTAAAAAACAAACAAACAAAAAAAAAAAGTTAACCACTGATCTACAAAACATTTTTATATAACCTTTTTGTCATACTTCACATAAACGTTGTTCATATTAGTCAAATCATTAGCCATCATGAACTAAAAAAAGACTTTTTTCATAAAATACTGTATACTATTGTTCATATTCACAATCGTTCATATGCATTTAACTAGTTAATGTCAATTTATTTTGTCAACTTTAAGATCTAAAATTTAACGCATCTATTAATCTAGGTTAAGGTACATTCATAATTTTTTAAACCTAATGCATTAACCAACGGTATCAAGTTTAACCTTATTGTAAAGTGTCAGTCTTTTCTGAATTATTTTTCCAATTAACTTCCAATTTGATTAAAAAGGCATAAGGCTGAAAATGCGATCATTGCCACATTCATATATTTCTTTATAACCATTCTAAATTTGCATCATATGTAAGATTTTTTTTTTAAGAAATTAATACTTTTATTCAGCAAAGACACATTAAATTGATCAAAAGTGATAGCAAAGACATTTAGAATGATAAAGATTTGTTTCAAATAAATGTTCTATTCAAGTCCTGAAAAAAACGTATTTGTATCATTGTTCGTTCTCAACGTTGATAAGAATATCAGCATATTAGAACGATCATGTGACACTGAAGACTGAAGTAATGACGCTGAAAATTTCACAATCACAGGAATAAATTACATTAAAAAATATTCAAATAGAAAACAGTAATAATATTCCACAATGTTACTGTTTTTCTGTACTCTATTTTTGATCAAATAAATGAAGCCTTTGGTGCTTTCCACGCATGGTACGGCACGGTATCGATCCGGTTGGGACCCACCCCACCCCCCCCTCCCCCCCCCGCTCACTTTTGGGGGTTTTTCTTTTCGCGGGGTTTTCCACTGGGCTGAAAACCAGGTACAGTACCTGGTACCTGGTACTCTCTTTAGTACCACCTCGGTTGTGGTTCCAAGCGTACCGTACCGTTACCAAAACGTGATGTGTAAACTCTGCTGATCACTGATTGGCCGGAGAGAATCGCCTCTACCGATTCACAACAAATTCACTGAACTTGCGACACAAACACAAAAGAACCGCTAGATTTAAATCAGCACAGCCAGCGAAGGATCGAACGCAACTGTTTTGAACGAGCACACCTTTTTTTAACAACCAAAAAGTGGCTGTTCCCCCTGTTGAGGAAGTACAGACGTTCCTCTCGTTGATAGCAGAGGATTGATGGGGCGATGCAGAATGAAAAAGTTTTTTTTAGGAGTCGCGGCAGTAGAGGCGGCGCAACTATAACGACATGTGAATATTCCCGCCCATTCTAAAGCGATACTAAACTGCAGTGGAAACGCAAACCGAGCCGAGCCGAACCGTGCCGTACCGTACTGAGCCGAGTCGTACCACGCAGTGGAAAAGCGCCACTTGATTAGCCTAAGAAATGTCTTTAAAAACATTTAAAAACTATACCAACCCCAACCCCAAAAAAATGGTAGCGTTTTGTATGAATGCATCTTATGTGTTTATTTTGATTTTTTGTGATAATGCACATCCTTTTGTGAAATCACAAACTCTCCAACTTAATTTGAAAACCCAGCACATAATAAAGTTTCAAAAGTCACTGTATTTGTTTTTATTGAGGCTCGTGTATTTATCCATCATCTATACAGCACTGTGGGATACACTCATTTAAAAATGTGTAAGACTTAAGTCAGGTTGCGAACCTCCGCTGAGTGAAACTCCCACAAACGCATCTCATTCTGCAATCCACAATGATTTGTACAATTGTTTAACAGCTGGAAAGCGATTCAGCTTCCCTCGGAAATACTGTAAAAACTCAAAGCATCCCACTGGAAGAAATTCCTCAAAATCACTTGATCATCTTGCAGGGATCATCAACTCATCTGCACATTTGCAAATAGTGTCTTTTTTATCTTTCTTTGTTCATTTGATGTTCCTTTTATGGTAAAATCACGTAAAAAAAGTTGATAATCCAAAAAAAGGCCCGATCCTGATAATCCATTTGATATGTAATGACAGAAATCATCTAAGACTGTGCTCTGAGGTTTTGGGATGTGAGGAACTGTAGCAGTTTCTCAAACTCGGTGAAAGACACATGCTTATCAGATGTGAAGGACAGTATATAGCGGATGGTAGTGAAGGTGGGGACCTTTCTTCTCCCCAAGTGTCCATATAAAAGAAATAGAGAAAGCAAAGGAAAACTCTAAGTTGGACTATTGGTCAAAGGTTCATTCGTAGATGCTCTGGCCTTTTGGAGATCACGGGGTAGGCCTGCTGCTTAAACTGACCCACGTTGGAGCCAGCGGGTTGCCTGATGGGAAGAGGGGCGGTGGCCTCGGAACTAGCCTGGACCTCCATCTGATCCATGGTGGACACTTCCATAGCGAGCTCTGTGGGGGACTGGAGGGTGGAGGATCCGGGCAAAGTGGGACCTCGTGGCCAACAATCTCCTGAGAACTTAACCGGGCTGAAAGATATGAGACAAATGGTTTTTAATTTTATTTTTATAAAAATTTGTGACATTACAAGTCAAAAACTGTGATTACCTGACAGGCGTGCGAGGGCTTCCCAAAAACCGGCGAGGTGAACGAATTTTTGGCTCAAATGAGAACTTTTCCTTTATATTATCCAACACAGATGGAGCTACATAGGTAAAACCCTGCAAGAATTAGAAGAAAGGATAAAGGAAAGCCCCCAAAATTTCTCTAAACAGATAAGAAGGACGGTGAAATCATGACTTGGCTGCCTTACCAAAAAGACCTGATTTGCACTTTCACTCAGTGTGGAGTCATCAGGACTGTCAACGGGAGTCTGGCTGGTGAACTTTGAATCAAACTGGCTCACATCGTCAGCAGATTGCTGTCGAAATTAGACATCGGGTCAAGCGATTCATATATACTCAATTAACCCTTAAGAACACACCACAAAAAGTGACTATAGTTACCAAGAAAGGCTTGAATGGTGGTTCTACTTTACGCGCGAGAAGGTCGTCCCAATTAACGTGTCGGAAGAAGGGATGAGTCTAGAAGACAAATCCAAGCTAATTAAAACTAAAGCCCAGCACTTCTTTCTGAATTCTAGTTAAACAATAAAACCACCAGAAAATCAATAGTGAAAGACAATCTTCACCCTATATCAAGCTCTATGTATAGTGGGAATTACACACGTTTTATTTTCTACGGATAGGTGAAACTGGAACATTATTCAATAGGGATCAAAAATGCTGGGCTGAAAAAACTGTCTGTTGTTGCACACAATCTACTACATGCCTTCTTCCGTCTGATTGACGATTTATGCTTTTTTTAACAAGTAAAAGGTCTTCAAGTACTTTCTTTATAGGTCATGGGATGCATGTCTTTATGCTTTGAAATCTTTACTGATTTTTATACAGTAAATATAAGAATAGCTTATATATTCTTAGCAATACTTCAAGATGAACGCTTATCAGATGGAAGCAACTTGGGTTTACAGCAACTGCAATATTTTTTTGACTATTATTTCATGTCAGGCTTTATAGGGTTAAGATGTTGACATTAACATTAACGTTGATGAAAACAGACCTGTACTTCTGTTGCATCTCCAGGTCCAGCCCCAAGCCGAGATGAGGCATTTCTTTTCAGTAGCTGAACACAGTAAAATTATTATTACAAAATGACAGAAAAACACTTATTAAAACATAAATTACACAACACACAATAAGTGTATTACTGGGAAAAATCAAATAGGTGTACACCTACCCTTTTGAGAAGGTCCCTGGCTTCTTGTGTGAGGTAGGGTGGGAGGTTCAGTTTGCATTTAAGAATTTTGTCAATGGTTTTTTTCCGGTTCTCTCCTGTAAATGGGGGCTAGAATGGACAAAAATGTTTTTTTTTAAAAAACACTTGACAAACTTTTTGATGCTAAGAACAACAAATACAGTAATACCATTGTGAGAGAACACTTGCCTGACAAAAGTATAACAAGTACACTATTTATTATGGCTAAAATTCTGTTAAGTGCAATAGTTTTTAGGCCGAATAAGCTCATATTATTATGTATTTGAGACGAATAAACTAAATTGTTACTGAACAATGATGGACATGACAAGGCGAGCGCGTCAAATAGCAAGCACACCAGGACGGCAGTGTGGACGGAAAATTAAGCTTGTTCAGAGAAAGACGCAAAAATCATTACAAGCACCGACAGCGAGAGACTGTCTTCGCATGTCTTCGATGAGAAGAGGAAGGGTGGTTGTTGCTGGTTACTGTATGATGATTGAAATGCGAAAGTATTCCTAAACAAGTAAAAACTTCAGAAGGTTTATGTTTTCTAATACACGTGCTAGGGTCTATCACACGTTAATGGGTGGTTCGCTGTGAGATTTAGTTTGCCCCAGAATTAATTGCGATAAGCGATATTATTGTAATTTTTATGCCACTGAATATATAATCATAATGAAATAGCATAATAATGCAAGAAGTCCTACACACTTCCAAATGACAACAAAACTTTAATTTTTAAGAATATTTAGATCATGGAATTTAAGTATCAAAATATTAGATACCTTAAAAACCTGAATAGAACTATAAATAAACATGTTTCAAGAACAAAAAAGTGCAAAAGTATTGATGATAATGCTTGCGAAAAATTGAGGAGTATTTGTCCACCTACGATTTTTCCCTGACCATGGTGGTGTCTCTGTGAATAATGGTGTGCCACTATGCTGAAATCCACAACACTACCATACAGTCCGATGCTGTCGCACAAAAGACCACAGATTCCTAAACAAGACCATATCGGGCAGATGAAACTTTTTAAATTTGAAACTAGAACCTCATGACTTACACCACGGTATGTACGAGAAGCTGCAAAAGACACAGGCTAAAGTGGAATGTACAAAACATGGTTACAATAATTTTTAAGTAAATATAATGGCCGATATATTGAGTTGATGATCACCAAAATGAGGTCACTATAACATTATATTGCACGGATAAGTGGATATATGAGTACTGCGCAGGGCCTAATGCACGCAAAAAAAATGTTGCATGTATTCTGGACAGCGACGTACACAAAGTCACGGCGGGGACAGGGTTCAAAGGCCAAGAGCGCGAGGAAAATCGCGTGAAAACATGTTAGGTAAGATTTCTCAGTCCATTTTAGAATTTTAGTGTTAAACTGCAATGTGACAATGCAATACCGTGCTACAAACGTCTTCAAATTCGTTATGTGAATCATTTGTCAAACAAAAAGAAACATGAGGTCTTTCTGAGGGTTTCCTGCCAAAATAAAAGCTAGGAAAAAGCAAGAACTCACATCAACAGTAATAAAATGGTTAGTACTCGTATTTGTCTGTTGTTGACTTAAAATAAAAGTAAAAGAAAATAATAATATACAACCGGCTCTATTAATCTTTATTGAGCATAGTACACACAGTGGTCAGATTGGATCTGTATATTTTCGGACTGTGTTTAAAATAAGTCTACTTCTGCCTCAGCAAGGCTGCATTTATTTGTACGGTAAAAAAAAATACATGCCTGATTCAAGAAGGGGGTCTAAAAAATGGCCCAAAAAATATTATTTTACTAACTTAAATTGTGCTTTGTTGGTATAATATCTGCTAGAATGTTTAAAAAAATGTTCAGTGTTAAGTAAATATTTTTAAATTGTGGTTTTGTAAATTATTTTTTTTTGAAAAGCAAGGCAAAACAGTAAAAAGCACATTTTGGATATTTAATTTATGCAATGGTGGGAAAAAATGGGGGGAAAAAACGTGAAAAACCATGTTTGGTATTCGGCCTAGTGTTTCATTTTGTTCGACTTCGGCCAAGAATTTTCATTTCGGTGCATCCCTAATTTTGTGACAATAATTAATTTCAAAATTAAACTGGCTTATACATTGTCATTACACTAAAATAATTGTATTAAAAAAAATTCATTGTTGACAGTGAATGAAAATTAACTGAAAAAATGTATTTTGGAAAAAAAATTCGGACAAACTTAAAAACAAAAACAATTTATGTCTTGACCTGTCTTTAAGAAATCAGAATTAAATTCTATTACATTTAGGGAATATGAATATAACAAGTTCAGTAACTGGTTGTTGACATTAATTCTGAAACACAAATACATAAATTCCAGAATGTAAATACAAAACCCAAACTGAAGTATTGCAGGCTATAGTGCGCTGCACTATGACAAATTCCCAAGAAGTTTATACTCACTGCTCCAGTTAACATATCATACATCAAAGCCCCCAGACTCCACCAGTCAACTGCCCGATTGTGTCCGCTTCTCATGAGGATCTCTGGAGCCCTGAAATAAAGAAACCTCTCACACTACTGTAGAATTCATCTAAATGCATGTCACACGGGCACGGCAGGCAATGAAAAGAGACATTTGCAAAACAGGAAATTAGCTACTTGGACATCACAAGAACGTAAAGGTTTCTTTAAACGTCTCACATGTATTCAATAGTGCCACAGAAAGTATGTGTCACTGTGCCGTCATGAATCGACTCCTTACACAGTCCGAAATCAGTCAGTTTTACATGTCCTGTGATAAGATAAAAAAACTGATTATTAGAATTAAAGATTTCTCCGTTCATTTTCAGATTTACTCCTTTCTAAACTACAAAAAGCAGCGGCCAAACCTTGGTTATTGAGCATGATGTTCTCAGGTTTGAGATCTCTGTAGATGATGCCTTTCTGATGCAGGTGTCCGAGAGCCATAGAGATTTCAGCCAAGTAAAAGCTGCGTGTGAAAAGCCCTGAGCATCATTCTGATTATCTTTGTTCATCTCATGCTGAATGTAAGGCTTATTTTATGCATGTGTCGGTGTTCATGCATCCTTGAAAATTGTTTAAAAAGTTGACACTTCAATATAACACTACGTTTAAAGAGCTAATCAAAATTCAGTTTTAACGTAGCAAGTATATGCTTTAAAAGTCACAAAACTGATGAAATCGCCCTTTCTTACCAGGCCGTGTCCTCCATGAAAATCCCCTCTCGCTCAAGCTGCATGAAAAGCTCCCCACCTGCAAAAGAAAAAAGGTTTTTACCACAAACACCACCGTTTTACAGATGGACGCATAGTAAAACTTCACATCATCTCTCAAACATCACACTGCAAATTTACCATTTCAGCCACGAAATGAAAAAAAAGTGTTTCAAACATAGTAAACAAATGCTTTTTTTTTTTTTTAATGACAAGCAGCACAATTAGGTTCTTAGGCATGTAATTAAATGTTAAATACAAGCCCTTATATGCAAAAATTAAAACAACACATGAAGGATGCACTCTTAAAAAGGGACAGAATAGTTATTCCTTAGCAACTGCACACGCAGAAAGTTGAGGACAGCAGAAAGAATGAGTGTATCCATCTCTGAGACAAAAGGTGGTGTCTTGATTCCACGAACCACAGTAGCGTATGAAAGTGAGTAACGCTTGCCGCCGTATGAAAGGCTAGATTAGATCAAACGATGAAAAGGAGCTTTACTTCCTCGAAGATGTTCCTAGAGCTTTGAGTAGCGGTGTCCTTGGCGTGCGTACAATCATAGCCTACAAGCAGCAGAATAGAGTGATATTGAGACATTGCCACGAATTGTAAGATGAGGAGGCATCAACTTAAGGTGTAATGTCTTAACCTTTTTAAAAATTGCATTGCAATATGTTTTCCTGATCCTGCCCAGATATTTCCGACCTGGACAAAATACAAAAAAAAAAAAAAAAGGAAAAAAAGGAAAAAGAAAAAGTTACATTCAAGCCCAGACAGGTTTAAATGGAATACGCCACAATGTTATTTTTAGTAATATGTAGTTTTTGTTATTTTTAAATATTACTATTAAGGTTTAATTCATTTTATTTTGAAATAAAAATACATTAAACCTAAATAGTAACATTGATCTAAATAGTTTTATAGTTAGTAGTTTCAATGCTTCTACTTGAGGCATTTCATAGGAGGTTTTCTACTTATATATCATATTATATTTTATTTATAGTGTATTTCAATCCACAAACATTTTTTAATAGTTTTAGTTTACGATAGTAACCCCACTGCTCCATATATTTGATATTGTATATTATTATTATACCAATTGATATTAGAACTTCTCCAATACTGTTTAAAAGTCATATTTGTGCTCTTTAGTCTTTTAACATTTTAAGTTTATGTAATGCACTGTAATGTTGTGTATATAACAATAATTGTGTTCAGCACAATGTTAAGCACTTTGGGGGTACAGTATAGTGTGAAAAGTGCTTAAAAATACCTTTCCATAACCTCCTTTTCCCAACACACGGAGAAGCTCAAAGCACTCTGGACGGATGTTCTCAGTGCCTTGGTTCACATTGTCCTCTGATATCTCAATCTTCTCACAGTCGTCCATGTTACTATAAGAATAAACCAGAAATAAAGCAATAATGCGCATTATTCCTCTCATCTGCATTAGAATATTGTTGCGCGGTTTATTTTTTCTAGAATCCGTCTAGGACACATTATTTTAATCATTAAAAATAAAATCTGATTTTTTTATTTTATTGCAACCACTACACATACTCACAACTCAAAGCCACTGCACTGATCCATGAGGTCATTGATCTGAGCCTGCAGAAGAGAAGTGTGAAATGCATAATCAATAAAGGCTCAATTCCCTGCAACAGTGAACAGCGTTATGTTGGGTGGAGAGATGATCAGTGCACGAGCAGATAACGTTACGAGGCAACAGTTGGCAGCACTTCTAGTCCGAACATGAAAACGTAAGGGGTCGGATTTCGCAATACTATTCCCAGAGATCCCATAAGGTGACATGCACCATCTATGGTCTTGCAACTCCTAATTGACTGATCCTCGTAAAAAAATAAAAAAATGCATATTACCTTACTCAATAAATTATTTTAAGCAATATGCATGCAAAATGTGTATATCGAAGGCATGCTGCATTGCAAGTTTCGATGTGAAAGGACACGCATACATCCAGCCCTTTAAATTTTCATAACTGTACTGTACTGTACTGTACTGTCAAGTAGTAAGCTCACATACAACCCTGTTATCTCCAGCCTTGTATCATTGCCTACTGCATATAAACCATATTTCAGCATCTACAATTCAAATATCTCTGACACACGTGCTGACAGACAGAATACCAGTCATTCAGTAACGTAAATAAAACACACTGTAGGGTAATCGTGTTAGCCTGTTAGCATAACATAAAGCAGTTCCTCGGGCCTCAGGCCTGCGCTGTGCTCGGGGTGGTACACTCCAGCGTGCCGTTTACTTCAAAACAGCGACCGTCCCTTACCTCCTCCAGCTCATCATCGGAGACATTTTCCTCCGGCTGGTCCAGATCGATGTCGAAAACGCCAGCCATCGTTGATTTCGCTGTCTGGGATCACTTCAAACCGCGTGAGGAGCTCGCGCTTCCCGCCTCATGGACATGCACGCACCGTCGCCATGAGTCCGGCATGACGCGATCTGACACCCCCGCGCGGAGGAATGCGGGAAATACTCGCGCTGGACTTTAAACTGTTTTCATGCGTGTAACTGTCAAAGAAAGTGTATCAGAATACAAAAGCGATAAATAAGTATATAAATAATATTGTAATATTATTTATATCGTGTAAATATGTTTTTTATATATTTTTTTTATTTCTGTTTTTTTGATTGTTTGTATATGTTAAAATAAAATATGTATATATTATTTATTTTACAATTTACATAGTACATATATATCTAATTTACATATAGTATAGTACACGTTGTATGTAAAAAAGAATAATCCAAATCATATCAGAATACAAAACAAACAAATGACAATAAATACATAAAAATAAAAAGGAATTCTAAATGTTTTATATTGTGCTGTATCATAGAACTTGAAAATGACTTTGGTTGTATCAATTTAGGCTATTTTTTTAAACAGCGCACATCGGTTAAAGGGGTCATATGATGCTATTTTAAAGATCATTATTTTGTGTATTTGATGTAACAGAATACGTTGACATGCTTTAATGTTCAAAAAAAACACATTATTTTTCAAATAATTATACAATTATTGTAGGTCCTCTATGCCCCGCATCTCTCAAACGCTTCGTTTTCTACAAAGTCCCTCCTTCCGACAAGCGCAGTCTGCTCTGATTGGCCAGCTGACCCAGTGCATTGTGATTGGCCGAACACTGCAAGCACTCGTCGGAAATGTAACGCCCCCTTACCATAATCGCGAGCTTCATCTTTCAAAATAAATAAAGACAGTAAATAATGTCATTAGTTTTACCATCAGTTCAAGCCCGAAAAGGGAACAGACACAGTAATGATGCATTACACAAGCCGCGGTTAAGACAGCTGTCTCCACTGTGATGTGACGCTGACTCTCTCTCTCGCACACACACACGATGCACAAAAAACTCTGCATTTGAACAGTTAATAGCAAATATTTAAACTAATAACAAAACAGTAGCTGATTCAGACGCGCCAGATTGTCATAGCAAAGTCAGAATAACATCCTCTCCTAGGTTCACGAAATGGTCGTCCATAAAATGCATTGCTGTTCTGTTGTAAGTGATCTTAAAGATTCATAAATGCATCTACTTCCGGAAGGCCAAACAAAATGCTTTTGCTTTCGCACTGAATCACACAGCATCTCCCTGACATGCTGCTTCAACACTAACTGGGTTACTGAAACAACGCCTTCTTTCTTTGTGTGCACATTTGGGCGGCATTATGCTAATATTTCCACATAGTGAGGTAGATATGTGGGGGCGTGTTAGAATGAGCCGTTTTAGCGGGGCATGGCAGAGTCTTAACTTTTATAAAGAATACCTCTTTGGATTAGAGACTTTAGTCTTTGCAACTTTAGGGATCATATATCGGCACAATCAGATTGTAACCCACTCAAAGAGAAGGAAACCTTGACATCGCATTCATATGACCACCTTTAAATATCCCAACGAATAAGAACACGCTCTTTGAGCACGTGAAGGGAAATACATTTTTTATCAATGTGTTTGATTTGATTGATTGATTGATTGATTGATTGATATTCCCCGAAATCAATCATTCTATCAGCCAATTTTTCCCCCCACATTTCTTCAAATTTAAATACATTAATTAAATTAGTAAATTATTTAAATTGTAAACTTTACATCATGGTATTATTTGTTGCACTTAAATCTACAGTCTAATCTGAAGTAATGAGAATCACCACCAAGTAAAAAAAAAATTGAGAAAAATGTGCTTAACTGGCATTAAAATAATGTAAAAATATAAATAAATGTTATGCTTCATGCAGTGTGTGTATATATATATATATATTATTTATTATCGTTCTTTCTTTATTCGGGATGATCTAGGCATGTTTTCGTGATATTAGTAGAACAAGGAATCCCGCGAAAAGTATGTTTTTTGCGCCATCTGAAGGTTGGACAGATTTTTAACTCTAGCTCCCATCATGCATCAGTTCCGACGCTTACACAGATGCTCTGCTTTTACTTTGTGGAAGTTTTCAAAAGTGGCGACTTAATGTTATTTGACATTGTGCGGTTGTATTGACTCTCCATACAGTAAACTGACATCCAGTCTGTCGGTACTGTGGTCTCCTTGAGAAGGTTAACGTTGCTATAGCTGCAGGTATTTACACAGTGCTGTCATGATGTGCTTTCCGAGAGCTTCTGTCGTATCGTTTAATGCGTAACCTCGATAGATATGTCGGTTGTACGCTTACAGCTGGGTCAGTGTGGGAATCAGATAGGACACGAGCTCTTCAGTGATTCCAGTGGACCAAACAGAAAGAAGTACAAGCAGTGCAGTGATGAGAGATTCTTTTATGAGAGATCTACTGGAGGTAGGTATTAAAAAGGTCTTAAAAAGTCTTACATTTAACTTGTTCAAGTCTGCAGAAACCCTGATTTTGTTTAACGTGGCAAAACACATGCAAGAAGGAGACCAGAGTTTGTGAACTGCAGCATTTTATAGACAAACTGAAAACAGTTTTATCCTGTATAAATATAACCCATCTTAATAGATCACATTTTTTCGCTTAAATAAACAACTGAATCCAATGAGAAAATGGCAAGCAGAAGAAGACTAATAGACCTAGAAAACAAATCAAGAGTTAAAGAAGAAAAGCAAAATGTTTCAGTTAGCCTAAATATGTTCACAAATGATCTGCTTACTTAGCCTAATAAACTAGGACATAATTCATTAGCTATTCAGATCCATTGAACACTGCAGAACACAATCATTTGTCAGTAGCCTAAATAGTTCAGGTAAACATTTCTATCACAATATTCAGCCTCAAAATATGCAGATGGTGACTAAGCCCAAAATTTCAGGCAGCCTATTAAACTGATGTTGCCATATGACTTAGTCAACACCAGTCTGATAAGCTACCTGACAGAATGGGACACTTGCGACTGAATGAGCACAACTCACTGAAACAGGACACTTCTTATAGCTCATATATGTGTGATTAGACAGACAGAAGGATAGACAGACAGACAGATAGAATACCTTCCACATACCTTTTTTTAGGCCACATCCTCCAAATTCCGTCATCCATTGGTCTGAACCCAGAGAACCGATTTTTCATTATGTATTTTTTTAACATAAAATGCAAATGTAACAACAGATGTATTAATGAATTTAATGTCAAACTAATTATGTAACAATAGTTCTGAGGGAAATCAATTATCTGCACAAATACTTCAGCCCAAAATAAAAGGAGAGTATGGATCAACTTATAGTTTTAGTTCAAAATGCACAAACATATGCAAATATTACATCTTAATTTTCTTGGGTTAAAAGTTACATCCACTAGTTTGTGACATTTTGGTTTAAGACCAGAGAATAAACATCATGTGCGCATAGTCAAAACATTATTTTACAAGATGTGCAAACTATTTAGAAACCACGATGATCTGAGTTGATATTGCTATCCTCTTTAAACAGTTAAAGAAATACAAAATGACATCAATATCGAATTAAATAAAAACTGTCCCTGAAAATTCCAATCACAAAACCGACCCTGCCCATCCATACCTGTATGTTAGAAATTAAATCAATCTATCGATCGATTAAGAACTGTATTCACTTCAATGGAAGCATGACCTCCAAATGTTGCATAAGGCATTGCAACAAATATGACTCCACACAGCCTGTTAACTAGACTGCCTTGGTTCTATAAAGACAATCTCTAAATGTTAAATCTGATTTTAAATAGCCGAGCACACTACAGACAAATGAAGAGGGACTCCACCTAACTAAAGGGATCTGAATGAACATTAACATACAGAAGCGCACATAAATCAGTGCTCATGTAGCAGTTTTAGCTTAAATATTTCATCGGTTCCGAAACAGGAGCGTGAGATGGTTTTCTGCGAGTCCGTCATTTTGTTTTCTCTTCTGAGCACTTCTTCTGCTGGAGACGCTTGGCGTAGCTCTGTGCCATGGAGCTAATGATGGACAGAATAAAATAGCACACCATGACCAGCACCACTTTCTCAAATACCCACGAGAGCCAGCTTTCACCCTGCAGGAAAAAGACAAATTATATATAAATACATAATTTAAAAAAATGACTCCGTGAGGACTTTTGGGCCACATTAAATTTTTCATATTTTTAGAATCAAGGAATATCTTTTAAAAAATAAAAACAGAATTATTTACAGATTTTTAAATTTGCTTGCATATGTCCTAATTTGATACAAAGTTGGGGCTTTATTATATTTCTATTTTTATTATATTTCTCATTATTTTAAAACATTACTTATGATCAGAATTACTTCAATGACGATTAAATTTTTTAGAATTAAAAAACACCATAAAAAAACAAAGAATTAACTGTTTAATTTCTAGTTGTTCATGATTTCTATATATATATATATAAAATATATATAATATATAAAGATATATATATATAGTAGAGATTTTTTTTTTTTATATATAAAAAATAAGCATTTAAACAATTAATTACTCCCTGGTTTGGGCCAAATTAAATTAGCCTTTAATATTTTTAGAATCAAGTAAAAGGTTTCTAAATAAAATAAAACAGTGTGGGAATGAAATTGAATGGGAGTAATAAACAATTTTTTTAATATTTTTATCACATTAAAAAAAATGCCAATTAAATAATGAAATGAAGACATCTATTAATTCTTACTGCTGCTGCTCCATCGCCCGCTGGGTTATGAAGCTTGGCTCTCTGGGCCTCCAAGAACTCCCTAAAAGGTTTCTGAAGAGATGCTCCGATTCCAGGGATAATACTGTCCCAAAAAATAAAGATATGATTAGCAAAGCCTTACCAGGAACTGAAGCCGCCAGCAGTCCACTAGATTCCTTCACTGAAGCCTCCAGCACAATGAGACAGAAGCTCTCTGAACCCTCACTTATAGCAGCCAGGCTTCTGTAGGAACTGCTCTAAAGCAATTAATGAGGAAGTGACTCAATATTGTGTCATCACTGCAATGTAGAAAGAACCGCCCAGTTTTGGGTGGGCGTGAATGTCAGTGAAACCAAGCCATCATGTAGGATCAATTATAATACTTCTGCACATATCTTCAGTTTCAGATGCAATTATCATATCTTTATTACATCGAAAAGCGCAGAAATACTATTGAAAGGAACCACAATATGAAGTCTGAACGTTACTGGTCTCACCACAAGAAAACTCCAACAGGCTGATGATTAACAACCTCAAGTTTGAGCGGCACATCGAATTCATGCGATGAAACTCGTAATTATGAAGTGCTTTCGATGTGGCTTGATTATAAAGCTACAACTGTCGCGCCTCATTCAGAGATGACTAGTAGTTTCATTTGTTCTTTTGCGTTCCAACATGGAGACCACATCTCTACTTTTGAGTCACTCTGCTACATCATCTCAATTCTGACTGCATCCCCTGCTAAACTCACAGACATCACCATAAATGGTGAAGATTTCTCATGCTTACTAATAAGTGGCTTTAGTATGTGATGCAAATGTAGCGTTGGTGTACCTCAAGGTCTCATTTCACCCTACATTCAAATGAAAAGCATTACAAAGATGATCATAAACAGTCTTAATAGTCAACTACAGGTTTTTAACAGTTTTTAAATGGCAATTAAGCACATCTTCCTTCACCCAAGGCTTTAACTTTGAGCTCTGATGTACTTCAATGTCAATGTCACGACAGAGAAACAAAAAAACCTTAATGGTCTTAAAATAGGATCAATTTACGCAATATAATTTCTTCTTTCTTTATGATTTTTAGGTGAAATGTAACCTGGCCGGATTGAGCAGTACAGAGGAACAGAAACTATAGATGATTCAGACTAAACAATGCTAAGAACCGGACTGTGTGAAAGGGGTTTGCAGGCAAGCATTAAAAAAAAAGCAAGCCACAGCTCATGAAAGAGTTCAATGAACCCTGCTAGATCCTTTTTTTGGTTTCCTTTTGTGCATTTACATGTCACAATGACATTTCTTTCTTATAGGACAAGAAATTAATCTTTATTTCCATCTATACACTACTACTCATAAGTTTTTTTTTATGTTTTTAAATGCTCACCAAGGCTGGATTTATTAGATCAAAAATGCAATAATATTCTGAAATATTATTAAAATTTTAAATAGCTGTTTTCTATTTATTATATTTTAAAATGTAATTTGTTTTTGTGATGGTAAAGCTGAATTTTCAGCATCATTACTCCAGTCTTCAGCGTCACATAATTCTTCAGAAATCATTCTAATATGCTGATTTGATGCATTTCTTATTATCAATGAAAAGAAAAATGTGTGGTTTATTTCTGCAATACATATTTTTTCAGGATTCTTTGATAAAAATATTTGTATAACAATATATATGTCATTTTTTACCAATGTAATGCATCATTACTGAACAGAAGTATTAAATTTAGTGCTGTCACACGATTAATCGCAATTAATGCATCCAAAATAAAAGGTTTTTGATTACGTGTACTGTGTATATTGATTATGTATATATAAATACAAACACAAACAGTATATATTTTGAAAATAGTTTACATGTTTTACGTATATAATTATATCATAGAAATTTAGATCACATATGACTAATTTAATATATAAACAATAAAAATTCTTAAATATATAAATGCAGTTTCGAGTTATATAGACATATAATAACATAGTACACACACATATATCATGTAAACAAAAACTTTTATTTTGGATGCGATTAATCGCGATTAATCGTTTGACAGCACTTATTAAATTCTTTAAAAAAAAAATCTTGCTGACCTCAACTTTTTAACATTAATGTGTATATATATTTTTCTCTCAATTTTTTTTATTCACTGTGCATGATTCATTAAATTATTAATAATACAAAAAAAACAAAAACTTTTAATTACCACTTATAAAGCCAAAAGCAAACAAACCATCTTCAGAATGTGCACAACCACTATAATTTCATGCATTCTTGATTCATGTAGCTGTTATTTATTCGCTATAATGTTTAGCTTTGTTTACACAGGGTGTCCATATTCATCTCACGCTGGTGTCATTACTCACCCGATCAGAGAGACCATCTGCTCCACTATGTGCTTGCTGAATGTTATGATAACAAATAGTTTCTGTAGAGAAGCAAAAAGTAGATAAACATTGTCAGACAATGAATCAACCGCACGTTCCTCAAGGCGGCGGCTGCATGCAGTAGATCTTATGTTTCGTGTCTTTAGGAGACAGCGAGACAATAACTCTGTGATGAGACATGTGACACCCGGTGAGATCACTGACTCGCTCATGCTCATGATTTGATCATTTGGATGAAATAAGCAGACCTGAAGACATCAAATGCACCGCTGTCTAGAATCTGCTTAGTCAACATTTAAAACTCCGAGGAGCTACATGCAAAGGTGTGTCTTTGATGATCTAGTGTCACCAGTCAACTGAAAAATTACTTTATGGGAATTCTCTCTTTAATTATGACTCACTCAGAAAGCAAAACACTTCCGTTTAGAAGTGTTTAACAAATATGTAACATATTTGTTTTCATACTCTTTACATACCTGAATGTGCATCTTAATAATGGCCTTTCCGATGAGAGTCGCTCCAAAGAAGGTCCAGAATGGAATCAGGAAATGACCACAGGTGATTCCAGCCAGGTCAAACAAGGGATTTGGAATCTGAGAAACATTGTAAGCATTGGTAAACACTGAAAGATAATATACTGGAAAATCAATGTGAAACTCAGTACCAAGTATTGCATTAAACCCAGTGAACGCAGAACATTAACTGCTTATTCACACTGGATATGTTACTGTAAAGCATTTACATTTGAAATCTGTAATTATGAAATAGGCAAAAATAAAGACATTTTATAAAAAAATGATAGAGGTAAGTAAATGAAGAGACATACTCCATTCATAATATATTAAAAAAATAAAAGGAAATGGGTGACTTTTTTCTCTGATTTCTGAGTTTACATTTTGCAATTCTGGTTTTTCTTCTCTGAATTCTGAGTTTGAATCTCGCAATTTTTTTTTTGTTTCTGTTAATTGCAAGATTATTTTGGTAAGCCCCTCCCCTCGAATGCAGATGAGCCAATGGCAGTCGAGTATCAGTTGCACAGGGAGCGGAACTCGGACATCTTTAGGTTTAAGCGCCATAGAGAAACATTGGAAGATCTGAAGCACTCAACGGTTTGATGGCGTTTATGCTACAAAAATGGAAAAAACGATGTGCACTGATTCAAGGTATCCTGAGAGGATAGGCAATAGAATTTATTACATTTCCTAAACCCAACCAGAACAGCAAAATGTCCCTAAGCATTCAACCCCAAACCCAATGAAGACAAAAACGTTAATTTTCTGGTTGTAATACTCTCATTAAGTTACAATGTTCAGCTGCTCAAGTAGAACATTAATGTCATCTTGCGTTTCAGCAAGGTATCTCTGGCTAAAACCAGCTAACGTAACAGTTAGTGAGTCAATGCTATTACAAACCTAAATAGCGAACAGTTCTCACGTCATGTACAGTGTAGGTCAAAAACACAAACGAAGGTCTACATTTCAGTGCATATCCATATTAAACTGTTCAAGTCCATTACTTGAATCGTACTCTGCCATACACAGAACAGGTTGATCCTCATGTTGTCAACTCCTGTAACAGACTTCTCCCGCTTGCATTGTGATCTGTAAACCCTCCCTTCGAGTTACCCACCGTATTTATTTTTAAATATTTTATATATCCCTCCATGGAATATTTAATTCCCACTTGAATGGTGGCCCTTCTGTGTCCAAAATTGTTCAAAAACACCGTGGGACAAGGTTTTCACACTGGGGGAACATCTGTCACTGGATACAGTGAGCACTAGGAGGGCGGGGGGCTTAGCGATAAGTCATTCAACTTTTCTTCTCAGCTTGAAAAGTTATTTCTTGAAAGTCTTGGAATCTCCACAATTCTGTGTTAATATCTCAGAATAGTGAAAAAAAACACAGAAATGTGGGATAAAATGGGAAAAAACGTTCAAGAAAGTTACTTACGGAGGCACAAGCAAGAATTCCAAAAAATCCCACTTTCTGCACCATGTTTTGCACTGCAAGCTTGGCTCTTGTTGCAAAATCCTGTAAGAAATTTGACAATTTTAACATTTAGGTAAAAAAAAAAAAAATAGATGTTTGGCCTTGACATAGACAATTGATCTTACGATTCACCACCGGTAAATCACACGCAACCTCTACATACTTTTACTACGTCTATATCAAATTGACTGATATTGTGTGTGAATGTATTTAACACCTAAAAATCAATAAAAATATTACATAATTAGACTATTGTGTATGTTATTATAATTATTTTTTTATAGTGAAATAAATTATTTCAGTGTAATTGTTTTAGAACAATTTAGAGTTAAAACTTTCAGCTAATTACAAAGAATACTGAAAAAACTTTCAAATTATTTTGCCAAAAATTATTAAAATCAGTACTTGTGGGTATCAGAACCTGCAAAATAAATAAATAAAAAGTGTGCCATTTTGCTGATTAATCACTAAACTCTGGGGTAAAATGCACCATATTAAAGCGCTCCAATTAAAAATCTTTGTGTGAAGGCAGACCATGTGGGGTCCACTGAGACACTAACGAGAGTGATTAAGGAAGCTCTACTTCTGAGTCACCCGCTGCTCAAAGGGTTTACTGGAAGTCAGGGGAGAGCCCTTCCAAGAAATCATGTGACCCATAAGTGAACCACAATAGTGAGGGCTCATGGGAATAAGACACTGGGACACCTCCCACTAACAGGATACAGTATCAGCTGCATCATGGGGGGCATCACTGTCGGAGCACTGGAAGGAAATGGTTAGTTAAGCTTTGAACATCTACCGGAGCTCCTAATGATGATCAAAAGGAACTGCTGCCTGTGTGAAGGTGAAGGTTCGGACATGCGGGTCCAGTATGAGATGAAATCCTGACCTGTGCGCTCTGTGCCTGCTCCAGCATCTCCTCAAATTCCTCATAGTCTTCATCATCAGGATCTGCTCCAGACAGCCGTGCCGCCCGTGCCATGAAGTAAGGAGGCAGCTCTCCAATAGCTGTGCCCGCACCCTGCAAACAGTCACAAATGATGAGCCTAATGGGGACAACATGTGATTCATCATAAAGGTTTTTGAGAACATAGGCATACATGCAATAGACTTTCACAGCATATAGTTCAAGCTTGAGATATGAATTTATATGGCAAAAGATGCCAAAAAGGATCAAAACATTAGATTGACTTGTGATAATCAAATGCAAAGGATTTGCATAAACAGAAGTTTTAAATAATGCAAACTTAAATTAAAAAGCTGATGCAAAGCATTGTTAGCAAATGTTTATAACAAAATTATTTGATAATTAAAAAAAAGATAAAAATCTCAAATTGTGTGGGGAGAAACACAATATATATATAAATATATATATATATAGAATATATAGTACCCACACACATCCCCCTATATAGAAATAATTATTAAATTGTGCTGGGGGATATATAGATATTAAGTTCTGTTCCAAAGATTATCGCATCCAAAATAAATTTTTTCCCATAATGTGTGTACTGTTTATATTTTTATTGTATATATAAAATCACACACATCCTGTATCTTTTAAGAAAATGGTATGTTTATATAATTTATATTTATATAAATTAATGATGATTAACAAGTAATATTTTCAAAATTATAACATGCATGTGGTGGGTATTTATATGTAAATTACCACATAACATACGACGGTATACCAATATTATGTAAACAAAAACTTATTTGGGATCATTAATTGCGTTTCATTAAGTTTTATACATAAAAAAAATTTATTATATACAGCACTCTACTAATCAATTTAATAATTATAATACTTATCCATTTTTATAATGTATACTATAAATTATAATACATTTACAAAAGTTATAAATTATTGTAAAGATATACCTTTAAATATATCAAATATATTTCACATTTCCCAACAAAAAAAAAATGCAATATCCTCATAATCATGACATGTTTTTAAAAATATTTTTTGTTATACTTTGACAATTAATTATATATCGATAATATATATATATATATACTATATATAAACTACACACTATAATAGCTTTGTATCAACATCCTTCAATAACATTTAGTTTATTTTTTTAACAGAGGTGTGGCATCATACGTTTGTTGTTGCAGGGTTTGAAATAAGTCCACAAAATTTTGTGTGACCGGTTTTTACACTTGGCAAGATTTTTGACATTCAAGAGTGCCTTAAAGTGAGCAGCTTTAGTACTTGATGAGGAAAGACTGCACTGTGAAAACACTCACCCACATGCAGGCCTCCAGGCGAACCTTCGACATGATGGTCCATAATGAGATGCTCTCCTGCAGGACCTCCTCCGGACACACTATCTGTGCTGGGTAGGGCGGCTCGGGGAAATTCACAGAGCCACATTCATATGCAGCCAGGGTGACAGAAGCTATGTGTGGACCCTGGAGGAAATGATGCAATCACATGCTTACAGACTGAAATAATACTTCACGTGAGCATCAACATTTCTTTTCCATGAGCGCTGTCACATGCACAGCTTGATACATTTCTAAGACTAGTACCTCACAAGTAAAATAAACAATTGTTCGTTGACCAAGTACATAAAACTACCTCAAAAGCACTTGTGGTTCAAATGCAACCGCAAAAAACTTGACATCAATGCAGTGCGATGGAAAAACCACAACACCTACTGAATGACAATTCATTTGCTAAGTGAAAACAGACATTGATGTCATTCATTCCCACAGTCGGTCTGTCCGTGGGAGATGATACGTGGGAGAGGAGACTGGACAATATACCATGTCTAGCATTTTTAACCTCTAACCGAAGGAGGCAAGAATGACTCAGGTGGTACCATTCAGTGGACAGATCCATCCAAATCAACCTTAATCCAACAGAAAATACCATACAGATGCATTAAGTGATACGGAAACCTTTATTTTTTCACTTCAAACGTTGCTTTATGATGACCATAAAGCAACAAGATATCCAAAACCTGCATTAAAAAGCCTGTTAAACCTAAATATTGATGTTAGTCTTGTTACTCTGCTGACTGTTGGGATCTTTACAGACGGAGGTGATATCAGCCAGAGTCAGGACCATTTTTTAGTCACTTTCAGAGGAATGAGATCATGATGGTGTCACAGCAAAGAGCCTGATAGAACGACTGTTTTATCTGGTTAACTCATTGCAATTGAGATGATTTCCCAGACACTGAAACCTGACACAAGCCACTTCCCAAACTCAATCATTATATGCAGATGATGAGAACCTGCTAGTTTTGACGGGCTGGTTTCCTTATATTAGCCGTTTCCTTATATTAAAGTTTAAAACAGGGCTTTTGGTGCCAAAGACCCACCAACAATTAGGTTTTTATTCAGCAAGGATGCATTAAAGTGATCAAAAGTATCAGTAAAGACATATAATGTTACTAAATATTTATTTAAAATAAACACTGTTCAAAGAATCCTGAAATTTTTTTTCCACAAAACACCGTTTCCACAAAAATATGAAGCAGCTCAACAGTTTTTAACATTGATAATAGGGCTGCACGATAAATCGAAATAGAATCGAGATCGCGATTCGACAAAAGCTGCGAGTGGTCATGCTAGCTTTCATGTGACGCCCGGGTTCTGTGATCAGCATAATCTCAATCCAAGGCCGAGGCGCTCTTGTCTGAAACTCCCAAATACAGGCCTCGCAGAAGAACCCCGAAAATGCCTATAAACCGTTAGCTGGATACACACAGATTCAACTGGCTTCATGATTCACGTGACTAATCACCACCCTAACGACGGCAATATACTTTCTCCGGATTCTTAGTAGTTTAAATTTCATTAAAATAAAGGTATATTTATAATCAATGCCTTATCACTGATTAATGACTATGAAAATGTTTGTACCTTATTCGTGGTAGCACGCCCCCTCATACATCACAGACGGATGATTCAATACACTCGACGTGACTTTAATGAAGTGCAGTTTTGGAGTAAAATGGTTATTAAGGTGATATTTTCAAATGCTTTCAGAGGACGCATTTCGTATACGAGCCGTAGTTCACTGTAACTATGCAAACAGCTTCATTATCCTCAAACGAGTTCTTTGAATCAGAATCAGACTCGTGCAATAAAATCGTCTGCTATTTTTTTTGCGTTACTTGTCAGTGAACTACAGCTATGTGTAGTAAATTCTGCTCCATCTGAAGCATGTGATGATGATTTACTGCTGATTACAAAACCGGCATTACTAACAAAATGTGCATGACAATCACATTCGATTAAGCGTCAGCCTAATGATAATATAGAAATGTGTCTTGTCAGTAAATCAGCATATTAGAATATTCTGAGGATCAGTGACACTGAAGATGAGTAAGTAATGCTGACAATTCAGCGTTGCATCACAGCCAATAATTCATTTGTAAAGAATATTTAAATATAAATGTTTTAAATTCCTAATAATTTAATAATTAATCAATAAGGTTTAACCACCCCAGGAAAAATATAATATTTAAAGTGATATTATATTAGTACTATATTATGTGTAGTTTTTTTTCCCAAAGTTAGGTGTATAAAACTGACCGTGACTGCCCTAAAAAGTAATATTAATAATTATTGTGTTCTCTATAGTTTTTGTCCTTAAATTCACCAAGATAAAAAAAAAAATTTTAAAAAAAAAAGTTCGACGTGTGGAAAAATGGTCATCTTTGCACAAAAGTCTGGTGGTGAAACACTGTGCATATTTGCACTTTCACATCCCATTCTTTCACAATGCAAAACAAACTGAGCACAAAGTACTAGAGTTCTCTTGTGACAAAGAAGGGGTGTGACTTTCACCACAGCCAGTGGAAGTGGACACTCTGACCACGGTCTCGCAGTTCAGTCTGAGTCAGTGGAAACTGGTGGAAGGTTCTGATTAAGAGATCTGCTGCAGAGAAGCACATGCTCTCACTGTCACACTATTAATATACTCCAGTGGAACATCGAGCACACATACACTTCCCTTTTGACAGAGGGTCCCACTGGGCCCCTAACAGTTCATTTAGGGGAATACCTGACTGTACCGTATGTAAAGACCACCTGAGATGTGTTTCAAACCGTGTTTGTAAGCATTGAGGTCATATAAATGTATGTATTTACATACATACAGCGGGGTCCAGCATAAGAATTCTTACCAGGTACAGAAGGAAAGTGTGCAGTCCAGTGCCAAGACCGACTGAAGACAAAATACCCAGGCCTACCCAGTAGGCACACCACAGGAACTTCTTCTCCAGGTACTGGACATACTACAAACAATACAAACACTAAGTTGATAAAGAATCAAGACGCTTCAGAGGAATAAATTCTCTAAATGACTACCTTATAGAAGCTTTAGAAAGAAACTGATCTTAAGAAATGTTACAATAATTCAATTATATTAACAATACAACAATTCTGGCTACAACAAAGATGCTGTAGAAGCCCCTGAGCTCACCTCTTGATGTGCTCCTTCTATTGAGTAAGCCATTGAGAAAAGTGAAAAAAGGACTACAGTCAAAAACACCACACCTCTTCTCTGCCAAAGCCTGCAAAATAAATAAATAGCCACTGAATACTGATCTGTACTATTAAAAGTAGGTTTGATTTCATTACTAAAAGGTGGATCTGATAAGTAGTATGACTATAAATGAATTAAAATAATCCCAATTAGCCCTACAGTTCAAAGGTTTGGAGTCAAAAGATTTTTTTCATTATTTTGAAGTCTTGTGCTCATCAAGTCTGCATTTATTTGATCAGAAATACAGTAATAACAGTAATTTTACTATTATATATTGCAATTTAAAATACTGCTATTTCAACATAAAGTGATGCTGTGATGCCAAGCTGAATTTTCAGCATCATGACTCCTGTATTCAGTGTCACATGATCCTTCAGAAATCATTCTAATATGCTGATTTGCTGAAGAAACATTTCTTATTATAAAAGTTGTGCTGTCTCATATTTTTATGGAAACTGATTCACTTTTTTCAGAATTTTTTAAAAGAACATTTATTTAAAAATGAAATCTTTGTAATCTTTAGTGTCATTTTTGATCAATTTAACGCATCCTTGCAAAATAAAAGTATTAAGCTTTGACAAAAAAGGCCTACATGCTAATATATTATATAATATATATATCTATATAATAATATATATCATATATATCTATATATAAATTAAAAAGTTTTAAAGAGATTAACACTTTTTAGTGTCTGACTGCAAACTTTTGAAAGGTATGCATCCCTCAGAAAGACCCTGAATGATAGTTGTACAAGCACTCGGTGCCATTTCACTTTTTTTAGCCTTGATAGTAAATGAAAAAAAAACAACAAAAATAAAAAAAAAAAAAAAAAAACAATTTCACCATACCAGACAGATACCAGGACAAATATGTGGTGAAACTTCCCATAAACTATATATAAAAGACACTTAAAAACTGAGTGTACAATTGTGAGTGAGTGTAAACTAAATTTCTTACTTCCACGTCCATTCTTTCAGGGTAATGAGGGTTTCTATGCAGAAATACTGTAGTGTGGTAAAAGGCCTCTTCCACAGCACTAAAGAAAGACACTCTTCCCTGTCCTGCTGCTTTCTCTCTCTCAGAGATGAATCTGTGGGTACAATACACAAGCTTTTAAAATACCATTCAATTATATTTTAAAACAACATGCAAAGCATCTATTGGTGAGCAAGTGATGCAATATGGCCTGAGGGGTGAGACTTTTCAGTAAAAAGTATTTCATTTTAGGGTGACTATGCCTTTCAGATCAATTATGAAAGATCATCTATCCGTGACTAGGGCAGGTCTGTTTATCTCTGGTCCTGACCCTTGACCAGCTCAGCTGCGGTTACCTGTGCTGCCAGCCGGTAAGTGATGTAAATTCACTTCCTCATCTAACAACCTGTCGAACGCATTCTCTTTGTCTTTAGGCCTACAGTCTGTTCTGTGGCTCACAGCTGCTACCATTTGCGCCTCATCCCACACTGTTACAGTGCAGACACCTGCACACAGAAAACGAACTTTGCAATGTCCATCATAATGCCGCCGCAAAACATGACCCCTGAAGGTCTTGGGAAGTTTCCGAAGGACAGACAAACAATCTCAAATCAAATTGGAAATTGGTGTTGTGTCCTCTCAAAAAACTTGAGTGGATTTAATGTAGTTATCTTTAGTGGAATAAATGTAATAAATGTTTGATTCAATTTTTTTTTAATAATAATCTATGATCCCAAAAGACCATGACAAATCATAAAACGGACGAAAAAGAAGAACTTATCAAGTTTCCAGTACACAGTACTAATTTAGTGCCATCACAGGGACTCTGAGCACTGTTAGGTGAACTAGGACCGTTAACTAGCGAATAACCACTAACGATAACTTCATACATGAATTAACCAACTGGATTAAATAGGGTTAAGTATTGAGAATTTTGAACATGTTGGGTCATTCCCAATTATTTTAATAACAAATACGATTCCAGTTTTATATTCTTTAAACAGTCCATGGGGGTGATGACCGGCAAGATTAGCTACTCGGTTGCTTGTGAGTCCCCTATCGCTGTTTATATTGAGTTCGACTCAGCGTCGATTACAGTATTTAATTTCACAATGCCAATACTTTTGGCTAAAAAGAGAGAAAATGCCATAAAGAGGTCAGTAAAGTGAAGCACAGTCTACCTTCAACAACTCTTCGTCCCGACAGCACCAACACGCTACAACAGCCACAGTAAATGACCCACGTTTCAGTCTGGAGAACGTGTTCAGGCGTTTCAAAATAAAGCCCCAGAGAGACACGACTGCCCGCGGACTGCAACTGTCGAGTCGATGTATCTAACCGCTTAATTCCAGCGAGCTTTAGCTTTTCTGACATTTTCCCACGCTCTCCAATAGATAGAAATTTTGTCAATTTAATTTATGAAATCGCAACAGCAGCTTCTCCGGTAGGGCGTGGGGATCTGTCCGATGACAAAAAGAAGGCTATTGTAGAGACCATCAACACTTGTTTCTGCTTCAACGCGTATCCTAGCATAGACTACTTTCTCAAGATTTTCTAGCGTACTACGAATGACCGAGGACGTTCATGTCCTTCCCCGTTGCCTAGTTATAACACATTTTGTCCGGCTTCTTCTATAGATCTGAGATAAAGAACATGTTTCAAATATACATTACTCTGCAAAGGTAAAATCCCGCAATTCGCCCTCCATTTTAAAGTTTTAGATTAATTGTGTGTAAAATATGTTACATTACATCAGTAGCCTAATAAATGTCCATTTAATGTACATGAAGGGGTTCGCCTCATGGGCGCCACCTGTTGAGATCATATGATCCTGCCGATTTTTTCTTTTTGTGTAATATATAATACATTAAAGCTAACTACACAAAACATTTTTTTTGTTTCCTCCAATATGACCGTCATATCCACTAGCAAAACTGAAGAAACAAAAAAAGACCATGTGCACCTTTAATGGCTGCAGTGTCTGTGATTTGTAGAAAAACAAAGTGGCAAGCTATATATGGAGAACTGACATTTCATTTTAATCTTTGCCCATTTACAATCAAGCCACCAAAATAATCACAATCCTGTGAATTTATTCCCCAGTTTTCTGAATCTGCAGATCGCACACAAATCTTACAGGTGGACAAAGCATTGGTATCCATTTGTGTATTCATTCTTCTGTACACTACGAATAGTGAGCTAGAACAGCACGACACCTGGCACACACAAACCTCAATACAAAAAATCGGATGAGTAAACACAGAAGTCAGAAGAATCAATGTATCCCTTGCTCATTTATGGAAATGGATTCACACAAGAAAGAGCACTGTATTCAATACAAGGAAAGGTCACCTGTTACACATGGAGTGAATGAGATGTTAACAACTACGAGGTCGATCGGGGAAACCGGTTTAGGCTAAGGGATTAAAATCATTTACTATATTCATGTCTGTATGCGCTTAAAATTTCCATACAGCTACATATTTGTGTAGAATATCAGATTATTACTTAGTGTTAGCTAAATGTACCCATGGATGCATACGTTCATGTTCAAATATTGTTTAACTTTTTTTCAGAATATACAATAATGAAATGCATTAAACAGACTGACAGTGTAAGCTCTTCACATACAATACATCAAAATTAAGAGAATCTACATTAGTTTCCTCTCACGACAGAGTGCAAATCAGATGCTTCACGACATATTTTAAGGTTAATTGCTCTTCTCGACACACCACTTACATACACAACCCATGCCCCCTTAAAAAAAATCAGCTCACAAAAAAAAAAAAAGGAAAGAAAAACTAGTGATATAAGTAGCCTTAAATATGGAATGTGAAATAACAAAAATGTGGTCCGATTATTTTCTTTGACAGCACAAATAAAAATGAAGTCCTTCATTGCATCTTAAGGAAAATAATTTAAAACGCGCAATTTTTTTATAATTTTTTTTTACTTTATATAACCTTGTGAGTAGACCACAATTAAGCTAGTAATGAACTTAAGGAGCGATGGATGGACAGCTGTGGGCAGGAGGGCTTCACATGCCGTAGCCGAAGCCTGGCTGTGCGGGTTGGCCGTAACCAGTCGGCGTGGGGTAGCCGTAGCCGTAAGGCTGCTGTGGGGGAACTGCGACGTTGGGGCCTGCAGTGAGCATCAGCTGGGGTGTGCCTGGGAAAAATTATCAAACACAGGAGCATTAATACAAAAATGACCTACCACAGGTGTTGTCTCATTTAATGGTTTAGTATGCAACTGTAAATTTTTTTACACCAGACTACTCGGCATTTATTATGGTGATAGGCCAATATATTAGGCATATTCTGTATTTTGAGGTTACTTTAAATTTTTTGAGTGAAAATATTACATTAATTGTATATGTATATAATATAATTAAATATCAATTTCATTGATACTTGCTAGCATTAAACAAAACAAACAAACAAACTAAATACCAAAAAGGTTATTGCACATATTTCTAAGTGAAAATATTACATACATTATATATGTATATTATATAATTATCAATTCCATTCATATTTGCTAGCACTAAACTAAAAACAAAACAATAACAAAACAACAATAATAAAACACCAAACAAAACAAAAAAAATGTAATGTGATAAGCCAATATCTGGTATTTTGAGAATACTGCAAATATTTTATGAGTGGAAATTACATAAATTATACATGTGAATTAAATATAAATTGACTCTTACTTTCTAGCATTAAACAAAAAATCTATATTTCCTAATAAAATAAAATGTACCAAATTTAACATGATAACAATATATGTGGGCATATCAGGTATTTTTGAGGTTAAGGCAACAATTTGAGTGAAAATATTACATTAATATTAATTATATATGTGAATTAAATATACATTTAATTCATACTTGCTAGTATTAAACCAAACAAACCAAACAAAACCAAAAACACAAAAACTAAATAAATTGGAAAACAATAATTATTTTAAATAAAACCTCAAATAAAATATAATATATTATTAAAACAAGTGACTTCTAAATTATCTGTATTGACCAATAATTTGTAGTGGAGTTATAAAAAGTTTTTCTTTCTTAGATGAAGGAGCAGAGTAATGGTCCTACCATAGACAATGGGTTGTGCCTCTGTGAGCTGTTCTTCCTCTTTCCTCAAAGACTCTGAAGCATCCAACTTGTCAACCTGAATGAAGGAGAGCGAGAAAGAAGGACAAGAGTGGGACAATGAGGAGAGATAATTACTCTGAAGAAAGGGGGCAATGACTGATGGATGGGACCATTCATGGGAGATGCATAACGCCAAGCTTAATACAAGGTGCACACGCTTTCAAAGCAGGTCTCGGGGCACGAGCTTCTTGCCAAGGCACTCTATACCCGACGCCAAACACCTCCCATTGAAATAAGCATCCTATTATGTACTACTGGTCTATGCATTTCACATGTAATCATGGTCACTATGGCTTTGTCAATTCAGTCGATAACAAAGACTTGGTACTAGCAAAGGATGGTCCCCACACAGTCAGTCAGTATCGTATTAATTAACAATGCATATGTAGAAAACAGAACCCTCTTCAGGTACGATCACATTAGCGAAAGATTCAGGAAAATATTGCCGGGAAAAAGTAGTCAATAGTGTAGCCATGTATAAAGCACAGCTCACACAGAAGTCACTTTCAAACCAAGCAGCTTTCTGTTGGTCAGTGTGGTGAATTCACATGCACAAACTGCACGAGTAAATATTTTCCTCGTATGTAGCTTCCTATTGATTTGACTGGATTTCACCCGCAATAATTTGCCAAAACTGTAAATGTGACCACACCTTTATTCAAACTAATGGTCTCACTTTGTGTATATTTAAAGTCAGAGGACGCTGCTCATTGGACAGGTTCTGTGAAAGATGCCCCTGTGAGAAAAAGGAAGTCATTGTGCGAATAATAGTAACTGAAACTTACAAAAGACCTATAGGTGCCTTACCACCATAAAACAACCAAAACCATAATCTGATATACATGACCAATAAGCAAGTAAAAGCCAAGTTACAAAGGTTAGACTGTTGTGGGTATCTTACCCATCCTTGAATGATTTGATTTAAAGCAATAATTCACCTAAAAAGTACAATTCTGTCATCAAATACTCACCCTTATGTCATTCCAAATCTACTTTTCTTTTTTCTTTTTTACACTTCAGTGGAGCACAAAAATAGAAATTTTGAAGAATATTCAAACTCTTCTTTCTCATATAATGAAAGTGAATGGGGACTGGAGTTGTTGATCTCTGAAAATGACTAAAAGTCCCATAAAAAGTGACTTTCAAGTCTTTTATGATAACTTTTTATGAATTTTATGGTACTTTTTAGTCATTTTTGGAGCCTGACACCATCTGTTTGCATTTTCAATCTATGGAAAAGAGCACCTGGGACATTCTTCAAAATGTATCCATTTGTGTTTCACAGAAGTCAGTCAGCTCTTCAGGTTTGGGACATCATGAGGGTAAATAAATGATTACAGAACTATCCCTTTAAATGTTGTATTTGGGTTCAGTTGTCTACATACAGCTGATGTCAACTTTTAAAAGTTAGAGTATTATGTTGTTGAGCAGGCTTAAAGAGATCGGCAGGTCAAAGTTTCATTGAGAGGAAGAAATCATGCCACAGGTGTAGTTTGTTATTCCCATGTTAAAAAGAGTGCATGAGAAAAAGGCAGAGTAAGAGTGAAGGTGTGACGGTGTGAGAGATGGTTTATACAGCCATTCACGGCTTCCAGAGGCAGGCAAAGCCAACAGCCACGATCCCTGACCTTTCAAGGGTGCTACTAACACGGTAAAACGCATGCTCGTAAAGTATCTACAGCACACAATGGTTTTAGTTTTGTGAAGGACCATACTTTCTCATAGCTGTCGCTAGACTGCAGTTTGAAAACAAATCGAGCAACCATGCAACTCTTAGTTTAATGCAAGTATTAAAGAGGTCATATGACGTTGCTAAAAAATAACATTATTTTGTGTATTTGGCGTAATGAAATGTGTTTTGTGGTTTAAGGTTCCAAAAAACAACTTTTTCCACATACTGTAACAATTTGTTCTCCTCTATGCCCCGCCTTTCTGAAACACGTCGATTTTTACTAAGCTCATCGGTCTGAAAAGCAAGGCGTACTCTGATTGGCCAGCTATCCAGTGCATTGTGATTGGCCGAATATCTCAAGCATGTGACGGTAATGTACCATTATCTGTGGTACCCTACCCATATTGATTCCTGTCCCTGGCGTGAAGAAACGAGCAAACCAATAAAACCCATTATAAACGAGGCATTTGTTGCATCCAGTGGGGACATAATTTTAGGAAATCTGTATGTGTACGAAACACATTACGGATTATAATGACTTGTACCGTCTTTTAAAAAGTATATAAGCACATAAAACCATGTCTGCATTTATGATCGAAGAAACGACAAACAACGAGCGCTACTCTACACTGCTCAAAATTGTTTGAATCGTCAGTGGCAAATCCTTAAATGAAAACGAATGAATATTCAAAAGATGCCACAATCCTGCACAGAATGGCTCAACGGCTCTGTGAGAACCTACAGTATGGTGAATGACGTCAAGTGGACCGTTCCAAGATGGTGGCCGCATCTACATGCCAGGAGCTGTCGAATGGCGCATCTATACATATCTATGTGCTGTTCTGTGTCAGCTGCATTACGCCGGATCTGTTTCCTACGTTGTTATATTTGATCTGAACGAAAACAGCGTATACCTATGTGACGCAGCTGACACAGAACAGTTCCGCTGTTCTACATCCAAGGCAGGGAATACTCAACCCAAAAATGTGATAAATACCCAGGGTGACATAAAAGCGGAGGAGAAGAATTGTTTGGTAAAATTCTTTCCATTTTTTTTTTTTTTTTGTTTGGCGCATAATGTGACGCTCTGTCTCGTACTTCAGTGTAAAAATTACGGTGAACCCTGCTCGTCAACATGGATATATTTACCGTCACCGGGGCTTAGGCTAAGGTTCCTTGCATAAGGGGAGAACAATTTTTCCTTTGTAGTTCACATGGCCGGTCCACGGCAAAAGACCGTAACTTTGATTTTTTTCGAAAATTAGTTATTGATATTTTTGGGACATTCAAGACATCCTTTATCATGTGCATAGGTATCTTGAGTCAATTTCGTTGTTTTATAATTTCGTTAGAAAATAATGGGTCGTCTCAACCGTAACATCGAAAAGCCCCGGAGAAACCAAGGCAGAACACCGTATAACACCAGTTACCGCTCTTGTTTGGAAGGCTCAAATTGAGTTACGGCGTTCTGCCATTTGGTCGTGCGTCAAGATGAAGTTACGGTGCCGGTTTGCTGCTCTGCCTTTTTTTTTTACTGTCCATTTAAGTCGGCCACATTTTAATTACGGTGTAGACAAACGAATTAGATAGATTGCGATCTACCAAACAGCTCCATATAACAAAGCACTGTAAAGACTAGATACCTTGGCAGCAATACGTAATCGTGAATATTCTTTAAAGATTTTTTTTTTCTTTTTGTAATGCAGATTATTCACCAGGCTGTCACTTAGTTGGACACGTGTGGACTCGAACGCCGTAGCTAGCATGATCAATCATAAAATCAGTAGCCTACTAACTGTTCAATATCCTCAATATCCTCAAATAGGATCAATATCCTACCTTTTCTTGTAACCCAATAAAATCAATCCATGGTGATGAACGTCATCAAAGATGTTTAATTCACAATCATTCTGAGCATTATTCCTGCTGGCGTTCACATCAATCCACAAGTTGTTTTTTTTTAGTTTAGGCTATTTAATACGAGTCAATATAAAAGCAATTATGCTATGTCTAGCATTCTTTTACGTTAATGAGCATAGCAAATAAATTGGTATCCACTCACGGTTAACTTTTAGTCTGCTTGTTATGGTAAAAAAAATAAAAATACAGTAACATTACTATATGCAATAGCATATACGAGACAGCCCATGATCACTAGATTTTATACAGGTGTTACCATAACGATTTTGTAAATGTGTTATCATCAACCCAATATTCGATAATGTTGCAGTTTACTGCTTTTGCCTTGTTGTGACTTCGCCGGTTTTGCAGACTGCAAAGGCAGACGTACATTAACTTTCAAAATAGGGGTATAAAAATCAAGTTTGCGCATCACAATTTTTTTATGTAGTATAATTGTCAACTTACTAAACCCTCTAATTGTAAAATTTTTCCCGTTCCTACTATATTACTTTGGCTGCAAGTAAAAAAACTTTAAAGTATTTTCTCAGTTTCACACTACGAGTTGGTCTTTTGCCTTTTGTAGGGCAGTATTGCTCTATGCATGGTCAAGACAGCTCTCAGATTAGGCTCACGATAGTATCGTTTCAGCTCGTACGTGAGTGCGCTACCGCGATAGTCACACCGCAGGATATGCGATGTATCATACGCTACTGAGCGTTGATATTATATACTGACTGTTTTTTTTTTGCTCACACACAGCGTGTCCTTCCACCGGACGCGACAGCTGTACAGAGATACCCATTTTAAATACATTTAGTAGCAGAGCTACTGCACGTGATTTTCAGTGCTGGAGATCCATTTATCCTTTGTTGAAACTTCCGTGTCATCGTGGAGAGCGCAGGTCACGGTTGCTTAGCAACGGCAGACGCCACGGAAGCGCAAGCTCCCGAGCGCTTTGGAAAGAAGGAGAAAGCGGCACGACTGGCGTTTTCTCACGTGTTTTTAGGCGCGACATGTGAACGGCCCCAAATTCTGTCTACACTGGACGCGACAAAGCGACCGTTGAAAACAATTTGAAATTTGTGTCAGCACGTCATAAAGAGAACGCGGCATCAGTTTACTGTCGGGGATTTGTTGTGTCATGCCGCATCCAGTGTAGACAGCATCACTGATTATAATGGGTTCATTGTATTTTGTCACGTTGCGCCGCTCGTGTCCAGTGTAGACACAGTGAGAGCCACGCTGAACACTGAATTCTGTTCACTTCTACATCTATTGTGCCTGAAATAGCCTACTGTGCTCTGCAAGTATCCTTGTAAACGCAGTTGCTTATGGCTTAGGTGAAGGGAAAGAGTTGAGAAAAAAAAATGGATGTGTAACAGTAGTTTAATGTTCCTGAGGCTTTCTGTGTTATGAATGTTAATCAAACAACAAAACACAAAGAAAAATCACTTTTGTAGCTTTAACACAGATTTATTAGATTTAATTTTCTGATTTATGCTGATTTACTCACCGACATGAGGGTGAGTAATTAATTTTTAGTGTAGTTTTTAGTTTAGAGCTTTATTAATCCCCTTGGGGCAATTAATTCAGACTTTCGTGGTGCTTCACATATACAACACTTAACACACATACATATATTTAAAATACACCAAATACATAAAAAGAGGGAAACCAATTTAAATTAAAAAAACAATTATTCACTAAATAAATCTAAATGACAGAATTTTCATTTTTGGGTGAACTAACCCTTTAACTTTTATTAAGAATATCTCTTTGGGTTTGCGACTTTAGTCTTTGGAACTTTAGGGATTTTATCTATTCACTAACAGCTTGTAACACTCCAAAGAGAAAGGAAAACTTGAAATCGAATCATATGACCCCTTTAACTATGAAAATGTAAATTGTGAAAATGTGGTCACTTCATTTTGCCGTCATCTCATTTTGAACCTAATTACCTAAATCAGTCTACAACAGAATTAGCTGATGATCTTTAACAAATCATTATTTCAAATTCAAATCGTCTAGTTAGCAATCAATGAAATTACCGTTTCATGGCATTCATCAGCTAATTCCAGCTTTCTACTATCTACAGGTCTGAAGCGGACTACCACAGCGTCTGGCAAACGGATAGTCAGTAATCTAGAAGAAACTCAAGGAAAGTCTAGTTAAGGTGTGTATTTAAAAGCAGCTGAGTGACATGGGAGGGAAGAACTCATGCAGATTCTTCAAAGTTTCAGTCTTCCAAACTACAAGTGTTAAAGATGGAATAAGAGTGAACCTTCACCTTTTCCTTAATTGCATCAACCTGAAAGGGAATTTAAGAGTGGCAGCTTAAGCAAAAAGCAGGTAGAGAACAATTGCAGCAATCACCAGAAGTGTTAACAGCGGGAAATCAGAGAAGATACTAATCAAATATCCTCCACTACTCTACTAGCATTTGTTATTCACTAGATGTTCAAATTAATCAATATTACCTAGTGTGACTATAAATCTAAACTTGCCAAAAAATAAAATAAATAGATAGTCTGGTTAAGGTGATGAAATATTCCTCATGATTAAATGTCTGGTCTGAACATGTTCATGAATAAAAGAGGAAATAAAACTATAAAACTCAACATGCAGTAGCATGTAGAAAAAAAATCCAAATGATACAAATATTGAAAGAAGGTACTAACATTTTGTTCCAAAACCTAGCAAGCAGCCTTTAAGTCATCATAATATGGAAGCACAATATATTGGTATACACCATCATTCACAAGTTTGGAATCAGTAAGATTTTTTAAAAGAAATTATTACTTTTATTCAGCAAGGATATATTAAATTGATCAAATGTAATAGTAAAGCTTTTATAATGTTACAAAATATTTCATATAAATGCTGTTCATTTTAACTTTCTATTCATCAAAGAATACTAAAAATTAAATGTTTCTTGAACATTAAATAAGCAGATTAGAAAGCTATTATGACACTTAAAACAGGAATAATAGCCGGGATAAAATAAAATAAAATTTTAAAATAGAAAACATTTATATTAACAATAATATTGACGATATGTTTTACTGTATTTTTGATCAAATAAATGCAGCCTTGGTGAGCATTAGAGACTCCTTTAAAAACAAACCAAACTTCTGAAAGGTGTTTTACATGATATTGGTTACAGGAATTTTAATCTATCTGCAGATATTGAATATGTAGTTGCACCTGCTCAACTCTCCTACTTACACATTTGTTATGACTAAATGTGTCATAAAATGAATGATTTTAGCTTTTAGCATTTTAGAATGGTTTTACTTTTAATTCAGTTCAAGAAAATATATAAATTAATTGATTATCATCATTATCAATCATAAAATAATAATTAACGGCCAGAGAAATATTTTTACTGAAAGGTATCAATAAAAAAAAAAAGTTATGGACTGTTTTTAGCAAACAGGTAGGATGCTATGTATGTTTGTTTATTAGAATACTGCATTATTAGCTTAGCAACTCGTTAACATCAAACTTTTTTCGGAATCAATTGCGAGCTGAATCTATCAGAAAGCCAACCGCTGCATTTATAAACTAGGTTTTGGAATAGACCTAAAGCGTTTCCACTGAGAAAAAGCTTAATCTAAAGCAGGGATCCTCAAATCTGGCCCACGAGATCCACTTTCCTGCGGAGTTTAGCTCTAACCCTAATCAAACACACCTGAGCATGCTAATCAATGTCTTCAGGATCATTAGAAAATCACAGGTAGGTGAGTTTGATCAGGGTTAGAGCTTAATTCTGCAGCGCATTGGCTCTCCAGGGAAAGATTTGAGGAGCCTTGATCTAAAGCACCTAAACACACTGCACAATTTTCGGCTGTCCCAGACGAAAGATTAACATCATGAAACAATCGTGGTGATTTCTTTGATCCTGGCTCCTAATCGGTGCTCTTATGTCATACAGTGAGAGGTTCAAAGACAGCTGTTGTCACAGTAATGCGATTAAAGATAGCCTACGATACAGAATGATCATCGCACCTTGTGTTTGCTGCTACGATGCACGTTTACTGATCAACCAATAAAAATGTGACATTAAATCAACGTGACATGGCGCTAAAACATAAAACTGCTTACCTCTAGCTCTTATCCCTTCTTTCGCCGCTTCCACTTTTTTTCAGCACACATAAAAAATACAACTGCTAAAGTGTGATTTATCATGCTTTTTGTTTACCACTAGCGCATGCTGATGATGTTTTTTCTTCTGTAGTAACGTGCGTCGTAGCGTACGAGTCAATAGGTGACCTCATCGTACAGTCTACACACACGTCGCAGCCAAGTTTATAAGATCCATGTCGCACAGTGTGGCATGCAGTGATCTTATAGGATTGCTAAAATCGTGCAGTGTGTTTTGGGCTTAAAGCATCTACAATCCCAAACTGTGTCCACCATCAGACCCAGAAGATTCTCTGGATGGAGGCTCACCTTGCTGAGGTATTCCCTCATGACCTGGATGAAGTAGGGCATGGAGAAGTCCATGAGGTTGTGCCTCCACGCGGTCTCCAGCACCACGTCGGGCCTCAGCAGGTCGTAGCAGGTGAACAGGGAGGCAGCAAAACACTCTTTCTTGTCTTCCTGCAAGAACCACTGCAGCAGCTCCTCAGCCAGCTCTGTGTCCTTTGACTCTGAAGCATACTGCATTGCGTCCTGCAGAAGATATACAAGAACAAAGATTCAGTTAAAAAGGTCCTGCCAAAAATTGGGCAACATTCTCAGTATGACGTCCCATGAGGTATAAGGCAGGGGTTTTCAAACTGAAGGAATGCAAGCGCTAGGGGGTTCACAGAAAAGTTTAAAGAAAACAGCTATATATATATATATATATATATATAGATATAATATATATATATATATAATATAATATGATATATATATTATATAATACATACATATATTACACACACACAACACAGAGAATGATCTCCAAAAAAAGTTATTTTTTTTTGTAAGGGCCACCGACCAAGATCGAAGGCATAAATGAACAATTAAGAATTGAACTTTTCTATTTTGCAAACACTTTTTTTTTGATTGATTCTTAGGGAAATATTCTATTTTGAGTATTTACATGATTTTTTACTTTCATGAGCTGTAAGCGCTAATCATCAAAATAAAAAAAAAACTTTGGTTTATGTACATGTAATGAATCAGAATATATGAAGTTTCCTTTCTTGAAATGTTACACAAAAAAAAAAAAACTATATTGATATAACTACGATATAAACTAATTATTTAGATGCTCCTGTATGTGTGTGTGGGTGTTCTCCATATATGTTAGATAATCAAATTAATTACATTAAAAAATAAGTTATTTATAAATCAAGACCATTTTATACATTTATAATAAGCAATAAATAAATAAACTAATAAATCTGATTAACAAATTAAGACTTAGATTAAAATAAAATTGACTAATGTAAGTAATAATATAAATGAGTTAAAAACAAAAAAATTGACTACGTAGGAAAAATAAATTCATAATAAGAAAAAATACGACTTCTCAAAACATACATGGACAAAAGTAATCAAATGGGTAAAATTCATTTTGGTTTAGATCAAAATAACTATCTAAAATAAGATTAAATAAATAATTTTTATCAAATGTACAAGCTAAATGTGCCATTAAATGCCACTATAGTGTACCGGTGATGACTAGAAAAATAAAACATATATAACACTTTATTTTGAATATCTTAGATTATTTATAAATATGTTTACAGTTAAATTCTATAAAAACAAATTTTTTTTTTTTTTTTTTTATAAAAACAAACTATATTGACACCTTTAAAATTTTAGCATGGGAGTCCCTCACATAAGGATGATCATATTTGGGATCCCTGGCATCTAAAATATTTAAAAGCCCTGGTATAAGAGACGGTTGGCTGAAGTTGAGACCTTGTAGAGTTTGTCTTTCTTGCAGAGCTCCACGCTCTGCTTCCAGCGGTTGTTGCCTTTGAACAGGTAGGCGGCGATTCGCCTGAACTCGATGAGTTCGTGCTTCTCCATGCTCTGAGCCAGAGATATGTTGTCGAAGTTATCGTAGGCATCAATGGATGTGCGCAGAGCCTGTGGAAAAAAAAGAAAAGACAATAGATTGCAAAGCTGCCAACCAAGAAAATGTTCATAAAATTACAGGCTGGTTCCAAAATGGTGCGTTTGATATATACCTGATAATCCTCCTCCGTGATGAAGAGATTATTTAGTGCCTCATTTACAGCCTTGTTGTTGTGGTTCTGTACAGATCTCAGGTATGGTTTCACCAACGACAATTGTTTGACCTGAAAACAACAAATCAAAACATTTGGTTAAAACAGTCAAACGGTGGCTGGAATGGTAAGCGGAAGTCACACACAGTACCTTGCTGAAGAAGTTGACGGCACGAGTGTGGTCGAGACGTGGGGACAGTACGATCAACAGGTCGTTCAGTAACAGCGGTTTGAACTCCAGGTAGAACTGGGTGGCTTTGTAATACAGCTCAACGTTAGCAACCTGCAACAAGAGTTAACAGAAAAGCTTAAATTGGATTAAAAAAATACAACCTTTTCAGTCCAAACGAGTGAACAAAGTTTGACGAAGTCCTAAACCCTAAGTATGAGTAAAAGGTGACAATACCTTGGTTATGATGTCCTTGAACTGGCTCTCCTTCCAGGCATCTGAAGGATGGTTCATCATGGTGATGATGGCGTTGTCAAACTCCTCATACTTATCATACAGGAAGACTAGCTCTGCCCACAGGTGAGCCTGCTCTGCTGCCCTCAAAACCTGAACAGATGCATGAAATATTTCATCAATTTGTTCCATCAACCGATACGTGGAGATGAACCACTGTGCATATATAGGGTTTGCTATTTTAATGATAATTAGTTTGGACAAAATATAATAGGGGTGCCCCCGATCAGGATTTTTGAGGCCGATCACAGAAAGCAGTATCTGCCGATACAATCACCGATACCGATCTTTTTAAAGCCTTATTTTTATCATGTAGAATTATAGTAATACTCCAATCAGGAATTTTAGACATTTATTCAGGGTCTGAATTTCATTTCTGAAAATGGGGAAAATTTCCCTCTTACAGGTGCTCCTTGTGACGGGGGGGGGGAAAAAAAAAAAATTTTTTTATTTGAGGAGTGGTGGGGAGCATTTTTTTAGACATTTTTCAAAAATATATATTTTTTTCACCTAAATGTTCAATCACGCAGTACATTTTAGTTTTTACACTCGTGCAATTGTTGCACATACCTTACACACAGCACATCACAGTTGCTCAAGCAAGTGTCAAAACATTTAATATACTTTCCTTACATCATCACAAACACTCTATATTAAAACTTACCATTGACAGAAACAGACAGCTCTACTGCCTTTTTTTGCATTTAAATCTTTATTACAAGCAATCCTGCAGGGTTCATAAAGAACTTTGTTTTCCTACCTCCACCAGTGCCATCTATTATTGCCTTGTTTATCTAAAAGTGCTCTTTTCCTTTAAACCTAGCCAAAAAGCCGCAAGTGTTGACTGTGAAACACAGTAGACTTTAATTTTATAAATTTATGGTGTACTTACTACATTTTCGTTTTCATATTTACCGCATACAATGCGCTGTCACTTTAATTCAGCACGTGCAGCAAACTTGGGGTGGAATCAATCGCTGCACTGCTGCAGACCACTCCTGGAACGCAATGCCAGACCGTAACCGTGTGCAGTGTGAACGCTTTAATCCGTTAACATGAGCGCAAAAAGAATACGCACCGCAAACGGAGTAATGTGGACCTGGCGTTATGTGTGTGCACTGCGAGTGTGCATGAGCGCTCAGTCTCCAGAAGAGCGCGGGAGCGCTGAATGCTTAAAGTCCCTGTAACGGCAAATATTAAATGTGTGTTCTGAGTTTGTCACACCACAGAAAAATGTGTTATTAACCACTCAGCCAAATTTGAATGATGAAAAAATCTGCCAAGTAAATAAAATAAGTGATCAAAATCTTGAAAAAAATGGGCGGTATCCTCTGCTCTCAAACGCTGCGGGCATGTCCGCTTTTTGCGCTGAACCCACACAAGCACACAAGTTAACTTACACTCAATGGTGGGCACGTACTGCCGTCGATGGCACCAATTGTCGGCGGGACGAGAGGATGAAGGCCGAGGCGGGAAATAGTCGGTTCGGCCCCATTTACCAGTAACAGCAGATTATCAGTGAATCCCAGTTGTCTCCGATGAAAGTTTATAAATTTATCCGGTGTAAAATGATCACTGCAGAGGTGGGTTTTTGTGGTGATCCTCAGCTCTCTTTTTAAAATTAATCCAACTCTTTTTGATATAATCATTAATAGGAAATTTAAATAACGGCACCGAGCTGTTTTGTATGTTATCGCAACCAGGAAATACGCATTTCAGTGACAAAGGCATAGCTAGCTAGCTGTGTGTGTGTAGGCTGTGTGTTACTGACAACTCGCGATTGAGCGGGTGAACTTGGTTTGAAAAACTTTGCCCTGAATGTGCTCTAGTTATAGTTTTGGGGAGGGGCCATGGCTCGGGTGTCAGTGCATCATCGAACCCCCTTTTTTAGCCACGCCCATAAAAAGCCTGAACCAGGAATTGGTGAAAAACGTTTTAATTGTCTAACTCCACTATTCAATACTTCATAGTTCAAAGTCTTTGTAATGCGTTTCAGCAATACATTTGTAACATTTATAATGCATTCAGAAACAATTCTCAGAACTGACTTTAAACACTGGCAAGAATTAAAAAGTAATGCAATTTATAAACTTTAGTGATGATGCAACACTGCCTCGATTGTGCAATTGACAATTCCTGTGTCAACTGTGCAGTGCGCAGCTCACTTATAGTCAGATGCGATGTGTGGTGATTTGAAGACGTTTGCGTATTTTGAGAGAGAGAGAGAGCGCGTGGTGATTTACTCACGCTGTTTGTGAAATTATATCTTTTATTATTTATTATTATTATATTATTATAATGAAGACATCGGATTTTACGTTTTTGAGATCGTCCTTTTATAAAATAGGTGTCGCGATAAACTTCATCGCGCTATTGACGAGCAAACCGCAGAGGAGTGCAAGAACTGCAGCAACCGCGATTTTTGCGTGTTTTCTTTTTTTCGTAAGGTTATGCCCTTCTCGTTTTACACTTAGTGCATGTGTAATGAATATTAAATAAGTTAGTAATGATAACATGATGTGTACCATGCTGATTTGTACTGCGGCTCCGTAGATTTGCACTTAACAAGCCTAAACAGACAGTGAATGAGAGAGAGATTGACTGAGTGCGCTTACTTGCTTCTGTACTCCAGGCCGAGTCATATATATTTGTGAAAATAGGTTGTCATGTCCAAGGAAAACAAAATCTCTGTCTTAGCATCGACGCATAACTGGTCAGCTGAGCCTTCTAAAGTGGCGCTCAAAGTTAAAATGATTTCAACAGTGTTTCATTACGTCTCTCTTTGAATGAATCAGTGTTTTTGAAGTGTTGAATGAATGGTTTAAAGACTCACTCAAAGACGGTCCCTTTCCACCACCTTGTGGGGCAACAATGTAACTGCACTGACTGAGGTGGACATATCAATAGAAAGTCTCTTGTCCAGTCAGATTAGAAGATCAAATCAGAACCAACTGTTATACATATAGCCTACCGATAGCCTAACGGATCTTATTGTCAGGTTTAGTTCTGTGGAACCGTTTTTGTCCTTCTCTTCTTTTTACTTCACTTCTTTTTCAACCTATTTGTTTCGGTTTTCTGAATATGACCTCGTTTTTATATCTAAACATAACACAAAGATTTATATATATATATATATTACATTGGGTGATCGTTTTTGCCCCCTTCCTGTTTTTTACATTTTTTGCGTATTTTTGTCACACTTAAAAGATTCAGATCACAAACAAATTTTATCTTATCACACAGAGATAATGCAAGTAAATACAAAATGCCGTTTTTAAATGATGATTTCATTTATTAAGGGAAAAAAGCTGTCCATACCTACGTGGCCCTACGTGAAAAATTTATTTCCCCCTCCTGTTAAATCATGAAAGAATTGTGATTAACCACATTTTTTTAGAAAGCTGAGTTAAATTTCACTAGCTACACGCAGGCCTGATTACTGCCAGACATGTTGAATCAAGAAATAACTTAAATAGAAGCTGTCTGACAAAGAGAAGCATGCTTAGAGCAACACATTATGCCGCGATCTAGAGAAATTCAAGAGCAGATGAGAATCAAAACAGTTGACTTTTATCAGTCTGGAAAGGATTATAAAGCTGTTTCTAAGGCTTTGGGACTCCAGTGAACCTCGGTCAGAGCCATTATCCACAAATGGGGAAAGCTTGGAACAGTGGTGAACCTTTCCAGGAGTTGCCGGCCAACCAGAATTACTCCAAGAGTGCAACAACGACTTGTCTAGGAGGTCATAAAAGAACCCAGAACACCATCTAAAGAACTGCAGGCCTCACTTGCCTCAATTAAGGTCAGTGTTCATGATTCAACAATAAGAAAGAGACTGGGCAAAAACTGCTTCCATGGGAGAGTTCCAAGGCTAAAGCCACTGCTGACCAAAAAGAACAAAAATGCTCGTCTCTCATTTGCCAAAAAAATATTTTGATTATCCCCAAGACTTTTGGGCAAATATTCTGTGGACTGATGAGACAAAAGTTGAACTTTTTGGAAGGTGTGTGTCCCGTTACATCTGGTGTAAAACCAACACAGCATTTCATAAAAAGAACATCATACCAACAGTCAAACATGGTGGTGGTAGTGTGATGATCTGGGTTTGCTTTGCAGCTTCAGGACCTGGACAATTTGCCATAATTGACGGAACCATGAATACTGCACTCTATCAGAAAATCCTGAAGGAGAATGTCCGGCCATCAGTTTGTGACCTCAAGCTCAAGCGCACTGGGTTTATGCAGCAGGACAATGATCCCAAACACACCAGCAAGTCCACCTCTGAATAGCTCAAGAAAAACTAAATTAAGGTTTTGGAGTGGCCAAATCAAAGTCCGGACTTAAATCCGATTGAGATGCTTAAACAGTCCATTCATGCTCGAAAACCCTCCAATGTGGCTGAATTAAAACAATTCTGCAAAGAAGAGTGGCCAAAATTCCTCACAAAGCGATGTGAAGACTCATTGCCAGTTATCGCAAACACTTGATTGCAGTGGTTGCTGCAAAGCGTGGCACAACCAGATATTAGATTTAGGGGGCAATTACTTTTTCACGCAGGGCCAGGCAGGTTTGGACAGCTTTTTTTTTCCCTTAATAAAAGAAATCATAATTTAAAAACTGCATTTTGCATTTACTTGCATTATCTTTGTGTAATATAAAAATTTGTTTGATGATCTGAATCTTTTAAGTGTGACAAATATGCAAAAACTTACAAAAACAGGAAGGGGGCAAAAACCTTTTCACACCACTGTATATATCTATATTTATATCTATATATGGGTTGTGTGTTGTGGTGTGTATGGCTCCTCTACCGCATAACCGCGCTATTGATATCACTAAAACTTACCGCAAAGGAATTCCCTCACCGTGACAGCCTCTTTAGAGACCGTTGATCAAACATCCCAAAGCGATTATCGGCCGATAGTGATCGGTAGCCGATCAATCGGAGCACCCCCAAAATATAAGAACTCCATTTTCATCAATCAATATAAATTTGAAGCAGACAGACCTTGGGAATGTTGACTCTGGACCAGAAGAGCTCCAGGTGCTCCCTCATCTTCTGTGGTTTGAATTTGGAGTAGAGGATGGCCAGTTCTGTGAACATGCCCATGTGAGCGCGCTCCAGCCCCAGCGCCGCCTCCAGCATGGTGATCAGCTCCTCGAAATAGCCACGGTCCTGATGGAGAAACAGCAATTATCAGTGCTGCTGGACTCCAAGATGGACAGACACACTAAGGAGGTTCTTCTTAAATCATGAATTTAATTCTATGATTTTGAGTTGTTTGTGATAATTGGTTCATTTTAAGTCCTATCTAGACAACAATAATTACTATTATTTTCTATATACTTGACTCTGCTTTGTTTGTAATCCTATAGTAGGATTTTGTGTTTATAAATGCAATAATTATTAAACTCAAAGCACAATTTCTAGTCAAAGAAATATTGCAAAATGTAGTGCAATTATATCACACTATCAACTACTATTTTATAGTAAATTAGGGCTGTCACTAACGATTATTTTGGTAATTGAGTAATCGGTCGATTATTCTGACAATCAAGTAATCGGATAATTATAATTATTTTTTAGTGGTAATAAAAATTAACAATAGCCTTTAAAATTACTTAAAATACAGATATAATAGCAATGAGGCAAGAATTAGTTCAAATAAAGGGTTACACTTTACTTGAAGGGGTGTGCATAAGACTGACATGACACCTTCATAATCATGACATGACACCTACATAATCATGACATGACATATGTCATGAATATGAAGGTTTTTTATGCATGTTTATGACAACTGTCATTAAGTGTCATTCGCTCAGTTATGTAATTTTTAATGCAAAGATTACATTGTTTGAGATGTCTTTGTTATGGGCTATTGTTAGGGGTAAGGGTAGGATTAGGGTTAGGTCAAATAATGTCATATTTGCATTAAAAATGACATAACTGAGCGAATGACACTTAATGACAGTTGTCATAAACATGCATAAAACCTCCTTCATATTCATGACATGTGTCATGTCATGATTATCAAGGTGCAATGTCAGTCTTATTTACACCCCTTCAAGTAAAGTGTTACCAAATAAAGTATCAAAAGCAAGTAATCAAGGATTTATTGAACAAAACTGTTAAAATACATAATGTATTATAAACAATAGAACTAATGTACACTACACATTTTAACAAATGCCTGCAGAGGGTGCCAACGTCCTGACGATTGTTTTTACACTTTACTGAGATGATGACAGTTTGTGTGGAGCAGCATTTACTGTTAATGGAGCTGCACTGACACACTTATGTAACCCACCATGTAAATAATTAAAGAACACATCTTAAACCTGCATCGCATATACTTATTTAATTGAAGCGCAGCATTTGTGAATTCACGAACAGCATTATGCTTTATTATGATTTTTAAATGGGTTAAATATATAAGTCAGCCATGGAAAACAGTCTAATAATGCATTGCATGGATTCTCATCTGTGAACTTCGCCACTTCCTGTATTTTGCCTGTTACTCGACACTGGCAAAATGCAGCTTAATAGTAAATATTACAGCTTAAAATTTAAATCCACTATAGAATTATACGGATTATGAATATTTTCACAAACTTTTCATGATTGTGGGAACCCTTTTAATATCTCAAGCTATGAAAATGCCATCAAACCTAAATTAAATCATTCTCACCTGGTAGTAGTTGATGAGCTCCTCAAGTTCATCAGCATGAACGACAATATGCAATCCACACATCTGAGCCAGACGAAACTCCTTCCCATCAACACAGGCAAAGCAAACCTACAAGCAGGCAACATCTTTGTCATAATGTAAACAGAATATACAGAGGCAAAACAAACGGGATTAAAGCTACTCACATAAACACAAGGTAACCTGCAACTTAGAATGGCTTCTGTAACTGTACAAAAGAACAAGAATGTATAACCAGACCTCTTTCCAGGTCCTTGTGCTGTTGGCTTTGCGGGCCCCATCGACAGCAGCCTGATACTCGCCAAGATGCACCAGAGTGGAGGCCAGACGGCCAAAGTTGGATACATTGTTATAAAGTAGTTTAGCTGCGTCGTACATCTTCTCATCATAGCATCGATCACCAACCTAGACAGAAAAAAGCAAAATAAGTTCAGACATTAATCGATCAGACATTTACAAAAAACACTGCTGGAATTTGTAATTTGTTTAACTAAACAGCAATATTTAATAGCTTAGAACTTATTTAATTTAACTTTTTATTTAATTTCCAAGGGCTTTTTTATATTTTCATCCTTTTATGTAAAATACTTCCGTTTATTTTACATCTAAATATATCCAAATACAGCAAATATTGAAAATGGCAAAAAAACATTTATGACATTATAACATTTTTGGGGGAACTGTCACCCATTTTTTTTTATTTCTTGGATATCTGCACTTTCAGTGGCAAATTTTGCCCCATTAATTTCTAACCAAGCACTTAGCCAAAGTAGGAGACTCATACTTGTTGAATGTGTGCATTGTTTGGCCCATTGATAAACTCCTCCAGTTCAGCCAGACGATTAGTCTTGGCCAGTGCAAAGATCAGCTCTGTCTCTACATACGATTCACGGGCCTTCTTACGAGCCATCTGTAGAAACTTGACCAGATCCTCCCAGTTTCCTGAGGAGAAAACAACGATAATCTCACTACTAGACCATTTCCCATATTTAGGAACATCTCAACTTATTTAGTCAAGAATCAGGCACTTTTTATTGGTTCTTACCGCTTTGGGCTGCAGCTTGTCCCACTTCCATGTATGCCGAGGGGTCGTCAGCTTTGATGTAAGAGTCAATGGCCTCTTTCACCAGCCCCTTCTGCAGCTGTGCTTTAGCCAGCTGACTCCACACGGCCGGTTCATTACAGCGCTCGGCAAACTCATAGGCCCGGTCCAGATTTCCAATGTGCTCGATAAGAACCTACAGCCAAGAAGGACAACTAATTATTTGAGATCGCAAAAACAGGTAAAAAACTAAGGGCAGGAACAACTCTATGCTTAAACACTCATATAGAATATATTAAGATGATATTTGGGAGATAAGCTGCACCTGCACTGCTGACGTGTTCACATCGAACTTCCTGAAGATCGCAAAAGCCTCCTCGAAGAGCTCATTGCTAATGGCGATGTTAGCGATGTCTGGGGCGTCATAGTTGTCGAGGCGGTTGATGTACTCCATGACACGAGTGCGGTCAGCTTTGATGGCCGTCAGGATCAGGAGGTTCTGCAAGTTCCTGGGACACGAATAATGGAAAAGCAAATGTTTAACAACCTAAAATCATTTATGGAAATCAGTTTATGTTCTGTCACCGCTCAGATGAAATTACCTGTGTTCACTGAAAACGGAGTTGTCCAAAACAATCTTCTCCAGAAGTTCAATGAGTTCATTGGGTAGGTCAGCAGTCATGAAAGCTTTGACAGTAACAGACACTTCCTCAGGGTCCTGGGTCTCAGAAAGGGCAGTTTGAACAACCTGTGGTGGGCGGGAACATAAGCTGTATTTAATTTATATTATAACTTTTTTATATTATAACTCATCAACGTACTTGAAGTCAACATGAAATAAAAATGTGCCCCATTTTCTTTCCTAAAGCACTGGCATGGTATTTCTAGCCTTCAAAACAACAGGTTGAAACAATGTTCCTTTTCTGATGACATCACCAATTCCTACTTTTTTAGCTCCTCCCCTTCAACCATTTGGTTACATTCTAGTATGTAACACCAATTTTTCACATCATTTTCAATAGATTTTTTTTTCAAGTTAGGCCATTCTACTGGGAAATGTAAAATTAAGGAACTAAAATGGGCTGCAAATAAAGCTTCATGTTGACTTGTAAGTTATTTTCTAATTTGCACCTGGTCGATTAGGGGTCTCCTGTAAGGGTTGCTTTCCAGAAGCACACTAGCCCACAGCTCGGGGTCCTTACGACGCACAAGGTATCGGGACAGACTCTTGAAGAGCGAGTTCTCATTGCAAACCTGTGAAGGTGAAAGAAAGAAAAAAAAAAACAGTTATAGCAATTTCCATTTTAGGAACTGGATGTCGTCAATAAACACTCAAAAAAAAAAAAATCTCTTAAAATATTCTGCTGCAACAAACAGCTAAAACAAAAGCACCACTGTTCCTTACATGGATGAGCTCTTGGTCACACTGTCCTCTCTCATAAGCCACACAGGCCAGATGGGGGTCCCTCTTCTCGCAGTACTTGCCCACCACACGGCTGTCATAGTAGGGGTTCTCTCGGAGGAAGCGCTCAGGGTTGTTGTTGCTGTCGATGTAGATCTTAGCCAGGGCATTATGGGTAGCAGGTTCCTCACAGCCCTCGTGGATACGGGCCTCTAACCATGGCAGAAGCAGCTTCAGTCTGTCAAAGAGATCAAAATAGTCCATTTTAGACCAATGCAAACCAGAATCAGACTAATTTAAGCCAAATCAGACCACAACAATATAAAACAATATTACTGGCCAATGTCAATATGATTATAGATATTTGACAATATTTGAATTATCTGCACATAATTGTGCTAATTTAGCAGATTAACAACAGAAGTGTTATTTATACATTTAGACCACCATTTAAAAGTGTTCATTCTCAAGTTACCATTCTAATATGATGATTTGATTCTTATTTAATTTATTCATTTTTTCTTAAATATTAGCTATGTATCGGTCTAAACGGTGTAAACCAGAGCATGTGAGCGGAGCGGAGTGGGAGCGGAGTGGTAATATTTCCTTAAGAGCGCAGAGCGCCTTTCTGAAGATTCCGCTCCGCTCGCTCAATACGCTCAGCGCCGCTCGCTCAACCCTGAATGCCGTTTGGTGATTTGCTTGTTCGAGATCGAGAATCTGTAGAGATCGAGAATAGTAGAGCAGTTATGGAATTCAGATATTGTTTCAACGAAGTTGCAAGCCTTTTACATAAATGTAAAGTAAAAAATCTAAGTTAAGAATGAGCAGGGAGAAGAAACTGAGAGGGAGTGCTGGGAGAGTTAGTAACGATTCATATTGGAATCTGAAGCGGCACATTGCCAGAAAGCACGAGGATGTGCTACGCAAACATGGTGCCGCAAAAGGTGAGCTAGTTACATACCATAATAAATGAATAAACAGGTAGGCTAAGGTTATATTCGGTTGTACGGAGCCCCGATCATGACATGCAGACAATCACGGCCAACGAATTTAGAATAGGCTAGTTCTCTTTTATGCTAGGACTACATTATGGCCACGAATTAAGTATTTGTTCTCTTGTTTAGGCTTAGCTGCCACGAATTCATTCGTTTGTTAATTCGTTCGTTCCCTAGTTTTAGTAGGCCTAAATCGTGGAACGAATTATTATAATTCGTAATTACTTATTAAAATCATTATTACTTAATTAATAAATAATAATAAATTAATTTAAAAAAGAATAAAACCTGCTGACGTCGTAGAAACGAATTGTTAATTCGAATTATATTTGGAGCTCCAGTTATTAAATAATCTCAGTTAAACTGTAGACCTAAGCTAACACACAGCTGTATATAGGCCTAAATACAGAACTACAGAGTACAGAAGATATTAGCCTACACCACTTGGATTTTGGAAAACCAGCGCTGGATCCCTCCCTCAACTAGCCAAGGTCACCCGCAAAATCTTCAGCATCCCCAGTACTTCTTCTAGCACTGAGTGAGTGTTTTCGGGCACAGCGAATGCTAAAGCCTGACACTTTGTCCAAGCTAATTTTTCTTAAAGTAAATTCTAAAATCCAATAAACATCAAGAGATGTTTTAATAGACCACAGTTCCCCGCAGTTATGGTTTATTTTAACTTGACACTAGAAAGTGTGTTTCTTTCATTGACGTCAGTTCATAAACCAAGCGTTCTTTAAGTGCATTTTATCTTGCGTGTGCTTTTCACAGGCTTTATAATCCAGGTGTATTTTGTAAAGATCTACGCACATTTCATCTCGTGTGTGTGTGTGTGCGTTTGTGTTTTAATGAGCCTGTTTTGAATGTTCTATTGCATAACAACTGCAGCTATTTTCACGGAAATAAAGTTAACGAAAATCAAATACACTTTTCAGTATTTGCATTTTAGGTAGGTTTGCTAAGCTTAGATTCATATATTTAATACATTTTAACTAATACATTACAATTAATAAAATTAATTTAAAAGTAGAAACCGTAAGAATTTCACTCTGAAACATGATAATTGCTATTGATCAGCATGCTTAATTTTAGACAATAATCCAAGAATTTCGTTACAAACAGTAAACAATTAGGCCTACTAGAGAAATTTTATGTGGGAGCGGGATCTGAGCGGGAATTGGTTCACGGTGAGCGTGAGCGGAATATTAACGGAGCGCTTGCTTGTGCGGTTAGAGCGACTGAGCGGAGCGCACGTCCATAGAGCGGAAAACGTAGCGGAGTGTCACACCGCTCCGCTTCGCTCACATGCTCTGGTGTAAACTGTTACCGTCACTTTTGATCAATTGAAAGCATCTTTGCTGAATAACAATATTAATTTCTTAAAGAACAAACAAAAAAGTAATAAACCACAAACTTTTAGGCAGTAGTGTAAATTGTACATTATTTAGGTGTATATTCAAAAATTACTTGTCAATGGATCACAACAAGGAAACACTTTCTATATTTACATGAACATTGTTAAATATTTTACTTATTTAGAACAATTAAAATTGCATCATGACTCCGTTTATCTGCATTATATTGGCCAACAGTATGCACCTGTTTCTTTTCTCCACCTCAGCCACAAGCTCATCAGTAGAGAACTGGCCTCTGACCACCAGAATGAGGTTCTTAATGACGTCCTCAGAGCAGTCCACGTCCAGCAGCCCTCCAATCACCACGGGTAAACGGCTGGGGTTCACCTGACAAAACCAGTTAATCGCTCAATCAGCCACTGCTACAGAAACGCCACACCGAGAGCAGAGATGATCACTTGAGAATCACAAGAGTTGCTGCAATCATGTCTCAAGTACCTTCTGAACATAGATCTCGATGTACTTCTGCAGGTTGTTGCGGTACAAGTAGAGCACAAGGTCATGGACAAAGTCAAAGCGGTCACACACAATGATGAGGGGCAGCTGGTCAGTCAGTTTTGCTTCCTGTTAAAGACAAGGTAAATTGTTCTTAATAGCATAATTAACTTTTTCATTTCAAGATGCTTGTTAAAAGCCTAAACAAATTCAAGAGTCCTTCAGGAGTCATACCTTGAGGAAATTCTTTACACGCTCAGGATCGTAACAGTTGCTCTCTCTGCAGATTCTCTCCACTTCTTTGATTTGACCAGTTTTACAAGCAGCCTGGATATATTTGAAGTGAACCTCTGGATCCTGGCTGAAGTTCACAATGGATCCCAGGAAGTAGAACAAACCTGCAGGCCACACGAACACATATGCTCATGAGATCGTATTCATTTCCATGATTTAGTTCAAACAGAAATCAAGTAATCAATTTAAAACAACTGTATTAAACTATACTGGTATCAGGCCCGATACTACACTCCTGTACTCGTATTCGTAAAAAATGCTCTGATACCAAAAGCCGATACAACACACAGCGTGTGAACAGAGCTGTGTCCAGATAAAGCATCACTGACAACAGAACAAACAGAGAGTAGAATGGATTTATTAGAGATTAAGGATGTCTATGAAGTACATGTAGGCAATGTATTTAATATAGCTAACGTTAAACATTCAATATTCATGCCTGTATAGCGGATGTGCACGAGCTGATAAGCAAAGCACGGCGAGTGGATTGAGCACGCGGCGGCACAGATGTGCGAGCGAATATCCCTTTCTGACAGACATCACTGGAAAGTTTGCAGTTCAGTCAGATGTGTCAAAACTAAAGCAAGTGAGTAAACCAATGCAAAAGACAAGTTAATAGAGTTATTTGTCAGTAAAAAGAAAGAGAGAGAGTCAGAGAATGATCTTGACTGCTGTTTGCTCATTTAGCACATGCATCATTTGGATTAAAACTAAATTGTAAATATGAAACAAACAAAAATTAAAGGGTACCCAATATTTTTAAAACATTACAAATGCTGAGAAAATAAAAGTATCGTATTGGCGAGTACCAAAAATGAAAGCATCGGTATCGGACTCGTTCTGAAAAAAGTGGTGTCGGTGCATCCCTAGTTTAAACTTTTTTCAGGAAGTAAGTGTCCATGTGGCACTTTATTGTAAAAACAGTAATGCACTGTTATTAAAATTATCTGGACAAGTCAGACCAAATACACAAATATGGAGGTACACACTGAATGTTGTTAAAAAAAAAAAATTTTTTTAAAAGAGATAAAATACTTCAAAGGGATTGTTCACCTTCCGTTGCCGATCCCCACTGACTGCCATAGAATGAAAAAAAAAAAAACACTATTCAAGTCAATGGGGACCAACTGAAGGTGATCTATCCCTTAAAGCTATATTGTCCTGCCCTAATTTCAGGAAAATCAGTTATGGTGCACTGAAAGTGTTTCAGCATTCTTACCCTCAAAGCTCTTGAAGGACTCAAAGAGCTCTGTTAGCGCCTGGGTGGAGAGCTGCTCGTGGTACTTGGAGGCCACCTGGACGCAGATCTGGAGGTTCTGCCTGATGTTAGCAGAAAGCATGGCTCTCAGACACTCCAGAGAGTCCTCCACCGACAGAGCGCCGAAGAAGTTCACCAGCCACTGCAACCAGAGCACAACATATTACTACATCAATCAGAGCAAAAGCACCAAAATACTGATGGCCATGAACACAACTATCAACATTTAAGAGTCTTGTTCCATTCAAATAAATGCAAATGAATGATACAGTAACATTGAGTGCAAAAGTTTAAGCAAATTGTGGGACATACCTCTGGATTGAGCAGATGGGTGTGGACCACGGCCCGTTTGATGTCATACAGGTCAGTGTAGTGCTCCAGAGCTCTCTGTAGAAGACCAGCCTTCTCACACAGCTGAGCCACATGGGCCCGGTCGTAGTGAGTGAACATCTGGTTCCCCAGGATGGCATCTGCCACCTGAATATGGCAAAAAAAAGACCATGTTATGATACAAAACTTTGCAAAATAGGAAAGAAAGGGAGGTGCGTGGTGCTGATGTTTGCAGTGAGCACCTGTGGGGCGTGCATCAAGTTCATCTCCAACAGACGAGTCTGCAAAGGACCTTCAGTGGGGCGGTTGTTCTTCAGGGCATCCAACAGGAAAGAAGTGCACTGCTGGATCAGGTTATACTCCATAAACACATCCACAATCTGTAGAATAAGCAAAAAACATTAGCAAATTAATTTGTTGTTAAAAGTTCACCTACTTTATCATCAGAAATGCTTTCATCCAGTCCAAATTTGTATCAAATAAAAATAAATACAAGATATACAACTGAGGAAATACAAAACGCTATTAGACCTGAGTGATGTCAGCCAGAGGTTCCTCATCCTGAACGAGCATTTGGGAGAACTGCAGGCCTTGTTCTGGACTGATCCGCATGACGTTCCTCAACAGGAAGATCCAGTCTGGAGTATAGCCAACCTGCACACAGATGGCCATGCATTAGAGGATGGAGCTTAAATATTAAATCTCTCACACAAATAGAGCAGTTTACAGAGCAGTGTGAAATTTAGTGCCAGGTAGGGATATCAAATTTTCATGTTGCAATTAATTGCTAATGCTTTTATCACAGTATACGGTATTATCATGATATTGAAATTTGGTTGCAAAAAAGCGTTGTCATAATCCAGTATAACAGGTTTAATAACTTTTTTCTTATAACAAAAAATAATTGAACATTTAAATACAATAAAGCAATACTGCTGTCGGAGAGTGAATGTGCACTTTCATCCAGAGCGTCTCTCATGCACCCCATCATGCGCTTCTCATCCGTGCTTGTTTACATCAGAGAGCGCATCAGTCTTTAACGCAGCATACAGCAGTGTTGTGCACTGTGACCAGTTGGTGGGAAAAGTATTCTTAAAATGCATTCAAAATTCCGAATAATTTGTAATAAATAATTATCATGGTATTTTGAAGTGCCCACGATAACAATATCGTGCATATTCATTATCGTGACATCTCGCATTACCGAATACCAGCAAATGTTTAGTGCAAGGAAACGCATTTAAACTTACCTTTTTCGCATACAGTACAATTTTCTGGAACTGCCCGGTCTCTGCGAAACACTGGATCACTTTGTTGGGAACGTTGGCCCTTAGATAAACACTAAGTGCAAGAGTTGGATCCACAGACTTCACCAGATCACCCAACTCTTCAGAACATTCCAGCTGCAGGAACCAAAAACAGACAGTTTTCATTATGTAACATAATATTAAATAACAAAAACTGCATTAGTCGGGAAGATATAGGGGGTTCCACACATTTCGACAAATTCATTTCTATGACCTTTCCAGTTGTTCGTGATAAAAGAATACGATTTTAAAAATCATTTTGATTAAGACTGATTAGCTAGTGAATCAGCCTATGTGATTCGTTAAAGTGATAGTCCACCACCAAAAATTTTAATCTATCAGAATTTACACACCCTCATATTGTTCCAATCCAAACCTTTATGATTTAAACCGTTTCAGGTACCGCTGATTTCCATTATATTTTTATCCATAAAACTGAAGTCAACAGGAATCAAAACTGTTTAGCTACTAACATTCTTAAAAATATCTTATTTTACGTCCCGCAGAAGAAATAAGTCATACAGGTTTGGAAGAACATGAGGGTGAGTAAATTACACAATTTTCATTTTTGGGTGAACTAACCCCTAAAAAAAATAAATGAAAAGGCATCACTTTTACTCTAAAACATTTAAATATCCAACAGATGAAATATTTTACTGCACAGCATAGCTAGAAAATGTCAATTCTTCAAAGCAATTTCCACGGCTTTTCCATAATTTTATTAATTTCTAGATATGCATCGATCAACCGGCCAGGGACCAGAATTAGCCGATTTTCCGCATGATCGGCCTGGACCGGCAACCAGCCGTTCCGTTTTGATGTCACACTTACGCTCACATCTGCATGTCATCGGCATGGAAGTTCTTCTGTGAGTGAAGAAGACACAAAGTTTGCAATTTGTAATATGTGTAGAGCCCAAGTAAACTGTGGAGGAACCACAGGGCTCGATTAACGCTTGTTTGGGACAAGCAGATTTTTTAAAGGGGCAAGTGAGAGAGAATTTTACTTGCCCGACCGGACAAGAAGTCTGATTAAAACGTCAATAAGAAAAATAACTAGGGAAGCACTGAAGCTTGGCCACCAAAAATTTTCACGAGAATGTTTCAGATTTTATTGCATTCCGTGTAAATGGCGAATGATGATGTATTTTTTTTAACAAATCGAGTAAGTTAATGATTCAGTAACCTATTCAATAAAGACAGTCACTTGCCTCGTTTCTGAATGAATCAGCCGTTTGAACGAATCAGTTGAATGAATGACTAAATGACTCATTCATTAAAACAAATTTTTATTTGTATATGCTGTCAATTAGAGTTCTTCAAAGAAAACCAGAATCGGCAAAAATCAGTATCAGCAGGTCACACTTTTTTTTTTAAATCGGAAATCCGAATCTGCCAGGAAAATTGCAATCTGTGCATCTCAATTAATTTCCATTTTTTTGTCCATGCTTGAAAAACACAATATTATAATGCTCTGATATTTCCTAGTTTCCATGGCTTTACAAAACCTAGAGCATGTCCATTTTATTTCATACTATTATTGGTTATTTTCCATTATCATTACTAGCAGTTTTTTATTTCTATCTATCCATCTATCTCTTTTGTTATATTGATGCTTTGTTATTTGCCAATTGCCAATAAAGTAATTTGAATTTAATACAACTTTGGGTCACATATTTATTCAGAAGAGGATATACCTTGTCTTCCTTTAGCCATTTCTCCAGGAGCTGTTTGCGGCCTTGCTGCAGGACGGGCCTGCAAAGCTCCAATGACTCAAACTTGTTCAGCTGGCCCTGATCCAGCAGAATCCCAAAGTACTGCAGCAGGGGAGACGTCTGACCGGGCTGGGCAGGAACACTCTGGAACCGACGGATGGTGTCTGACGTGCGCAGGATGCCCTGCAAGAAGCCAACAGCCAATCAGAAACCCCAACGTTTGCCTGACAATGACTAATGAGGTGTCAGGTCGTGTGATGCAGTCTGCTGTACCTTTGGTGCATTGGCAGCCACTTTGGCAGCTTCAGAGTAGTTGCCACCAGCAAATAGGTTGTTGAATTTGCGGGCGAAGAGCTCCTCTGCACCTGCCAAGTTGTTGCGGACGGCCATCCTGAGGGCCAGATCAGGGTTCTGCAGCACGTTAGTTATGTAAGGGATGATGTTTTCTTCCTCCACGCACACAGAAAGCACCTGAGAAACAATGATAGTGTCAGACACAGAATGTAGACACTGACAGCATAATTCACACTACACATTAAACAGAATGACACTTTGGGATCCATAATTTCTTTTTAAAATAAATAACTGCTTTCTATTTTAATATATTTTAATGTAATTTATTCCCATGATGCTAAGCTGAATTTTTAGCATCATTACCCCAGTCTTCAGTGTCACAAGATCATTCAGAAATCTGATTTCGTGTTCAAGAAATATTTATAATTATCAATGTTAAATAGAGTTGTACTGTTATGTGTGATACTGTTTTTCATTAATGAAATATATATAAGAGCCCGACCGATATGGGTTTTTTGGGGGCCGATGCCAATACTGATATTAGAGAGTAAAAAAGGACCGATATCGATATATCGGCCGATATTCTTTATGTGTATGCTATATTATAGTACAGTACCAGTCAAAAGTTTGGACACACTTACCATTTGTGTGTCCAAACATTTGACTGGTACTATTTATAGAATACAGTATATACATAAACATAATATTTATACATAAACACATTTTTTGCAATGACAACAAATAAATGTGGTGATCAAACACTTATAATAACATGACAGAGATACGTAATAGAGGCAGGGCATTTAACAATTTAACAATAAACCTTATTATTCAAAATGAGTCAGACATCAGTGCACTTAACAGTAAACTTCACTTCACTTATTATAAATAACTTAAATAAAACAAATAGAACAAAATATATATAACTGGAATTAATAAATTAAACAAGGTAACTGTGTAGGGCAAGCAAGCTACTGCCAAACCAACAGGGGCAGGTTTATGCAGGAAGCACAGCTTTAACAAAATTAAACATCTAAAATGAATAAATAATAAAAAAAAAATTTCACAAACTCTGTGTTGTGTATTTTCTAGTAATCAAATTAACATGCAGAACATTCGTATTTAAATAATCTTTTTGCAGTTTAATATTCACAGAAACAGTCTATATATATGTACTGATCTGTATTTTATTTATTCATCAAAAAATAAAGACAAATTCCATGAAATACGCGCTATAGAGTAAATTCAGTTTTATACAGTAATTCTGTTTTTATGACTGGATTCCGCAGTTCCGTCCATGTTTTCTGCATCGTGGAAATCATAGGGCCCTACTAATGTAGCAAACGAATATGATAAGCTCATTGTGAGAGTAAACGATGGGGGCATTGTTGTTTATTTACTGAGCATTGAGTCTCTCCAAATAGGTGACAACGTAGCGTTAAATCACCACTCAACAGACACAAGCCACCACCGCACTGACGTCTATTGGACTGCAGATAGATACTAACTTTTCAATCTGCTACGTTACGGAGTCTGACAAACTATGCTGACACCGTGTCTGCGCTGCAACAGAACCGACAAAAGTGACCCACTGAAAACCATTTGAATTTGTGTCAGCACGTCATAAATAGAACGGGGCATCAGCTTACTGCATGCAGTGTAGACAACATCACTGATTATAATGGGTTCTATTCTACACCGGACGCGAGTGGCGTGGCGTGACAAAATACAATAGAAATGATATTGTATTTTGTCGCACCGCGCGATTGGACCGATGTGATAAGCATGAGTTATGGGCAACGGCAGCGGGCCGGTATAACCCCAGCATGAATAAGTGCCGCGATTAGCTTGGTGGCTTTAACGCTGGCTTTAATGCGCCACAGATGCGTGCCGTGATGCGCAGATCAGCTCTAGTCTCTAATGTCACTGAATCTGCTGTTAAAAATTAACAATCCATTCATCATATCATCATGCAAAACTAAGAATTAGAATCATTGTAATGTGATGATCACATTTAGGTGTGGGTGGGTGGCGGGCGGATAATTTGAAGCAGCGGACTTGGGTGAAGTTTGAGCTAATCCGCGCATCTCTACACTACACTGACCTGGGTCACCAGTAGCAAACAATGGAAACAAACAAACTAAGTAATTACACCATTCAGAAACATTTAATCTGCATTATATGTTCTGTAAAAAAAAATTTCATATCTCAAAGCGGCCTTAATTCGCCGATACCGAATATCTGCCGACGCCGTAATTTCAGCCGATAATATCGGCAACTATATATCGGTTGGGCTCGAATATATATGAACATATAATAGTGCTGTCAAATGATGAATTAATCGCATCCAAAATAAAAGTGTGTGTTTACATAATATGTGTGTGTGTACATTTATTATGTATATATAAATACACACATACAGTATATTTTGAAAATATTTACATGTATATACATTTATTTATTTATATTCTTATATTTTATATTATATATATTTAATATATAAACATAAAATATTTTCCTAAATATATACACATGCTACGAGTGTGTTATATATAGCTATTAGAATATATATATCTAGATTATATTATATACCCACAACAGTGGGTATGGAAAGTATTAAGACCCCCTTAAATTTTTCACTCTTTGTTATATGGCAGCCATTTGCTAAAATCATTTAAGAAATTTTTTCCTCAATGTACACACATCACCCCATATTGACAGAAAAACACAAGAATTGTTGACATTTTGCAGATTTATTAAAAAAAGAAAAACTGAAATATCACATGGTCCAAGTATTCAGACCCTGTGCTCAGTATTTAGTAGAAGCACCCTTTTGATCTAAGACAGCCATGAGTCTTTTTGGGAAAGATGCAACAAGTTTTTCACCCCTGGATTTGGGGATCCTCTGCCATTCCTACTTGCAGATCCTATCCAGTTCTGTCAGGTTAGATGGTAAAAGTTGGTGGACAGCCATTTTAAGGTCTCTCCAGAGATGCTCAATTGGATTTAAGTCAAGGCTCTGGCTGGGCCATTCAAGAACAAAGAACAGTCACAGAGTTGTTGTGAAACCACTCCTTCGTTATTTTAGCTGTGTCCTTAGGGTCATTGTCTTGTTGGAAGGTAAACATTCGGCCCAGTCTGAGATCCTGAGCACTCTAGAGAAGGTTTTCATCCAGGATATCCCTTTACTTGGCCGCATTTATCTTTTCCTCGATTGCAACCAGTCGTCCTGTCTTTGCAGCTGAAAAACACCCCCACAGCAAGATGCTGCCACCACCATGCTTCACTGTTGGGACAACAGGTATTGGACAGGTGATGAGCAGTGCCAGGTTTTCTCCACACCATACCGCTTAGAATTAAGGCCAAAAAGTTCTCTCTTTTTCTCATCAGACCAGAGAATCTTATTGCTCACCATTGGGAGTCCTTCAGGTTTTTTAGCAAACTCCATGCGGGCTCTCATGTGTCTTGCACTGAGGAGAGGCATCCGTCAGGCCACTCTGCCATAAAGCCCTGACTGGTGGAGGGCTGCAGTGTTGGTTGACTTTCTACAACTTTCTCCCCATCTCCCGACTGCATTCTGGAACTCAGCCACAGTGATCTTTGGGTTCTTCTTTACCTTCTCACCAAGGCTCTTCTCCCCCGACAGCTCAATTTGGCCGGATGGCCAGCTCTAGGAAAGGTTCTGGTCATCCCAAACATCTTCCATTATGGAGGCCACTGTGCTCTTAGGAAACCTTAAGTGCAGCAGAAATTTTTTATGTAACCTTGGCCAGATCTGTGCCTTGCCAACAATTCTGTCTCTGAGCTCTTCAGGCAGTTCTTTGACCTCATGATTCTCATTTGCTCTGACATGCACTGTGAGCCGTAAGGTCTTATATAGACAGGTGTGTCGGCGGCCTAATCCACCCCACGTCCACCACGCCCAGTATAATCAAACACAGCTGGACACAAATGAAGGTGTAGAACCATCTCAAGGATGATCAGAAGAAATGGACAGCACCTGAGTTAATATATGAGTGTCACAGCAAAGGGTATGAATACTTAGGACCATGTGAAATTTCAGTTTTTCATTTTTAATAAATCTGCAAAAACGTCAACAACTCTGTGTTTTTCTGTCAACATGGGGTGCTGTGCGTACATTAATGAGAAAAAAAAATTAACAAATGATTTTAACAAATGGCTGCAATATAACAAAGAGTAAAAAAATGTAAGGGGGTCTGAATACTTTCCGTCCCCACTGTACATGCTATGTATGTATATAGATATAGATATATAGATATAGATAGATATATATATATATATATGCATCAGATGTAATAGATATATATCTATCTATATGTATATATATGATTATTTCTATATATTTAGATTTCTTTAAACTTTATATTTTCCCCCCTACAGAAATTATTATTTGATAAAAAATGGATACCTGAAAAACTTCAAGAAAACTGTTTGGGTAAATTTGTTTTTTTTTCTGTTTTTTTTAGGGCGCATAAAGGGAAAAAAGAAAAAAACTTCAAAACTTAACTCATTTAATTTTGGTGAATATTTAAATGTACTTTCAAATGTTATGAAAAAGAACTGTGTCAAACATTTAGTTTTGCTAGTGGGGTAAAATAACTGCAAAATTTCACCAGGTATTTTATACCAAACTACTGACAATCGGTGGGCAAAGCACAAACCCTAGTTGCCCATGTTTAATATTCTGTCAGGCTTCACCAGGCCCATAACATATAAGCCAACTCTGATCTCCCTTTCTGTTTATTATGCATCTTTTTAGCATCAGTATTGTGTTTCTGTTGTTTTGTTTTGGTGTGAAGTTGTTTGTGTTTATTTTTTGAAAATAAACTAATCTTTGTGTGCCAACCCATAATCTGTTCCATTACCACATTAGTGCTAAATCTGGCTAATCTCTATTCATGAGCACCTAATAATGCACTGATTGGCTCCAAATGATGCTGATCTGGACCCATGAAGCATCTAAAGCGACCCTCAGGGTAAATACATACATGAATGGGCCGGTATCCCATTATATACTTAAAGTCTGCAGCACGGCCTGTGACAGAGCTGGTCATCAGTCAGCGACTGAAGCAGAGCAAACACACCGCAGACTACAGTAAGAGGATTACAGCGGCCGTCTCTTCCTCCTACTGAGCAGCACACGCTGTTCTCACTATACGTGACGATGGATCAACAAACGCTGTTATTTACAGGGATTCCTTCAGCTACAGCATCCTAATGTATTATGGACCACAGGCACACAAAGATGGAGTTAGAATAGAACAAAACTTATATTTACCATTTTCATTATATTCAACAATATAATACATATAAAGCATCACCTACATTTACCTATATTTTTACATTACCTACCTTTAATTTCATTTAAAAATATATAAAATATAGTAATATGAAATGACCTGCAATGAGCAATTTTGAATTCAGTTTTGAATCGATTAATGGAAATGATTCAAACTCATCAACTCTAACACATACTTCAGTTTGAAATAGAAATATTATTAAACCACTGCTTAACTTATGAATCATGAGAAAAAAGATTGTTTATTTGATTATTAACGTCATGCCCACTTCTTTGGTTATTTTCCTGGCAAAACCCTATTTCAAACCTATTTTTTCAGATAGATAGATACAGTGCACAGCATAAATGAGTACACCCCCTGTGATTAAATATAAAAGATTTATTTTCTTAATGATCACTAATATAACTCATGGAAAGATGGCAAAATTTAAACAAAGTAAACATATACTCAATAAAAACAACAAAATATATGCCAAAAGTTTCTGTAAGAGAAGTAAATTAGCCAATTGTGTTTAAATGAAGGATTGCAAAATTAAGTACAACCTAGATTTAATTCAACCAAGTGTAATATTCTAGAACTTAATATGTCCTCCATAACTCTAAGTACACTGCTCTGACACTTCTTGGCACTGAGTGTACAAGTTCATGACAAATTTTCACATCTGTGCCGTTTAACTCTTGGAGGACGACCTCCTTGAATGCTCTGGTCTTTAATGGGGAGTTTAATGGGGAGTCTCTACAGAATCTCTCACAGCACCTCAAGAGCGTTAAGATTGAGTGAAATACATGTCCACTGAAGGATTTTCAACTCAATATCTTCATTGTCATGTTTAAAAAAAATGCACAACAATGCAGGGAATGAGAAGAGGGTAGTATCTTCAGTTTCAGGTTTTTGTGTTACATCACACAGTGGTGTGTGAATTCATGACAGCGTTGATAAAGCACAACTCCCTCACACCTTCAGCACTCATACATCCCTATATAAAAGCTTTACTACCACTGAACGCCACTGTGTGAACCAGGCACTTCTCTCTGTACTCCTCCTCTAGCAACACCAGAACATGTTGGATGCTGTTAGATCTGAAATGATTGAACTGCTCTCATGAGACCAGAGTATGGATTCCCAGAAGTCTATATTTTGTAAATATGGGCCTTGGAAAAAGCTAAATGAGTTTATTGTGCTTTGGCTACAGTCGGTAGTTCTGGTGTGGATAAACAACCATGCATGTCACTTCTGCATGCTGCATCTTACTCTGTGAGATAAAGCGTCACTTTTTTCCACAGTGTTTCTCCTGCTCTTTTTCTAGCAAAAACTCACTCATCACTAAATGAAAGCTTAAAGTGAAGACCTGATTATTTCAGGGGCCTTTTCACAAGTCCATTGTTTTTGAATGTTGGTGCTACTTCTGCTATATTTTCACACTTAAAACAATAATTTGGTTGTACTATTGTCCTCTTTTATGCCAAGAAATAAATCTCGTGACAGTTCTCTCTCAAGTGGTTTCATTGTTGTCAGCATTAAGTCGGAGTATGATTCAGTGGGCCATACAACACTTAATTATCAAGAAATGACTTACCTTTAACAGTAACATTTTATCACTTTGATAACAAAACTGTATTTTCTTGAATAATTTTAACATTCTTCTTTGGTAACTGATCAAGCAGACTTGCTGGAATATTATATCGCTAAAAAACCATAACATGTCTTCTAAGCAAAGACTAATTGCTGAATTTGTTAAGTTTCAGAGGGGGTGTACCCATTTATGCTGTGCACTGTAGATAGATAATGACATGATCTTTAGGAAACACATTGAAAATTGTGTTGCTTCATTTTATATTGCCTGCTAAATCAAGACAAATACATTGTGAACATTCAATATATCATCCCACCATAGTGTGGACTGACAGTTTTGTGGTTTGATTTTGTGGTTTCTTTAATAAGGAGGGGGAAAACAAATGGGAGAGTAACAATGAGCAGGGATCACATTTCTGTGCTCTCTCTGCATATTTAATGACTCTTGGGTCTAAGCTCCAAAATAATTAATCAACTGATGGCATCCTGTTACAGTAGACTTGAGTAGTTGCACAGACTAACTATACGGAAACAAACCCCTGGTGTCTGTCTGGAACTAGCTCAGCTGCTCCATTCAAATGTGCTGACCAAACAAGCCTAAATGTTCAAGCTAAAACAAAGCCAATGCACCACTTTCTTCTTTCTGTATGCAATAACAGCAGGTAAAGCGGTCGGTACCTGTCCCTTCCGGTTCACGCCAATAATGCCAGATGTGGCTTCATGAGAAGCGGTGACAAAAATGGTCTCTCCACTGATCCTGTTCATGTAGATGCAGGTGCCCATCTCAAGGTCATACAGGTGGATGTAGCCATATTTGGTGATGAGAAAAACAACATCATGCTTGGCGCTTATCTAGAAGAAGACAAGAAAGGAGTGCGTCTTCTACATAAACCTAACGCTTCAACAGACACATTTTTTATAATATTCATTAAATATTCCAAACTACGAATACCTGCATTGCAACCGGAAAATCGTTCTGGGCCTCTGGTGGGAAAAACACGTCGACTGCTTTCTTTGGAAAGGGTTGATTACCTGACGGAGGTGTTCCAACCTCAATAATGTGCAACTACAGTGGGGACAAAAATACACGAGTGACATTAAATGTACAACCGTTTCGATGCAAAGACATAATTACTATTTATTTCCACACGGACGTTCATTTAAAAAAAATAACTAGACCTTTCCTCCAGCTTGTCCCCGAACAGCAAAGCAGAAAAGTGTGGATTCCTCAGCATTTCCCTCCATTTTAAACTGAGCAAATCCAGCAGCATGGCCTTCGATCGGCTGCGACACCTTTCTGTCCACTGAGTAAAGTTGCATTGCGCCCACAACGCGGTTTTGCTGACAGGAAAAGGTTTAAAAATGGCATTTCAGCAGAAAAACACCACCAACTGTGACATGCAGGTTAATGAGAAAAGATCAGGCAATTTTTTGTGCATTAAACATTGCAAATCAAATCGTTATTTGTACCTGTGCAGAAATTCCAATTAGAAGCAGCCATTTCTGTTTGGCGTCAGTGCGGTAGTTAATAATTTGACAGCCTGCTAAACTAGAATGTCGGTCAAAGACTTTGATGGGCTGTGAGTCTCCTTCCATACTCCAGTGATAGACCGCATTGTCTGTCACAAGTGCTACGGTATTGAGAGAGATCCACTTCCAAAATGTAACGTCATCGGTCATGGTGTGGGCCTTCATCTTGCTCTTCATTTCAATGTTGAAAATCTGAAGGGTTTTTGCCGCTGAAATTCAGGAACAGAGGTCACTTGAATAAAACGGCAACGTTTTTTTTCCTTAATGGTGTGATTTAAATTAGTTAACATACAGACATCAAGCGTAATGCTAACAACATGATGTGCATGTTAAATCGCAAGTGTAAAGTAACAACTAAGATATGGACATCATGACAAAGCAGTTACAATGCAAAAGGAACAGCTATAGGACAAACACTGCAAACATTTACAAACATCAAGCCGAGTTTTAATCTGCATTTAGTTGGACAATTTTTAGTGGAGTTCTAAATCTAGCAAGCTTATCAATTATTAATTAGTTAGGAACTCGTATGTCTCTACTCTGCACTACAAAAAATGCAATGCAGATTGTTTAATGTAAAAAAATGTAATTAAATTAAAAACCATATTATTATTCTCGCCTGCAATCACATGAATCACCTAACCTCAAGTATGTGGGAACACAATTTGCTAAAACATGTTTAAAAGTTTTAGCCTAAAATGTGGACTGCAATTAGCTAAATCTGCAGATATGTATTATTCTTTTAATCAAAATACAGTGGCCCCAAAATACATTGAGACACTTAAAGCCACACTTAATGTATGAATATCACTGCAACAAAAATAAAATAGTAGCATTTGTTTTAAAGAAAATTAGCAGAAGCACACTTTTTAATCTAAACAAATCATTTGCTTTAAATCAAATTAAGAGAAAGTATTTGGACACTTTATAGTTGTCAAATGTCAGTCGATATTGTGGAAAGTAGATGTCAAACACCCATTAAAAAACAAATCAGTTTTGAGAAAAGCTGAATTATGATTTGTTTGAACATGCTTTTGTTTGCACTCAATTTGATAATTTTCTCTAATGTGACGGCATTCTGACTTTTTAAGTGTCCAAATATTTTGGGGGGTCACTGTATATTTGATTTAATTTCTGTTAACCACTGTTAGTAACTGATTAAAAAAAACAAAAAAAACATCTGGCCTTACATGTAACAATGTTATGAGGGGGGAAAACACCTAACAATTCTGAATATTACTAACAAATGCATATATTATTGAAACGCAAAGCTTAAAAAAATAAATTTCTGCACTCAGTATACAATTCCACGTTCGGGGTCAGTAAAAATGTTTTATGTTTTTCCAGAATGATGTTTCTGGGGTACGCTATCAATGTGATTTCTTTATTTAACTACAGAAAAATGGTAAAATATTATACCAATTTAAAATAGCTGTTTTCTATTGTAATGTATTTTGAAATGTAATTTATTCCTGTGATGCAAAGCTGAAATTTTTAGCAGCATTACTCCAGTCTTCAGTATCACATGATCCTTCAGAAATCATTCTAATAGATTTGCTGCTCAAGAAACATGTCTTATTATTATCAATGTTAAAAAACAGTTGTACTGCTTAAGACCTGGTGTATTTTCAGTGCGTCTCCTGATAAATAGAAAGTTGAAAAACAAACAGCATTTATTTGAATTGGAAATTTTGTAAAATTATAAATGTCTCTGTTGTGACTTTTAGCTAATTTAATGCATCCTTGCGAATCAAAGTATGTTTAATCAAAAATATTAAAATCTTACTGACCCCAAACTTTTGAAGGCTATTGCTTAAAATCACTATAATCAATACAAATCATACTGCAAATAAGACAATATCAGTTCTCCATCCTTTCAACCAGCGTCATAATTACACCTTTCATTTCTTACAGTTGAGTTGCAGAGTGAACATATATCTAGAAGTTGCCTTGCAAATCTTCCCATCCTAGGTATCACATAATATTAACCTTGTGACATTGCATTAAACAGGAGCCTGGGCGATAAAACGGTATCAGTATTTATCGACGGTACACCATCATCGATAACTATAGAAAAAAATGTTTGATATATCGCACGAATAAGCAAGTGCTATGATGCGAGTCGCAGAACAGTACAACAAAAAAAGGAAAAACATGGCCTGAATGAGTGCTGTGCGCGATTGAGGAGATTGGGATTTTAAAAAAATTATATTAGTGAATTAAATACCCACACATTGACATTTGAATGTTAAGGAGTGGGTCAGGGGAGCGCGTGTCAGGGAGCGTCTTCAGTGGAGCACGAGATGCAGTGATGATGATGATGTGAGTGACGTTGTTGCATTTTAATGTTTTGTTAGTCTTGCCCACGAGATGCGCCGCTGCTGTGTTATGCATTCAAAATATTAGAAAAATATAGAAGCTCAATGCGGAGAAGAATCTTGATTAGGTTAAAACCGAAACCAAACCATTCACACAAAACACATATTTCACGCATTTTCTAGACGGACATCTATCACCATTGCACTCGCGTCTCACACAAGAGAGACAACCATGCAAAGTTAAAACAGTTTAAACTTTAGAAAACACGTTGCAAAGTGTTTTCTGGCGTTTATGCTTTTCAATGCGTACTCTTATGTTTTAAATGCAATCTGCGTGATGGGCGATTCGGCTCTTTGTATTAAGCAATGCATAAATACAATGCTGTTTTGTTCATAATTGTTTATGCAATTTACAAAATTATATTTGATTATATGAGTTAATTTAGACGTAATAAACGTTTTTCTTTTTATAGACAGTTATTTATTTTGCGTTGACAATTTAAATGTGCTGCACTTATTTTGCGCCCTCCAGTGGCCTCGGGAGACAAGCCAAAAGTTTCCTTAAAACCCATTTAATCTGCATATAAAACATTAGAAATTAGATATTTGTTTAATTTTTATTGTGTGTTTGACTTTAAAAAAATAAAAATTTGTTGTTTGTCCCAATAAATTGTGTTAATTTAAAAATACAGTGGTTAAATTTAAACATTTTTTCTGTTGCTCTTCGTTTTAAAAAAGGTTATAAAAAATATCAATAATTATCGATACCGAACGATATGAAACATTATATCGTTGATGAATTTTTTTAGCTATATCGCCCAGCCCTAATTAACAGTATACTGCCAAGTGCCAAACCAAAAAAAAAATTATAAAGGAGCTGAATATTGTTGTTTTGTCTAACAACAACAAAATGTATTTAATTTTACACTAAACAAGAAAAATAAAACAGGCTGTTGTCATGTTACATGCACATTACACGATCCCAGCCCCCTCCTTACATGGCTAACCTATCATTCAACAAAGGCATTCAGATTGACCCCACATTTCACAATTCAAAATCCCACAACTCAGATAGATGAAATTGAACTCACCGTCTGCAAACATAAGAAAGCAGTAAGAAACAAAAAATAAAAAAAGAACAAAAACAAGCAAGAACAGACAAAGCATTTATGACGGCAAGACATTTCCAATGAGCATTTTAAAAGCTATTCTTAACCAAAAAAATTACAGCAAGAGGCTTTAATACGTAACGAGACAGAGATGGCTGGGAATATGAACAAACTTGTAGGAATTATGAAGGGTATTTTAGAATAATTATGTCATTTGACATCACAAAAGTCATACACTGTTACACTAAACTGTCTCGATGGAAACACAGTCAGCTACAGATATTGTAGTCATGTTATATATTGAGGGGGTGGGAGGGGGTTGCAGGAACACTCAAACTCATGGAAATTTCTATATTCATGCCAAACATTATCTTTACATTTCAAAAATCCATGCCTTAATGTGTCCCCCCCACTTTTCAAATGTCTTTAATGTCCCTGTGTCTTACCTTTAAGAGCAATGACTTTGCTGGCTGGGTTCATGATGGCACTGTCTGCAGAGATGGGCCTGCGGATGGGCGTATTTGGATCGCTCATGTCGATGATCACCACCTGGGCCTGTTCGCCCACCTTCTCCCGGATGCAGATGAACTTATCCGACTCCATCGTGAGGGTGCTAAACCCAATGTTCGCTGGGTTTATGCCCAGGTTTTGGAGCTGTAAGAGGTGGACAGGCATTATTTACCATTGTTAGATACAGAACTAGTATTTTTTTATTTCGGCATTAAAATGTTGTCTAGCTTGGCTTTATTTTTTAATACACTGCCTGGAGGTCATTAATGTGTCTGCTGCAAGTCTATTTCAATATTTATGGGACGTTTTGAAATAAAAAATAGGGATCTATGGTCACAATCTCACAAGCCCCATCATCCTCCCCCACTGTGATGCACCTGTGCAATGACACAATACACTGTTATGACTCTAGTCAGGCCGGTTTATTACATTAATGCTCCAGCAACTGAAATTTAAGTCATGAAAACAACAAATATCCATGAATTAGCATTCAAATCTTATTTATCCATCTATGTATCACACATTAATGTTGATAAACACCATCTATACATATATACACTATCCTAAATGTTAGATTATTTAAAGGGACAGTTCACTAAAAATGTTAGGCAGAGTGGCAGCATCAGTCAGCATTGACTTTCACTGCATTTTTTTTAAACTACGGCTGGGTTGACAATATCAAATAATTTATTTTACTCCATCTTTATTTTGATGAATCAATGTTTATTCTTAAGTTCCAAAATCAATCATTTAGTCTGTTTTCATTTGATGCGTTTTCAAAACAATAAGCTTTGTGCTTTATTTACGATATGAAAAAGTCTCAGCTCAAATTCGGTCCATTTTATCATGAAATTCAAGTACTAAATGTCATTTTGATGCCCTTTAATGTGGCAACACAGTGCGCATCTCTTCCTCTTTACTACTAGTTATAGCATGAAAAAACATGAATGAACATCAGAAGGTATGTTGAAAGAAACAGTACCATAATTCGTTTCACGTCTCGTCGCTTAGTGTTTCAACCGTGAAAAGACATCAATAAAACAGCTTGTAAACAATGTCAAATAACATTTACCTCAGGAAAGCCATTTAATGTCCATAGCATGTTTGTTAGACAGAAAAACTAACTCTACAGAGGAGCATTCTCCTAAATACAGTATATGCACCATATTACATAGTCATTATATTTTTACTTAACCTGTTAGTGATGTCTCATTTAATATAAGTTTGAAAAAAATCAATCACATCAGGTATGTAAGCTTGATAAAGCTGGTTTAATCCTTCCCCGATCGCTGCATCCACCTGCATAGGCTGTGTCCAAAAACCTAGTGACCTGCCAACCCAGACTGCATATTTCCAGCATCATAAGCTCGTTCGATTCGAACAGCTAGTATTTTCCGTCTAAACGCGGTGCGAACTTTAAATTCGAACATCCATCCGTTGTTTTAAACTCCACACGCATTCAATTCGCCCGTTCGAAGATGCTGAGTTTTTGATACACAGCCATTGAAATGGATGGGAGGTCATTCATTGAGCTAGCGCTAAAGCTAACTAACACTGCCACCTCTGTAACAGCACAGCCAACGATTGTTAATGCCGTGAACGAGTCTCGTATGGTTTAGCCGTAGTAAAAACCCACCTGCAGGTGCTCCTGGAAGCGGATAGGCAGGATTTGAGCCATGGTTTGGGCTTTCTGTTCTCAATCCTCCCGGCCGGACTCCTCGCAAAATTTCTGCCTAGCTTTAGCGAGCGACGACCTCCTCTCCGCGGACACCCCCGATTCAAAACAGATCAAATGCAGGACTGCTGGCTTTATTAGACAGAGAATGCAAGTGTCGCGTTTTCGTCGTGTCAAGCCAATCCGCCAGATGGTTATTGTTTTTTCTCCCCTCTCTGCACGGATGGGAATCGCTCAGACGCGCAATGGCGGCGGAAACAGCTCAGTCTGACAATCCGGAAGCAGCAGCGCGGATTTTGCGGCGGAAGGACATTCGCGATTTCAGCGATTTTGTTAATCAAGCAGGCGATGCGCGACGCTCGGATTTGGTGTGTGTGAGCGTTTGGCGGTTAATATTTTAGATTTGATTTATAAGCGCCGGTATGAGTAGTCTAGTCAGTATTAAATAATTCGTTTCATTTTTGCCACATCATTCAGTTCTTCATATTCTATGTACGTAATTTCCGGCTGCGCTCTAGTGGTGGCTCGTTCGTGAACGAACCGTTGTTTTTGAATGAATCTTGAGTCGTTCGCTGAATCGGTTTCTGACTAGCGCACGCGTTTAAAATGTTAAATGCTGGTTGTGAAGGAGCATAATGTCATTGGTTGGATAATGTCTGGGGAATTTAGCTATTGAGAATACAACATTTTAACTCAGTCCATTTGAAATTATTTGCATAAAGATGAGATAATTTTGCAGAACGAGATAAAATTATTCAGTCTTCGATGTTTTTCAATAAATTAGTCTTTTTTGAGTCTGAACAAGAGAACAACACTGAAGAACCTAAGCTGAACATCTCGTCAGAGAACGAAATTAGTCAACATATTTTTTGGAAATTTTATGGAGTTCCTTTAATCATGGGTCATAAACAACTTGGCGTTTTTTTAGGGCTGAGTAGCCAATGTCAAGCCAGTGTTGAATGCCTGTCGGCCCAGTTTTTGCGTTGTGTTCCGCACACTTGGCACTAGTCAGACCGCATCTGTGGCTTTTTGGCCAAATGAGCATGTTGGATTAGCAACTAAGCCCATCAGTAAGAGAGACCAGTCTGACTGCATGTTAACGAACCAGTGCTCAATAAAAAACTAGTGATAAAACTATTACCTCTTATTTTTCATTTCCAGTTATTTCCTTTCTGGCCCAAAGGACTGACAAAGACAGTGCCATTCGCAACTCATCAGACATTTGAAGCAGCGAGTCCATCTGTGATTAGCAAGAAAATGGTATATAGCAATGCTCTGTTAATAGTTTGTATATCTTCTGCAGTCCTAGTTTCAGGTTTCAGTTTTTTAATGACAAATACTGACTACTGCCACCTGCTAGTATGAAGTTATTTCTTCTCATGCAGGAACAGAACGTATGTTTAAGTTTGCTATTGGCCATAATCTTTGTGGTGTGTTCAAGTGCAAATTTTTGTCCCAGGCGAAGCAAGGCGACAACACAGCCAGCTTTCGCCAGTGCTAATTCTTTGATGTCAGCTTGGTGTGTCTCGGGATAATTCACCCAAAAATTAAAATTGTGTCATCATTTACTCGCCCACAAGTTGTCCCAAACCTGTATGAGTTTCTTTCTTCTGTTGAACACAAAAGAAGATATTTAAAAAATTGTTGGTAACTAACCAAACAGTAGACGGTAGCCATTGGCTTCCACAGTATGGGGAAAAAAAATACTATGGAAGTCAATGGCTACCATATACGCTGTTTGGTAATCAACATTCTTCAAAATATCGTGTTCAAGAAAGTGAAGACTCAGTGACTCATCACCTCCTATTGGTAACCTGTAGAAAGAGCCACTGAACTAATCTTAACAAATCTTATTAGCGAGTCGAAGATTTAAGTCATTGGGATAAATGAAAACTTCCCCTCAAATGCACTGGATGCGGAACTGTTTTGTTTCATGTTTTGTCCACACTTTAAACATATTTAAAAAAGAACACTCTGTATCAAAAGTAAAAAATAAAAAAAAAATTTATTTAAATAAAAGATTTAAAATGTTTATTACATGTTATGACTCAAAAGCCATATTCAAAATCCACAGGGACCAGAGTGCTGTGGCAGTAAACGCGGATTATGTTCTGAAATCTGAGATTATAAAATCTTTCATATTTGTATTCAGCAGCTGCAGTATCTGTGGTGAATATTTGATCCTCTCATGTGCCCTTTCTTTGCAGCCGATGCTGTTTTCGCTCCAAATAGCGAGTGCGAGCCTCTGTCTTTGAACTTTCATCGTTTCGCTTTTCCATCTTCTTTGCCTCATCCTCTGTGACTTCTGTTTAAAAACCAAAAAATGTGTTACAAAAATATGACACGATTTAACTACATCAAAATGCTCAGCCTCTTCAAACACACCTGCTTGTCTTTTTGCTGCCTCTTTCTCCTCCCACTGCGCCATCTCTTCATCAGTTACCTCTTCCCTAGTGACATTACTCAACTCATAGACGTCGATTTCATGCAGCTTCGGCAACAGGTCCTTTACCCACTCATAACGGATGGGACAAACTGTTCTCAAGTACACCCGTGAGGTGACCAACACGTCATGGAAGATGATCCAATCCAGATGCAATTCTTGACCAAAGAGCTGAACCAAAGAATCTCCCTCAGCTGAGACTCAACGCTGAAGGCTGACTTCACTGCTCGCCAGTGGATTTCCATAAAGAGTTCTGGATTTAGTCATTTGGCCAGTCATGGTCTACCTCGCTCTGCACTGCTCAAACACAGAGCAGCATGAGGAAATCACTGGAGCCGCCAGCACAAGCTGCTATCTCTTTATGTCTGATCTCTGCTTCCTTTTGTCCTTCTGGTTTACCTTTCAAATAAAAGGGATGTTGGATTTACCTGATATGTTAGAATAGTATAGAGAGAGAGCGAGAGAGTCATTTAAAAAATAGAAATAAGAATAAGACAAATATCCATATTTCAAACGTAATAAACACTTTCCTCTCACTTCCGGTTTTTGTCATACCCCCTGAGCGGTGTGAGGCACATTTTATTATGAATGCGCGAGCTTTATTTGACGACTTGTGGACTGTTCAACTGCAACACCCACTGACTGCAATGATAGAGCTTGGAATAGCCAGGAACATTTTTAATATAACTCCGATTGGATTCGTCTGAAAGAAGAAAGTCATATACACCTAGGATGCCTCGAGGGTGAGTAAAACACAGGCTAATTTTCATTTTTGGGTGAACTAACCCTTTAAGACTTCTCTCTGTTCCTTAGTAAAAGTTTGTCTCAGCAGCTTTGTGAATAGGTTTTAAGAGAAAACTCTTAGCTAAAAACTTTTACTGCTATTTAGGAGAACTCTTAGTGGTAAGATAAAATGTTTTGTGAATACGGGCCCAGTACTACAATATGGAAAAGATGATTTTTTTTAATATATATTAAATATTTGTATGCATTGTGGTAATATTTGTTGTACTACCGTGAAATTATGCAGACTTTAGTGTCAATAACAACAATATGAAATATGATGATGAAATGAGGATTACAATGTACACTTCTGTTCAAATGTTTGGGTTTAGTAAGATTCTTTTTTAATATTATTTGAAAAAGTGCACTCAAAAAGGCTAAAAAAAAAATACTGTAAAGCATTAATATTATGAACAATAACTAATAACTAAATGTAATATTCCTGTGACGCTAAGCTGAATTTTCGGCAGCCATTACTCCAATCTTCAGTGTCAAATGATCCTTTAGAAATAATTCTAATATGCTAATCTGTTGATTCGCTACTCAAGAATAAATTCTTATTACTATTATATAAATGTTTTTCTGCTAAACATTTTTTTCAGGACCTTTAATGTACATAAAATTCAAAAGAGCTAACATTATAAATATACATTTTAACCCATTTTATGCATCCTTGCTGAATCAAAGTATTAATTTCTTTCAAGAACAAATTGTACTAACCCCAGACTTCTGAATGGTAGTGTATTTGATTGAAATTTCTGCATAGAATATTACAAAACTTAAAAAAAAAAAGTAAAACATTTTTTTATAATAATAAAAGCTGTCACTGGGGTGGTACCAATTCGAAAGGTACTAATATATAATATTTAGGTACTCATATGTATCTTTAAGGTACTAATAGGCACACTTTAAGGGTAAAAATTGTTTTACAAAAGCATAACTTTAAAAAGGTACTGCCCCAGTTACAGCTTTTGTACTTTTGGTTTCTGAGATACAAATGTTGAAGTGTTAAATAAGAGTGTAATCTCGTACCTTTGTAGAGCAGTCATCGAAGCGCACTTGGTATCCCACCTCCTCACCCAGCCAGACCCCCATCTCATGGGACACCCTCTGGGCTACAGTGATGGCTGCAACCCTCCTGGGCTGAGTCACACCAATCCTGCAAAAGCCTGAAGAAAAAAACACAGACATGCTGAAGAAGAGGAATAGATCCAACACACATGCCTGTCAATTCCAGTTCAATGGTCATGTACTTGCATACCTGCTTTATACAAGTACTGAGGCACCTGGCACCAGCTTCACCTGTTACGATCAGGAAGGTGTTTTCCTTCACAGCCTGAATGAGTTTGTCTTTGTGCTGATAAATAGGCAGCTTTCTTCATTCATACTTCTCTGTTTCTCTGCTCTTCTCTGATTTTGACATGTCTATGACCATTCATGCGCCATTTATCCACTTCCTAACGTTGCTTAACTTTATATTTCACCTCTTGCGTTTACTAAAAGCTCAGCAGAATAATAATAAGTCACAATCGCAGGTTATTTTGGCGCAGAAGACCTTGTTTCAACTTGTTTACATGCTGTCAGTTGGTTTACAAAACACATTAGCGCCACCTACAGCACAGGATGACATTACACTGCTGCGTTCACTGCAGGTTTTCAATGCTGTTCACTAGCAGCTGTCAGTTAAAAATATGTATGTGCATAATATTGTGTATGTTCAAAATAAATACAATAAAGTAGATTTACAAGAATTTTGATTTAAAAGAGAGACTAATTTTGTTCAGAAAACAAGTGAGCAACAATGTACTTGCTAATTTCTGCAAACTAGAATTTCAGACATTTCACAAATTAAAAAAAAATGTACAGGTCAGCTTGTGACAAACTGAATGTTCTTACCAGTATGTTTTCTGACCAACTAATATTAAAATGCACCAACTTCTGTTTGTAAAATGCAAAACAAAGGAGGCAGGAGGATAATAATAATTCTGAAGCATTCATTTTTCATTCAATGATTTGTGTATGTCACACAGCAGATATTATTTGAATTAAATGAATGTGATTTCCATGAACCATGTTAAACATCAGCATTTATTGCGATATTGAACTGTCTGAAATGTGTATTCTGGATTCTGTCACTGTTATTTATGGCTTTTAAACTGATAATCTGCCGGAGAAATGAAAGAAAACAACACAATTAAGTTTTTGTGGCTGTGATAATTGTTCTGAAAAAGTGCCATGTAATAAAACTTCATTAATATACAAAATAAATGACATAGAACAATGCAGAGTAATTACGTTTTTGTTTTTTCCGTTTTTTGCCAGCATTTGCTGGAATGGAGAGCTCCGCCTGGTTGACTGAAATTTTTCAGAAACATTTTTGGGGTTATTTCAGTTGTAACACATACAGCTAATCTGTTTTTCCCAGCACAAATATTGCCTTACCATAATATGGTTTTACATCTGAAGGATGACTTGTAGTTGGCTCAGGAGCAGCTCTGAATGCTGATTTTAGTTTTTTTTTCAAAATTAGATTTGCATTATTTATCTTGTAAAGTAATACAATAAATCAAGAACCAAAAATTATGATTCACCTCTCTGAGGATGTTGCCCCTGCTGCACAGCAGAACTTTGATTTGGAGCATGTATATCATTTTCTGGACAAAGAAAAACATTTATAATTTTACCCAAAATCATGAAGAAAAAAAATAACACCATCTTGAAGTCCAATGTGAAAACAGTACAAATATGATACATCATTCATACCATAAACAGTAGTGGGGCCCCTCCTCACACCTTCAGAGATAAGATCAACAGACAAACAAAATGTTTGTTCTGAGGTAAGATTAATCAATAATACCATATCACAACATCATATATTCTTTGACCAGAAACATTTTGGTCTGTTGAAATTGCAAGATGCGTAGTGGAGGGATAATGATTCAAATATTGATATGATTCACTTGTCCTTAGTACCTCCCTGTTCTAGCTTGTACTATTCTAAACAATGTCTATCACCAGCACTTGTGTTATTTGCCTCTTTATGATGAATTTCTTCTTGCATTCCTCATTTGTAAGTCGCTTTGGATGAAAGCATCTGCTAAATGAATAAATGTACTTGAAAAAAAAAGTAACTCGGCATTTATTTGAAATACAAAATAGTAATAAAAAAACTTGTGTAGTGTTATTAATGTCTTTATTGCCACTTTTGATACATTTTATGCAAAAAAAAGTAATAATTTCTTTCTTTTTGTTATTTTTTAATCTTACACTGACACTGAATACTGGAATAATGGCTAATGAAAATTCAGCTTTGCCATCATAGGAATAAATGACATTTGAATATAAAAACACTTATAAGTAATCATATTTATCATTATTAATATTTCACAATATTACAGTTTTTACTGTATTTTATTCAAATAAGTGCAATTATTTCCAAGAAAACAATATGCACATCTAACTTGTTTCTCTCTCAAATGTTACAAGCAGCCTTGGTTTAACATTTTGTATGTAGTGCAATGACATGCATTGATTTTTAAGTGCAATTGTGTGTTTTTCAAGACCACATGCTGATAAGTAAAGCATGTTTCTTACCCCTCTTGTTTCTATGTCCACTGCTTTCTGTATTCTGTGTTTCTTCGGGGGAATTACTACCTAAAAGTCATATGATTTTCACAGAGGTCAAGAAACTCCATTGTGAATGTGACTGAACATCAAGCACTGGTCAGGTGTGTTATACTGCTCACCTTCACTCTGTACGCCATTAACTGGATCAGGTTTGGATGATGTATTTACACACTTCCCTGTCCAAGCGAAGATTTATTTACAACATTTATTTGAGTAAATACATACATTATTGCTATTTTTTTTTACATAATAAATATAAAAATACTATGTAAATTATACTATCTAAATAATGTAAGGAAACAATGCTCACCATAGAATTTTGAAAACAGGCTGAATGCAATAAAAAGGAGAATAAGCAATCCAGCTCCAGCTGCGAAGTAGAACCAGGGGTTTGACTCATTGATTCCTACAAACAAAAAAAATACAGTTATAATGTAATAGTTTCGGAATCACACAGTTTTGACCAATAACCATCTGCAAAGTGTCTATATACAAATGTTATTGTAGATTATTTCTGCACACGCGCTAGAAATACTGTACAAAAGTGCTTTTGAACATCTCCAAAGTTACTGCCTGGCATGCTGTCACACTACATAGGTTAAGTTGTCGCATGGAACATGCTTGCATATTTCTGCGAAAAAAATGCAACAGTTGTCAAAAGTCATGAAGCCGCGAGAATGTTAAATGTAACAAAATATTTAAACCATTGATTTGTAAAATATATTTTATACATTTGTCTGAATGTATGCTAGTGCAGTTGTGACAATAAGACCCCTGATCTTACTGTGCGGACGTTCATTGATCTTCACCATCCAGCATTCACTGTTCAACCGACATGTGTAGGTGCCAATGTCTGAAGACTGCAGATCATGGATGAGGATGGAGAAGTTTCCATGTTTAGATAGAAGTGGAAAAACATTCACTCGTCCTTCACTAGGACTGTGAAAGAAGATTCTGCCATTAATCCTGATCGTTACGAGACTGGAATAGCGGTTCCAATTCACACTCTCGGTTTCATTGTGATGGCTTAAATTAAAGTGACATGGGAGAAAGACTTCAGATTTCAGAGAAGCGTTCACGGTGACCTCTGTGCATCTTGTATTCCCGTGGTACTGAGCTAAAATGAAGGGGCATCAAAATATAAGTGATTCAGTATGATATCACACATGCACACATTTTAATCTTTTAAGATTCATTTACTACCAAACATTCCATACCTTATATACCATACATAATGTTAAAGAAATGTCTGGTTTGTTAATTTTAAACACAACAATGTAAAATAAATAAATGTATGAAAAAATCTGAACTGCTGACATGGAGACAATATTACATTATTCTTTTGCATTATTTTATTACAGTTTTTCTGAATTGCTAAAACACATTTCCTGAAACCATCACTCATTTTCTCAAAACATTAAAACACAAATCCAAATCCTCAAACTAAATTCACGAAACCTCTGACTCTTCCATCAAAATCAAACAATCACTGCAAAACCATTTCACTTGCACTCAAAAATCAAACACTTGCATTTCAGATCACACACAGGAGTCAATAAAGAAAACACTACAGAGAATGGAGAACACAGCATCCAGAACATTAAATATATTGTAAAAATATATTGAAAAAGTATATTGTATTGAGTAAACAATTTTGTAATTCTGTAAAAAAGTATAGTAATTGCAACTGAGTAAGGTGAATATATTGTATAGGCCTACTGTATGTACTGCAAGAATAGTATTGTGTTGAATATTGAATAATGTTTGTATATATTCAGCACTTGGATACTGCAAAAATACTGCAGTCCAACTGCAAAAGCCAAAAAGGTCAAATACTGTAAAACTCTAAATGAATAGCATGCTACAGTACACTCAAATACTGTAAGTTGTGCAATTGTAAAATCGGGGTCAATGAGAGATTCATTCTGTCTCAGCATTATGTCTTTGTGCTTGAGTCCGGCCTGAGGACTTTGTCCACATCACAAGTAATATTGTCTTTTTTGCTAGACAAAGAGAAAAAACCCTCTGGTCTGACAGATCCAGCCTTGATAACACTCTCTAAACCTTACTCTTTCTCTCCCCATCCTCCACTTCTTGCATGTACTCTTCCTCCTCTCCTCCTCAGATTGTTTCCATATTGTTCGTATCATCATTCAGTCACCTGTGCCACTTGTGCACTCTGAACTGGCTCATATTTTGTGCAGTTGGTTTGATCACATCATTAGAAACAAGCGTGAACAATTCTGAATCGTTGTGTGTAAACGATGACAACTGCGCTTTAGTTGTGTTTAACTTTTGCTGCTTGTGTTTAGCATTTTGCCGCACAAATGCATCACAGTGTGATAAGTGTTTAAGAGAATGAGAATGTGTTTAGAGTTTTGCAAAAAGAGTGCATGAGATCTGCAAATAGATCCTAACTGCCTGAACGTGTTTAAGGTTTAGCAGAAAGTGTGCTTTATTCGACAAATTGGTTTAAGCTAATGAGAACTTGGTTCAGAGATTGGGGTTTAGTGTTTTATCATTTCAGAAAAACTGTAATACTACTGTAAATCAAATATAGTCAAAATGATCAACATATATTTTACCCCCAATATCATATAAACCACATTATAACTGACAATAAATACTGCTATTTTCAACCTACCGTTTGAAGACAACAAAGCACCAAAAAATATCCAAAGATATGAAATGTACATGACGCATGACATCCAAGGTGTCAAAGTTGCAAGACCAAGACAGAGAGTGTGTAGGCTAATGTCCTTCACATGATATTTCCTGTAAACACACACGCACAGCCTCTTACATGTGGTGGTCTGGGGCTGCGTTTTCACAGCATAAGTGACTTGTCACTTATGACTGACATATGATTTTCTACTGCCAGATTAGTGATGCAGCTGCGACCAAGCAGTGAAAAATGGGCTTTATGATGCATTTCATAACATTTAAGGCTGAGGATATTTTCTTTTGCATGTTTGAGGTTGTAGAGTCAAATGCTGGGCTACTTACTTTCCTCAGTTCACGCAACAGGTTTCCATTTTTACCACATCCTGTAGCAAAGTCAAAGTGAGAGTACCTCAGATTATTATATGCATGCGACTGTTATAAACTATATAGTGAGTATATGCCAAAAATTATTCTTGTCCAATTTACTTAGAAAGTAGTTAATTAGGCTACTGATGTCATACAGTTTCATGACAGAACTGATATATTGTTGGATAACTGCTAACCAATCTTTGCCTTAATTTGCATATTTTGCAAAGTTATTACAAACATGTAGGTTATTATATACACTGAAAATCAATTTCTTGATTATAAACAATTATGTTCACTATTGCATCAATCATGCACATTTATTTGACTGAAATAAAGATTATGTTCTGGCCAAAGCAGCAGGTTTTCCCCTGTTCTGAGGCTGTAGCATAGTTTATTTCAAGATCCGCTTGCAACAACCACAACATTAGAATCTGTAAATGTTGAGAATAGCAAACCACAGTTTCCCCTAAATGGCCTTGAAATAACATTACAGGATCACTCTCAGAAAAAGGTACAAATGCTGATACTGGGGCGGTACCTTTTTTAAAAAGTACACTTTTGTACACACACACACACACACACACACAAAGTTTGAACATAAGTAAATCTTTGAGCAGATTTAATAATAATATAGGTTACATTTGTTTTTAAAGGTTTAGCAACATATGTGGGGTAAACTAAAAATATTTAACATTTAGAAATTATTAAACTATTTCATAATAATATTATAAAATATTACATGTACACTTTATGAAATAAATATTTATTTACGTTTACTGGTTGCAGTTTTTTTCACCTGCTTACACAAAAAATCTTTACTTGTCACACAATTTCTGAAACCTGACACTCAAACACCAGAACCACACACCAAATCTGCAAAACTGTACACTAATTCTCTGCCTTTTCAATTTCATAAAACACTTTGTGTGCAAAACACAACACACAGTTCTCTATGTAACACACAAAAATCTAACAGGAAGTATCTTGATTTCCTTTTTCAAACACAACCAATCAAAATGGCAGACTAATTCACACTATGCCTCAATTTCTAACTCCTCACATGTGCAACACTCATTGCTTTACTTAACACCAACCAATCATGGCTTTAGAATAGGCCTATAAATACACATCTACACAACTACACATGGTTTATTTGTTTATTTTCTTTCGTACTGTGTAATATTGTATTCACAACCACAAATGCTTACAGTAAAAAAAAAGTTCAATCTTCAATCTGGTTTCGATCTTGCTTTTAAAGTTTACTATGAATTTTTCAACACCTCTCTGCCAATTACTTTCAATCTTGTACAGAAATCTACATAGGAGCTCATGAAAGAAGAGCTTCAGGTTTTGAATAACTGTGCGTATATGATATATCCAAAAATATAATATTATGGCAAAGGTGTTTGCAACATAAGATGAATGTTTGCTTTTGAGATGTGTTTGTGATATTTTGAATGAAGTGTTTCATTTTGCAAGAGATGTGAGGCATTTTGCATTGTGTGTGTGCAATTCTTGGAATTGTGTGTAAAGTTTTGAAAAAAAGAGACAAAGTTTTGAAAATGTGTGTAAGCAGTTGAAAAAAAATGTGATTTCTTATGAAAGCCAACTAAATTTCATTAGTGTTACCTATAATACAGTCTAGCAAGATTCTTCTGATGCTAACAGCATGTTTTATTTTACTCTAATTTCAGTCTTGTACCTATCTATTGAAGCAAGGCAGATAATGAACAAAAGGGAAAAAAACAATTAGGTTATGCCATGCCATCATTACAAAATGGATTATTTCACAGCTTCCATCGACTCTCAAATAGCATCTTTTTCAGAAATGGTACAAGAATGACTAAGATATAGATTCAGTCAATATTGTTCAACATAAGAGTCTTTATTTTTTATATTTTCGTTTATTTATATTCAAATTAACTAATGGAAGACTAATTCAAAGAACCCTTTTAAGTCAAATAGTCACTTGCTATTTCCTGTAAAAGTGGGCACACACACACATACACTCTTAAAAATAAAGGTGCTTCACGATGCCATAGAAGAACCTTTTTGTCTAAATGGTTCCATAAAGAACCTTTAACATCTGAAGAACCTTTCTGTTTCACAAAAGGTTCTTTGTGGCAAAAGAAGGTTCTTCAGATTATAAAAAGGTAAGAAAGAGATGGTTCTTTAAAGAACCTTTGACTGAATGGTTCTTTGTGGAACCAAAAATGGTTCTTCTATGGCATCGCTTGAAGAACCTTTTGAAGCACCTTTATTTTTAAGAGTGTACAGCTGTCTTGTTTTTAAAGGTGATGAGGTTTTCTGACTTCTCCATGTTGTTCATGCAAACTCATTGACGTTGTCCTTTTTTATGTGCACATGGTCATAGAGGTCTTTTATTGTGATGCTGAAGTGATGAGCCAGGTGCACATTGGGCAGCTTTGGAGATGTCAGTATTGACTCTCTGGATGGTGTCTGGATGTATGTCTCTGCAGGGAACAAGTGTGGACATGATGATCTTTGCATTGGAGCAGATCTCATAGCCTTCTCTGCTACTCTGCAGACCAGCTGCCCAACTCTCTCCTGTTCATTTCTCGGGTCATTGGTGCCTGTGTGTATGATAATGTGTGAGGATGTGCCAAAGCTGGGGTCAGAAAGCACTCTGAGGACATCACCTGTTTTGGGGAACCAAAATGTTTACCCCTGCAGGAACTTTCAATTGGAGTCCCTGAAGATGGCAGTTTCTCAACTGGAGTTGTGGCTGATTTTTCTCTTCTGATTTTTAAAGTTTCTGTTCAGTTAGAGACATTTGATCATGAAGTGCATACAAATTTCTACTGCCATATTAGTGCCATTAAAGGACACTCAGAAGCAGGCACGTGCACACATAGACATAGACATCAAAGGGGGCTAGAGCAGAAAGTGTCCTTTTTTCAGTTTTCTTTTCTTTTTATTTTTTATTATTATTCACATATAAATAAATGAATATATGTGTGCGTGTGTGTGTGTGTTTCTGTTTGCGCACAGCTGTTCCTGTCAACAAATAAAAAATCAAAATATCATGTCAGTTCAGGAAAGTTGAAGATGTCGAGTGTCGAGATTGTCCCTGTTCAATGCCTTTCTCCTTCCGTGCCTCATAGCATCAGTGTAGCGCACATTGATAGGCACATCACAGACAGACAGACAGAGAGCCGCAGAAGTGCAGCCCTCCCTCCCTTTCTAGTTGTGTTTGTCTTACAGCTAATTATCCTGTCCATGACTCGTGAGAGCTACCAAGTTAGCTAAGACAATAGGAAGTCTAGTAGGTTAGACCAGTGCAAGTTCTTTCACTGCATGATTCAGTTTATTAAAATGCATTTAGAATGATCACAAAATGCAACATATGGGGGCAGAAATGTATATATTTATATAATTTCATATAGTTAATCAGTATGCGAAGACTGACGTTTTTTCCACCAAAAAGAAACATGAGAAATATGATATTGATTTTATACAGCAGTTCAATAACAAGAATTTAAGGTTACAGTTTTTTTCCAATTGCTAACACACTAAAATGACATGCACAGCACAATTATTTAAACTGACACACAGAGAGCAAAACTTCTTCTCAAGTCTCCAAAAGTCTAAACACATTTTCTGCTTTACACACATTTTGCATTTCAAAATGGCACTTTTTAAATGCACTGAACACAGTTCTGTGCATAAGACACAACAATCTGACATAAAGTCACATGTTTGCCATTTCAAAACACTGCCATTCAAAATGATACTACATGAGCTAATTGGCCAATTACATGTGCCACCTGGCCAAACACCTCAATGGTTAATTGTTAACACTTCAATCAGGATGTAAGCGCTGTGAAAAGACCACAGGTGAGAACCTTTTTTTTACAACCACAATGGAAGACATTGCAGAGAGAGGAAGAGGAAGAGGAAGAGGAAGAGGGAGGTTGAGAATAAGAGGGGGAGGAAGAGTGAGACTTTCTCATGAAACTCATGAAACACTTTCAAATTAAATCAGAGCAACCTTAGTAGATCATGTCATCAACCATGGGCTGACAATGCGTGAGGCTGGACAGCGAGTGCAGCCAAACTTGAGCCGTTTTACTGTCGCCTCTGTCATCCGGACCTTTAGACTGGAGAACAGGTATGTAACCAAAATTTCATGTAGTACACATGTAGTATACCCCATGTCATAGTGTATCTGTTGGGTGACACCTGTTTACATAGTGTATGACATCAGCCATTCATAAACTGTACAAGTTTCCTGTACAATGTACTCTACTGTGGGGGAAATATTTAGGCTGCATTGTCCAAGCCCTATATATATTTTTATTTTATTTTTTCTGAAGGACTGAGAGACGACACCATGGTGGAGGAAGGGGCCAAATGTTCACCGGGGTACAGGAAGCTGCCATTGTAAACTTGGTTTTGGAAAATAATGAAATCAGATTACGAGAAATTCAAAGCCACATCATCCAAGACAACACCTTATTCAACAACATTCCAGAGTCAGGGTCCCCCCCCCCCCCCCACCCCCCCCCCCCCCCCCGCCCTGTCCCACATTGGCTCGCATTCTCAAGCGAAACCAAATCAGAATGAAACAACTTTATAAGGTGCCATTTGAGTGAAACTCTCAAAGAAACAGAGTTCAGACGAGCATATGTGGATGTAAGTACTATATTGACTGCAGTACACTACACGCAACATTGTTTCCCAGTGTACTGGATAATACCATATTGACTGATTTTTGTTCTTTGTTTTCAGGGAGTACTGGAAATGGATGCTCATGCAATCCCACATGAGTTCATCTTTATAGATGAGGCTGGGTTCAACCTAGCAAAGACCAGAAGAAGGGGGAGAAACGTCATTGGCCACAGAGCCATTATAGATGTTCCTGGCCAACGTGGTGGGAACATCTCACTGTGCGCTGCCATCTCCAGTATGCATGGTGTCCTCCACTGTCATGCCAACCTTGGACCATACAACACAGCCCATATTCTCACATTTCTGGACAGAGTTCAAAACATTCTCATACCACCAGAGCGTATGAATGATGCAGACCATCAAAGAAACCGGTACGTTGTAGTATGGGACAACGTGAGCTTTCATCGTGCAGCCCCAGTCCAAAACTGGTTTGCTGACCACCCAACATTTCTTGTGCAATACCTCCCACCATACTCACCATTTCTGAACCCCATAGAAGAGTTCTTTTCGGCATGGTGGTGGAAGGTATATGACCGGCAGCCCTTTGTGCGCATGCCTCTTGTGCAGGCCATGGAAGAGGCATGTGAAGAGATTGATGTCGGTGCAATTCAGGGATGGATAAGGCACTCAAGGTTTCTTCCCTCGATGTCTGGCAAGGGAAGATTTTGCCTGTGATGTTGACGAGGCATTGTGGCCTAATTATTTTTCTTGCCTCCTTTGTTTTACTGAAATTTTCTTTTTCAGTTTCCTGTTTGTTTGTTTTTTTGGTAAGACTTTTTGTTCAGTCCCCCATTTAAATATATCGGCTGTGCATATGTTGCACTGATTGTTTACTGTAGTGAAAACAAAATAAATAAATTTGCAAACAGCATTTGTGTATCTGCCAATTTTCGTGCATGTTGTAGCGATCAGCTCATGGGGAATATGAATAATTAATCATAACTATTTATAATTAATTATGAATATTTTAGATTTGCTGTAGATATTTAGCTGACCTCTCATGGTCAACTGTCTTGTCAATTCTAAGATTGTTAATTTCCTGGTTAAGGGAAATAAATTTCTTACTGTACAATTCTACCAAGCTTGTATTGTAAATCTGCATGATTAGTGACTCCTGTTATGAGCAAACAATGAACACGTCATGTGTGATACAATTAAGGTTTTATAACTACATAAACACTTAAACTAGTCAAACATACACATACACACATAAACTGGGCTAACATACCATACGCATACACACACATACAGTTGGTATAGGAAGGGTTAAAGTTTAACTCAGCATAGTAAGAGGCATAAAGAATGGATTTTATGTAACACTTTGCATGTATATTCAACAGAGCCAAGCCTTCAGGGATACGTCAGATTCTGAGTTCAAACGCACCTTTGTAAAAAGGTGTTATGATACTTAATGTATCAATTAATAATACTAAGTTTGATACTTAGCGAGTCTCCGCGGTCTGAAAGAGATTCCTGATGCAATCTTAAAGCTTCCCGTTGATCTTTGCTGAATTCGGGTCGATGAGAAGAATCAGTTTGAGTCAGTGTTACTTGATGAATGTAAAGGACTAGGCCGAAGAAAAGGCCTTGCACAGATGCTTTGGTATCCTGAAGCATTTTTTCTCACATCTTCATCTTAGCATCTGCCTGAACCACCGACTGGGGTGGGTTCCTGGAGCCGGGCCTTTAAGGTCGGATAAGATCTCCGCCTTTCAAGATGGGCTTGTCCAATGAGAAAGGCTGAAATTCCAAGTGGGAGGTTGCAATTGCTGGAGGGTTTACGACCTTTTGTTCTCTAAGCATGGTAATTTGCGAATGGACTTAAATCGAAATTACTAACATTCTCAGGGCCCTAATATATATTGCCTATTTACCACCATATAATATACACGCTTGTTGCGATCATAATAAGGCAAATTCATAGATACTAAACAAGGTAAGATTACATATAGTGAAAAGGGATGATCAGGAATGGGTTCCCTCACAAGCATACTAAAATAGTCTAAGAATATCAAAGACAAAATACACAATGACAATAATATACTCAATGGCCTGAAGAATATGTGTGTTCATTCAAATAACGGTTTTTCTATGAATTAACTAGAATTTCTACTCTGCCTTTCCTTGGGACATGCGGGGATTTTCCCTGCTTTACATACTTTTAGCCTATAAACCCAGTGATATCAGCGTTGGTTACCATGGAACCAGAGGCCTGTTCTGCCTTTCTGAGGTGTTAGGTGCATTTCGGGGGAAGGGTCCATAGACCCTCGTAATTGGCCATTTGGTTAAGTGAGGGGGAGTTAGATATTATTTGTTAAATATAACAAAAAGTTGTGTGTCTGATTGGTCCAAATGCTACAATGTGAACAATCTGATACATATTTTAGTATTATGGCAAAGCATACTAAAGATGGGGGTGCTTTTCATTATGCCCAACAGTGTGTAGTTGGTTAGGCAAAAATCTGGTAATATGAATGAAGTGTGTGCCATTTCATGCAAAAGTTTGCTTTTGATAATGCTATGTGTAGTTTCGGTTGCAGTGCTTCATTTTGCAGGATATATGAGGTATTTTGCAGTTTGGGTGTGTGGTTTTGTGAATTGTGTTAAGATAAAACCAGACTAGTTTGAAAAATTGTGTGTTAGCAATTGGAAAAAAACTGTAAGACACTTACGTTTTTAGACACAATATTGACTGTTCACAATATGTTTTTGCTCTTTCACCAACTGTGATTGTGATTCAGTGATTGAATCACCCATTTAAATGATTTGGTTCAATCGCAATAACTCACTTATTACGTTTTTTCTTGATTGCTAACCACTATAACCAGGCTTTTGAACTAAATTTTCAAAACCATAACACCTCCCATTTTTCAAAAAGCACACCCATTTTGCTGAACTATAAACACTATTCCCCTGCTTTAACACATGAGTCAGATTTGGTGAACTGTTACTGCAAAACTCTACACACAAATCCCTACATTTCTCAGTGCTTACACCATGTGGTCATTTAGAAAGCACTAGCATTCAATACTGTTCACTCAAGTCAGCACAGCTTGAGCTCAGTTAGCAAACAATTACCCAGGTGGAAACACTAAGAGTCAAGATTGAACACCTGTCAATCAGATCCTTCAATAAATAGATAAAAGGGCCCGAATCAGTTCACTGAGCTTTGCAACAATGGATCCACAGAGAAATGAAGAAATAGATCGAGGAGGAGGAGGAGGGGCAAGGGCAAAGAGACAAGCAGTCTCAGATGAAATTCGAGCCACTTTAGTTGACCATGTCCTTGTCCATGGTATGAGTATGAGGGAGGCTGGGCAATGAGTACAGCCAAGTTTGAGTCGCTTCACAGTTGCCTCCATCATCAGAACCTTCAGGGAGGAAAACAGGTAGGTGTACTTCCAGTAAGACTGCTCTGTACAGTAACTTTAGCGTGCATACACTGTTGCACTATGCTACTGTAATAAAGAAATGTATCAAATTGCCTCGCATACATATAGAGTTTCAGTACGTTTTCATTTTTTCCTGTAAAAAGGATGTGTTACAGTAATGAGTGCTTTTATTTTTGTAGGACACAGAGACGACCACCTGGTGGAGGCAGGCTAAGGCTTTTGTCGGAGGAGCAAGAGAGGGAGCTTGTAAACGTGGTCATTGCCAATAATGTAATCCGCCTGCAAGAGATTCAAAGGAGAGTGATTGAGGATAATCATCATTTTCGAGGGATAAATCCCATCAGCCTCTCCACAGTTGATCGTATCCTCCGAACGCACCGGTTCTGGATGAAACAGGCGTACTGCGCCTTCTGAACAGCGTGAAAGACCAACAGGTGGAATATGTTGCATGTATGAGTTTTTGATATCCGTAGTAAGTATTGTGTACCATCAGTAAGCAAGTTATGCTGCCATTTGTGCCCTCTGAACTTGGCGCTTCAGGGCATGATTTACTCTACTGTGTTTCAATTTGTTTTTCAGAGAATCTTTGAGAATTAAGGCGGCCTGTTCCCCATGAAATATCTTTGGTGATGAGGCGGTTTCAACCTGACCAAATGAGAAGAGGTAGACATAATTGCCATCGGCTAGTGTAAATGTCCCTGGTCAGCGCGGATAGTCCACTGTGTGCCGCCATTCACCGACGAGGGTACTCCACCATCAATGCATTCTAGGACCCTTAACACTACGCTTTCCTTGACAGCCTAAGAGAGCATAGTTCCACCATCTGGACCTCAGAGACCACCACAGCCGAGCAGCCATCGTTACATTGTTTTGATAATGTCAGCTTCCCATCAGCGCTGCTCTGGTTCGTGCGGGTTGACATAACCCAAGGTTTTCTAACTCGTTCTGCCTGCATTAATCTCCCTTTCTAAACCCGATAGAGGGGTTTTTTTCAGCATTGGCGGTGGAAAGTGTATGACCGAGAATCTTATATCCATGCTCACCTCCTCCAGGTCATGGAAGAAGCCTGCCTAGACATATCAGTAAATGCATGCCAGGGGTGGATCAGGCATGCAAGAGGATCCCGGACAGCGTGCGGATCCCTCTGCCGGCTTTATTCATAGAGCGTGGTCACAAACAGGCATATTTCAGACAATGGCAAAGGGTATATGAAGGCAAGAGTAGAGGGATAAATCCAGGTACAAGGCAAGGTCCAGGCAGGGGCGAACAGTATCTAATTGGGCGAGACACGAGGGATAATCCAGGTCCACAGGCAGTGATCAGAACACGGGGAAACAGACAAGGCAAGACGACGAAAACAAGACACTAGGCTCAGTAATGCAGCTAACACTAGGGGAGTGGAAAATGCAGAACAATACACGGCAATCTGAACAGGAACTGAGAGTGTTAAATCGAGTGTGTAATGGCTCTCCGGTGAGCATGTGATAGTGACTGCTGTGTGATCAGTGAATTCAGCTGTGTAAGTGCAATGGATGATGGGAACTGTAGTCCGGAGTGACATGTAACAGTCTGTGTAGTGTGAGAGTCAATGTAATGGTAGAGTGACCTCTAGTGGCAATTGGCCGAAAGGCCAAGGACCGGATTCCTGACATCAGGCATGCAAGAGGATTTTACCCTCACTTCCTGGCTAGGGCCAATATAGCCTGTGATGTGGACTAGATTCTCTGGCCTGACCAAGAACAAAGACGGGATGCTGAGGCGGAAATTTTTTTTTTTTCAGTTGTGCTGTGTAGTACATGAATGAATAAAAATGTGCCAATGTATACATTGGTTGTGTCTTTTGTGTTCCTGTGAAAAGGTTTTTGAGGGGGAGAACCACAAGCAACATGACTTACCAGTTTTGGATTTATTGTTTTGAATTTATTGCACCAGTGTGTAATATTATGTTGTTGTGTGTGTTTTTGAAAGCTTGTGTGTGATGTCTGAGGGAAAAGTTTTTTTCAGCAAGAGTGAATGGCTTTGAGTGAAGAGCTTAATTTTGACCTGAAAATAGGATGCTTGGGGAATTGGGTAGACGTTATGGATTTGTTTACCGTTTTGAGAATACTAGGCGTAGTTTCAAGAAATGTGTTTAAGCAATCGAGAAACTGTAACGGTGACTTGCTGTTACCTACTGGCAGTTTTAATTTAACATTTAAAAAAAAAAAAATATATATTCAAGAGATCATGCAAGCATTTAACTTGTTTTAAAATCTTCCGTCTCCCTCTGCGTCTGTTAATGTTGTGTGGGTATCCCCATTTGTCTACTCTTTTTTACTGCAGGTTAAAATACATTCATGCCCTGCATTCAACCGTTTGTGATGAATGCATCATGTCCCTCGTAGATGGCAGCTTTCTGTTTTCCTGTTCTTGCTTGCCAAAGATTAACTGTCAAACGGATGTTTGGTGAACCCTAGGCAGGCCCAAAGACTTTATGTTTTTTACTGATGGGGGTGGTGGGCGTGTCACTTTTAAGCGAATTTACCTGTAAATTATGATGCACACATTTAGAAAAAAAGGCTTAAAGGTAAAAATGCTCATAATAGGTCAAAATCAATTTAAACTTATTGGAAAAGATTAATTTTTATCACTGCTGTGAACTGATCACCACTCAGAATATGAAGAATATCAAAAACTTGTCCACGGTTGTCTTTAAGATATCAGCACAATAACACAATCAGCAAAATATCATCTAATTATTGTAATCGAAAAAATCCCAGAAAATAGAGATATACAATATTGCACACCCTTATTTAACGTTTTGTTTAGAAAAATATTTAAATATTAGAAGTGCCCTTTTTTCCATTTGAGCCCCCTACCCCTCAAAATGTCTGTGCACGTCCCTCCTCAGAAGTGATTTAACTGTCGGTGCGATATATTGCTTGTATTGCCACCTAGTGGCATAACTGGCTAAACTTCAGAAATGGCCACTGACAGTCTATCGTCAACACACAAACATAGACAAACGGTGTGACATAAACAGAAAAAAGTCCTAGACCGTGTTAGACATGTTCACCACATCATGTGAAAAGGTCAGCATCTCAAATGATTAGAAACAATCCCCTTTTCAAAACTAGTTACTCATAAACAAATGAAAAGCATAAAATTACTGAAACAGTTTGCGTCAATATTTTGGTGTTATGACAACTAATGAAATTGTTCAAACAACAAACTATACTGCGTTAGAAGAACATCATCTGTAGCATAAACACATTTTTAAGTTGATTATTAAGATATTAAGGTTGTTGCGCCACCTAATGGCCTAGAACCAAGCAATCCTTAAATTTTTCAGTTAAAATCAACACAGCAAGCATAACACGTCCAATGCAGCTTATTTAGCATGTAGATGTAATGAAGTAGTATGATAATACTTGTTACTGGCGCAGTCATTGCCCATAGTCAGCACAATAATAATAACCACAAAAACGTCAACATAACAGAACCTTTTAAAGGGTTAGTTCTCCCAAAAATGAAAATTCTGTCATTAAATACTAACCCTCATGTCGTTTCAAACCCGTAAGACCTTCGTTCATCTTCAGAACACAAATTAAGATATTTTTGATGAACTGATAGCTGTCTGACCCCCATAGACAGCAATGCAACTGACATGTTCCCAGGTCCAGAAACGTAGTAAGGACATCGGTAAAATAGTCCATGTGTCATCAGGGGTTCAATCGTAATTTTACAAGGCTACGAGAATATTTTTGTGTGCAAAAGAAAAAAAAACGACTTTATTCAACAATTCGTCTCCTCTGGCGCCATTTTGGAGAGTATCACATAAGTAAACAACGTATGCTGTTCTGTGTCAGCCGCACCACACAGATATCTTTTTCCGTGCAGATCAATCCTACCAATGTAGGAACCAGATCCTGCGTGACCAGCTGACACAGAATAGCGTACGCTGTTTGCATTCAGTGGATACTCTATAAAATGGCGCCAGGGTGACGCGGAGGAGATGACTTGTTGAATAAAGTCGTTATTTTTGTTCATTACTGTTGAATTTATTTGTAGCCAAGTAGCCTTACATGTACTCTATTTTTACAGAACTGAGAGACGACTGTCTAGGGGAGGCAGAGAAGTCTTTTGTCAGAAGACTAATAAACTGCTATAACAAATAATGATACTACCAATACTGTAATGCAATTTGGCAAAGAATGCTGAATGAATTAATTTATTTATTCATTTATTTACAGTAACTGACAGTATATTCCAGTGTGTGTTTACTGTATATTCTGTTGTTTGTTTTTTAACTTTTCTCTTCTAGTGCTTTTCATCTGTAAGATCTCTTTACAGTAGTGTAGTGAAAGGAAACTTTTCTTAGTTTATTGCTGAATTTTACTGTATCTGCATCCCTCTATTTATGTCATATACTATAACAGACATTGACTAGCAAAAGGATTCCTATTTCCCAAAAGGAGGTTTTTGTAACAGTGTTTTGAATTGATCTCACTAGTGTTCTCTAGGCAGTGAAGTAGTGTGTGTATTTGACAGGTTTTGTGTCATCTGAGGCCAAAGTTTGAGACTGACGAAAGAGGACATGTTTTTGACTAAAGTGAAGTTTGAAGTTTGCACAAGTTGGTGTATAGTTTTGAGATTGTGTTTATAGTTGTGAGAAAATGGTGACTTGTTTCATGAATTGTGTGTTAGCAATCGAGAAAAACTGTAACATAAATGATTAACTTTGCAAGCTAGGCAGCGTTTCTATTTATAAACATGTTTAAAGCGTTGCGCAATGTAGCCAATCACAGACATAGCTGTTGATTTCTGGGACGCAATGGCCAATCAGAGGTGATTAAGTTAGAATCCACTCACAGCAGTGCTGAAATTGTGTGCTCATGAATCCTCTCATTTTAACACACAAAGTGTAAGACATTGTGAAAGATTCATTGTGTTATAACAGAACTTTATGAGATCGCAATGAATTGAGATGTCAGCTTTTAGTGATAATCAAGGGAGCGCTGTTTGATAGCATTCTGCCATGCCAAACGAAACCCAGCAGCGATTCATTCAATTTTTTCTGTTAAAAATAACTGGATTTTGAATGTTGATGCTTAGCCTAAATAACCAGTATTTTATCTGGAGCATTTATGCTGGGATGTTGTAGAGTTTAGGAGATGTTACAGAACCATTTCATGTACATTTCTTTGATGTACTGAAAAAATCTACATAGATTACTTTTATGCGGGCGGGAGGAGGACCAGGTAACATAGTTTCTGTTTATTATTTGATTTTATATGCCAGAGGATAACTGGAGGGGTTCAAACCGCCATTTTTAACTGAAGCTAGAGAAATACTTTTTTTTTTGTGGCGCAAGAAAACAAAGTACACCATTTATTCAAAAATTCTTCTCCACCGAGTTACGTCTTCTGCCATTTTGGGGAGTACCGCAGTATGTAATCAGCGTTGTTTATGTTCAGTAGAAACCGTGTGCATGCTGAACATAAGCGCAGTGTGAAAAGCCCTGTAAAAGTCTTCAGAAACAGCCACTGACAGTCTACCATACACATGCAAACACATTAAGCGGAGTGACATAAACAGTGAAAAGTCACAGACAGTGCTGTCAGACTGTTACATCAGCTCTCTTTACCAGAATCAGGTATTCAGGACAGACAGGTGATAAAGAAGATAATTTGAGGTCTATTTGAAAAATGAGGGCTGAGGGTAGATTGGTTTACTTTTCAGTTAAAGGGGTCATATGATGCAATTTAAACTTTTCCTTTCTCTTTGGAGTTTTACAAGCTCTTGGTGAATAAAGAAGATTTGTAAAGTTTCAAAGCCTAAAGTCTCAAATCCAAAGAGATATTCTTATAAAAGTTAAGAGTCAACCACGCTCTCCTAAAACGCCTCGTTTAAACACAACCCCACATGTCTATGTCACTGTTTGGGAAGATTTGCATAACACCGCCCATGTTGTGGAGACGCTGTGTGTTTCGTTGTGAATGCGAAAATACTTTGTTTGGTCTTCCAGAAGAGGACACACTAGAAATCAGTGGTTAAGTTGTACTTTACAACACTGTTCCAAACAGTTCAACCCAAATATTCAGATATGAGCAGCGCATTTTATGGAGGACGAGGACTGTTTCCTGCGAGAGTAGACTACAATGCCGTGTCGGTTTCTATAAAGTGGAGAAATTCTAACTTTGCAAAGACAGTCTGGCACTTCTGACTCACAGACTAAGTACGTTTTCATTTTAAAGATTTGCCACTGATGATTCAAACCGAGTTTTGAGCAGTGTAGAGTAGCAACTTGTTGTTTGTCATTTCTCCGATCAAAAATGCAGACATGGTTTTATGTTTATTTACGCGGCGCGATATGCAATGCAATGTGTAAAAAGACAGTATAAGTCAATATAATCATTAATTATCGCGCCGGGACACGGCATCACAGTATGGTAAAGGGAGTAACATTTCCGTCACACGCTTGCGGTAAAAAAAAAATAGGCCAATCACAATGCACTTGATTGCTGGCCAATCAGAGCACACCTCCCTTTTCAACCGATGAGCTTTGTAAAAATCAACGCGTTTCAGAAAGGCGGGGCATAGAGGAGAAACATTTCAGAGTGAACTTATTTCCTTATGAACTCAGGAACTCACACAGAACAGATGCCGTACACTAAAACAATAAAACGTATCTGGAGAAGGGATCTTCTCTCTCCTCGCTCATTTACGACCCCCTTCTCCCCCTGCCCTCTCTGCCTCTCCCTCTTTCCCCCCAAATAGTTTCACTCAAAGTTCATTAAGAATATGCATATCCCACATATCATGTATCTTGTGAACCTGTTGTTTTTCCCCTTCATGTTTGGTATCATTTTAAAGGTCTCTGTGCGATTGGTAAAATGGTCTCAATTTCACAGCAGTCATTTATATTATGAGAAAGATTTTTAACTTTTGTAGAATTGTGTTCTGCTGAGGAGGGGGTGTGTTCCTCTTTAGGGGTCTGTGGGAATGTTTATCTATCTCCAGCCAGGTGTGACCCTGGATCACAGAACCTAACAAACCAAAAGGTCTTTTATGTTTTTACAACTGATTTGAACATTTCTTTGTTTTTCTTATTTGGGTATATAAGGGAAGTGACAAAATACTACTTTGGGATTCTGTAGTCAGAAAAACCCCCATGCAGTATGTGAGAGTCTCTGGAGCTCTGCACCAGAACTCTCGCTGCTGTGTGTCTCTCTGCTGTCAGGTATGATTCAAAAATGTAATTGTGTTAAACACATTGTGCCCATAGAGCACACTGTATAGTTGTTTGTACAACTACATGTGCACATAGGCTAGTTGAGTTTATAGTCTCTAAACCACCTGAGTGCTTTGCTATGCATTTTGAGAAGACCGTGTTCTTTGTAATTAGGTACTGTTACTAGTGTGACCTATGTTAAATTTGTGTTGTCTCCCTGCTGGAACACTTGGCTGTTTCCTCATATGGCTAAGTGTCTATTTACAGAAGCGGGGTTGCCACGCGGCTCCAATGTGATTCACAATTGCATTATCTTTTCTAAATTGCTTCTAATTGTTTCATTATGTATTGGCATGATACAATTTTAACCTGACACTAATAAAATGTTATATTTTTGAGTTATTCTGAACTCTACTGAATCAGTATGATAGTAACTGGATGAGCTTGTTAACGCTAATCTATGGCCAGGAATAGGTCCCAGGGGACGTGTGTCTGTGTCTCATGGAATGAGTATATAGCATTAGGCAGTCCATCGAGACCTTCGATTTCTGTATATCGCTGATGTTAGCAGTTGTAACGAAGGACTACGTTAACTACCTTTTGTCATAAGCAAGCAGTAGGCGGCAGGCAAAACAGGTATAAGTCTACCTACACACTCTGACTAACATCAGACTGGCAAGTTTGTGAGCGTAAGATCCACGTAAGGCCAACGTGAGACTTAAAAGAGACATTAGGTCCCCAGTGAACAGATAATTGAAAGTATAGTGAGTCCGGAAAAATCAAATATCTAAATTAATATACAATCAATATTTGTGATCATTAAATTTAGGCAATATTTCTAATTAAAAACTGATCACTTGAAATTGGAGTCAGATTGAACACGGAGCTAGGCTAAAATTGATAAATTCAGAAGCGCAAGTAAAAGACCGAATATGCATTAAACCTTCGGGGCGGGGGGGCTGTTTTGGGCTGGCGGGTGGATTCTTACACATTATGTGGAAAATAATGTGTTTGTTGAACCTTAAACACATTTCATTACACCAAACACCAAATAATTTTATTTTTAGCAACGTCATATGACTCCTTTAAGAGTTGCAGGTTTCCATGTTCACCACATCCTGTGACAAAGTCAGCATGAGATTGTCTCACACAACAGCGGTACGATACAAGCCCTTTTGCAAAACTAGTGAATACCTGTATGCCAGTGATGATAATTAATGGACATCTCACTCATTTTACTAAAATTGGCCACTTCTGTTTTGTTTAAAAACTGAATTTCAGATTCATTAGATTTTAGTGACTACATACCAGCTTCGTCAAATACTTTATTTTCAGATCTGTATAAGAACCACACCATGAGAACCAGTCAACCACAGAGTTTCCTTTGAGTGGACAATTTCAATTGTAACCACTTTAAAATTGGAACACTGTCTTTATAGTTTATAATTCTGACTCTTTCTTGTCAGTGCGACTGTCAGTGTCATGTGTTAGGACAGTAAGATCTATATTAACTGTAACTGCAGTTAATATGGTTTTACTAACACTTGTTTTGATCCTGCCCAAGTTTCTGGTTTCTAGTTACATTCTGATAGTGTTGGCAAACACGTATGCACTTAATATTGTTTCCAAGGTCATACAGCTTTAACAATAAAAATAATTGTAACATTTTGTATAACAAGCTAATAATTTTAAATTCAACTTCACTTTAGAGAAAAAGTGATGTGTCTGAAGTGTGCGACGGGGGCGGGTTTAACAGTCAGCAGCAAGTTAACAGTTAACAGTCAGACCACAACGAGCTGCTTTCTGTCTCACTGTGCCGATATGTTTTTTTAAAGCGTGGAGTTTATCAAAATCACAAAATGTACAGAGGACTGCTATTTATGATTGGTATGTAATTATTTACAATGTTGATGTTAATGTTTATATTTAATGATAACATTTATTTGAGTTGTCATGATTTAAACTGTTCTTTATTTGAATCTGAAAATGTCTGGGCAAAAGTAGAAACAATATTATTAAAACACAATTAATCTTATTACATTGTCCCTATGAAATAAAAGTATGTGGTCTGAATTATTTTGTATGTTACAGTCATATGGAGTGTGACCGGGTTCAACATTCAAATAACTCCTGTGAAGCATTTCAAAAAAGATGATCCACTCTTTGGTCAAACCATTATTCAATCAACAGATGGGTTGGTCATATATTAGAGTTTTATATAATTCTAGCTATATATATATTTTTTATTTTTTTTATTTTTTTTTTTAAGTAAATTCATTAGATTATTTTATTTAAGATCATCATACAGACCATTATTGACATATTTAAGTAAAATTGTCTTAATTTGTCCTATTCTAGAGTTTTTGTTCCTTCCCCAAAAAATGGAGCACTTTTCAGATGCACCTTAAAGGATGAATGCATTGAAGTAAATTCTGATGGTACATTTGTCCTTGTCTTTTCATACTGATGATTACTCTCAGTAATCAGAACTTTACTTTGTTAATTTCATAATCTCTCTTTTCAAGATGAAAACCTAAAGGCCTGAGACCGGTAGCATCAGTATCTAGCCTGACATCAGAAGAGGAACAACGTATTATGGTATTTATAAAGATCCTTAAATACAAGGATGTCAGATATGGCCGGCAACTGTTTTATTTTCAACCTGATTATACTTACAAAAAGTTGAGCACAAAGCTATACCAAACAATTAAACGGTTTATAATCAGTTTGCACAAGACTTTGAGTCTGTCGCACAGCATTTTCACAGTAAAACCACAGAGTGTGGTTTCCCCTTTACATATGTGACAGACAGAAACGTATAATTTCTTCTTCAGCGAACAGGAAATAAGTCTTTTAGAGAGCTGGCAAATGGTGGGAAAATAGTTTGTGAAAAGTAAAATAGGACTAGAAATGTCAGGATACCACAGTTATTCCTGGGGAGTTGTGTTTGTTTTATTTATTGGGACATTTGGAAATTGTTCAGAATGATGTGACTATCAGGAGGAAGTCATAACTGTGATGTCACTCAAAACCATAGTAACAGCACTTCCCCATGAAAACTTGTTTTAAAATCTGCCACAATTTCTCATTAAAATAAGACATTAACATTTGTTTGTTTTGTTGGAATGAAAATGATAGTTGAATATGAAAGGAAATGACTTTTGTCAAGGATAAAAATGAAATATTTAGATTTGTGTATTTTTTTCTCCTGAGATGTGTAATCAAGTTCGCGTAAAAAAGTCAGTAACTGAGGATTTGAACGGAGATTGCAAACTGATGAATCCCTCTGGAAGAGTCACTGGCAAACCGAATCCTATTGCATTAGTTTACGAGTGGATAATTTTTATATATATACAGGTGCATCTCAATAGTTTAGAATGTCGTGGAAAAGTTCATTTTTTCAGTAATTCAACTCAAATTGTGAAACTTGTGTATAAATTCAATGCACACAGACTGAAGGAGTTTAAGTCTTTGGTTCTTTTAATTTTTTGATTTTGGCTCACATTTAACAAAAACCACCAATCCACTATCTCAACAAATTAGAATACTTCATAGACCAATAAAAACAAAAAAAAAAAAAAACATTTTGAGTGCATTGTTTGGCCTTTCTGGAAAGTATGTTCATTTACTGTATGTACTCAATACTTGGTAGGGGCTCCTTCTGCTTTAATTACTGCCTCACTTCGGCGTGGCATTGAGGTGATCAGTTTGTAGCACTGCTGAGATGGTATGGAAGCCCAGGTTGCTTTTTCTCTTTTTTTTTCTTTTGTTCCTCCTTTCCTTTCTTTCCCTTTTCGTTCTTGTGCAGTGCGCGCTCTTCCAGTCTCACACTGCTGCATTACCTTTTTGTCTCTGTTTCCCATAGTTTTCAATCCTCTTGGACATACCCTATGGGGTTCATCTCTGGTGTGTTTGCTGGACCAGTACTAGTCAATCAACCAACTACCATGGTGTCATTCTAGCCAACTTGTTAGGTCGGGTGCTTTTGTGAAGTGTGGAGGGCAGGTGCATCCCCAAGTCCTTACTGGAAAAATGGAAATCATCAATTTATACAAACGAAAGCTTTTCAGCAGAAGGAAGCATGAAGTGCTCATAAATTTCTTGGTAAACGGGTGCAGTGCCGTTGGTTTTCAAAAAACACAATGGACCAACACCAGCATATGACATTGCACCCCAAATCATCACAGATTGTGGAAACTTAACAGTGGACTTCAAGCAACTTGGGTTATGATCTTCTCCACCCTTCCTCCAGACTCTAAGAACTTGGTTTCCAAACTAAATACAAAACTTGCGCTCATCTGAAAAGAGGACTTTGGAGACCACTGGGCAACAGTCCCCCCTTTTTTTTTTTCTTACTCCTTAGGCCAGGTAAGCAACGCCTCTGGACGTTGTCTGGGTTCAGAGTGGCTTAATCAAGAGGAACTACGCAACTGTAGTCCAAATTCCCCATTGACATGTTCGGTGTGTGGTGGCTCTGTGCCTTGGACCCTTAGCTCCATCCAGTCAAGTCAAGTCACCTTTGATTTTATATTAGCGCTTTTTAAACAATACGAGTGTGGACAAAGCAACGAACAGCATTATATTAGGACAATAGTGTGCATCCTTGGGATTCACGTCCATTCTTGATCGATTTTTTTTGGCTTGAACACACAATTTCCCTCATAAGGCTGGCGGTCCTCGCGGTTGGTTGTGCATCTTTTTTTCACTCCCCTTTCTTCCACACTTTTTCCCTTCCACTCAACGTTCTGTTAACATGCTTGGATACAGCAATCTTTGAACAGCCATATTCTTTGGCAATGAATGTTTGTGGCTAAACCCTCCTTGTGAAGGGTGTCAATGAATATCTTCCGGACAACTGTCAGATCAGCAGTCTTCCCCATGATGTGTGTAGCCTAGTGAACCAAACTGAGAGATCATTTTGAAGGCTCAGGAAACCTTTTTTCAGGTGTTTTGAGTTGATTAGCATGTTCTAATTGTTCATATTCTAATTTGTTGAGATAGTGAATTGGTGGGTTTTTGTTAAATGTGAGCCAAAATCATCAAAATTAAAAGAACTAAAGACTTAAACTACTTCAGTCTGTGGGCATTGAATTTATTTAATACACGAGTTTCACAGTTTGAGTTGAATTTCTGAAATACGTAAATGAACTTTTCCACGACATTCTAATTTATTGAGATGCACCTGTATTTCAGATTCAAGCAGATAAAATCCTACCCTTACCTTTCAAAATCTCTTTCTTCTCAGTCAACAACAACAACAACAACAACAACAATCATTATCAAGGTGCAAGGACTGGTCAAGGTGAGCTCATCTGAGAAAAAAAAATGTGTTGCCTTAGTTTGAAAGAGTCGAAAGATTCTTAGTTTTAAAGAATCCGATTGCTAATCTACATTTTTATCAATATCTACAAGATCAACAGAAGATGAGAAGAGACGCCCAGCCAGACAGGGACACAAAAGATAAGGATTATGATGGTACTAATCTTGTTTTGCCTTTAAAATAAATTTATATTACATTCATTATGTCATGCTGATGGTGTTGTACAACAGATACAAAGAAAAAACAGTCATCTCAAACCATCATTTCTATATCTTTTGTAGATATATATTTTTTGATAGATTTTGTAGTTCTACACTAAAAAGCCACAAAAAAGCCAAGTACATTTTTGACATTCTTTAAAAAGTATAGAACTGAATGTAAGTTATTGCTATGACTAGTGCTTAAGGACATTCCCTTGATGTAACATCAGGGGGGAAGGTTAAAAGAGAACAAGTACGGACGACAAACCACACAAAGAAGGAATTGCACAAAATAGATGATTTCAAAAAGACCCTGATCAGAGTAGGCCATTATAATAGAACATTATGGATTCAATAAGGATTGTTGTCCAAGGTTGCAATGAAGATTGTCAAAAATTAATGCAATCACGTAAGGTTAGGTTTAAAATAGGTGTATAGTTTATTTTTAATTTTTTTTTTTTTCAAAGTAGGATATCTTCTTCTAACATTGTTTGAGCTAATTTATTTTTCATACTGTATATTAAGGCAACCATACCATTTGCCTGCAATTCCTCAACTGGTCAAACACTAAAGCAACAATTAATGCTTTGAACAAAGAAACAAAATACAAACAACAGGACAAATACAATAAAACAAAGAGACAATGATGAAAAACAATGGTGCTTTAAAGTTTAAAATTCAGTAACTTTCATTAATACAGAATGTACATCCTATGGGTGCAGCGAACACTTGAGTAAAACATTTCCATATTATAGAATAAAGATATATCAAGTTTATGAAGGGGGAAGGACAGCTTTAGATAACGAAGATTTGAAATTTACTTCTGTCACAGTGAATGTGCCACTCCCATCAAAATCTGCACTTCTGTCTCCTGCTACAAACCAAATGGAAAATGAAAAACTCAACAACAACAACAACAACAATCATTATCGAGGTGGAAGAATTGAGGAAGGTTAGTTTGTTTATAATTTAATGTCATGCCATCTACCAAGACTATATTCATGGTGAGAGACAAAAGAAAATAGAAAAAGTTAAATAAATAAGCCGTTCTTAATAAATGTAAGATATAAGCTACAAACTATTTTTTTTTATCTTTGATAAAAAGAAAATGGCCTCACTTCATTAAAAACCTTTTCATAAGAATTTATCTGAAACGAGAGGAGTTAAAACCACATAGTCCATTAAAATATGCTTCAGAAATATTGGAGAGCACATCTGAAATTGAAATAAACTGTTGCCTTAATGTTACTAATTTAAGGAATCCGATTTATAATTTACATCTCTGTCAATATCTACAAGTTAAACGGAGGATGAGAAGAGACGCCCAGCTGGATAGTGACACAGATGAAGATGAGGATGAGGATGGTACTAATCTTTGTTCAGCCTTTGAAATAAATCCGCATTTAGGCTATTATTTCATACTGATGGTGTTGTACTACAGATGCATAAATCAATGAAGCCATTATTTATATACTGATGTTTCAGATGATCTTTTGTAGATGCTGGGACAGAGATTGCTTTTGTGCTGGATGGCTCTGGTAGCATTCAACATGATGACTTTCAGAGAGCCAAAGACTTTATCTACAATGTCATGTTTAATGTTTGGAACACATGTTTCGATGCAAGTATAAACTAAAGTATTTTATGACACATTTTAAGGACAATTTAAAAGGTATTTTATCTTTAAAAAAACTTTTTAAAAAAAACTCTCTCTTCAGTGTAACTTTGCAATAGTGCAATATGGTAGTAAGATCAGGACAGAGCTCTCACTACTAGACAATGACAACGGGGCCAGAACCTTGCAAAAGGTCAAAGAAATACAGCAAATTTACAATCTCACAAAGACCGCCTCAGCCATCCATCATGTCCTGTGAGTTTACAGATTATGATATGAAATATGACATTTTACACCTTAAGTGTTTGATTAACATGGAGCACTTTTGTTGGTGATAAGTTAATGTCATGATCTCACTGGTTTCACTGGTTGTTTACAGCACAGATATTTTCATCCCTGAGAATGGATCAAAGATTGACTCCAAAAAAATAATCATTGTATTGTCTGACGGAGAAATTTTGGGAGACAATATGATTCTTTCTGATGTTTTGAACATGCCACAAATGAAAGGTGTCACTCGCTATTCCATAGGAGTAAGTGTCCTGTTTACTGCTTATTTCCACAGCATTTTAGATAATAAATAACATTTTGAAGTTTTTAAATGTACATCATCTGTTGGAGTTACAAATTACAGTCATTTATTTTAATTTGTCTTGTAGATACATCTAGAGTCCTACTAAAACACTCACATCATCTATATTACTCATAGCTTGCTATTGTATAGTTAAGGATTTTATTATGGTTTAACCAAATAAATCATAAAACCCATACACTTGCAATAACCACTGTTACCTTTAGGTTGGTGACGGCATTCTGAAAAAACCTAAAGCAATACAAGAGATGACGGACATAGCAGACCGTGGCAAATTTTTCAATGTTTCCAATTATGCTGCATTAGATGACATTCTGTCATCACTGCACAAAGTTTAATTGGAATTGAAGGTAAGAAAGTTTTCAGTAAACATTACACTGTAATAGAGAAAGGCAGTTTTGTGGATAGTTTGCATGCTAAAATCTGATTGGATGAGCTGCTGTAGCCTAGATAAACAGCCTTTGTAAAATTAAGCCTTTCTGATAATCAGAGTGATACTGTTTTTAAACAACAGTTCAGTGAACAGAAGTAAATAACTGAGTATGGCCACATTCACACAGCAGTAGAATACGGTTGTCAGTCCTGTCATTTTGGGAGTCATTTAATGATGGGTTATGTTCACCCACAGTTCGGTTATTTACGGGTGTGACAACCGCATTCTGTAACCGAACTCACACCTGTAAATTTTCAGGACTCACAACCGCATTCTCGGAACACGCGCTGTGTGAATGGAACAGGACTGGACAACTAGTGTCTGTCACGCGAGAGAGTCGCTCTGCTGCACAAACACACGTCTACCGTGTGGTGCGTGTTTTCTTGTGTGTTTTCAGTAACTTAAAGTGACGGAGAAATGAGCTGTGTGTCATCTGAAAGTTTCAGGGTTTGACTCCCGTTGCACATTCATACAGACAGTATTCTAAACACAACTGTAAGCTGCTGTGTGAACGGGACATTTCGAGACTCACACCTGTAAAGAAAATGCGGTTGTCAATCCCAAAAACTGACCGTGTGAACGTAGCCAACAAACATTGTTCTAAACAAAGCCATTGTAGAATCAAGCATTTTATCTCCAATCAACACATATAGATGTTTTTTTCCTGCATGAATCGGCGTACTTGAAGGAATCGGTTAAGTGAATGTTTCAATGACTCCACCATAAAGAGCTAGTTTTCTTTCAAACATTCTCTCAGTATCTCACTAAGGGAAACACCTCTGGGCTTAACCGATCCTGGAAGCACCAATTACACCACATCTGTCAGTTGACAGACCAATCACGACACATTTATACCACTGCCGGTGGTCCCCACTTCTTTCTCGTTCTCTTCCCCGTGAAGATCTTATTACCTTTTTGGAACTATCCATTCGAAGGCAGTTTCCTTGCAGGGAGTGGCCGCTAAACAGTTCACTTGACGAGACGGTGTTTTTAGGTACGTCTCCGAACTTTTTCCTTATTTTTCTGAGAGAATATTCACTGTCAAAGTGAATATTTTTCTTCTGCTGTCTTTTCTGGTGGGAACTAATCCGTCGAGGCGAGTTCTCATTTTTTTTTTTTTTTCTTTTTGTTTTGCGTGTTTGTTTTTTCTCGTTTTTGCTTATCTTTTTTTTTTTTTTTTTTTTTGAGTTTTTTTTTTTTTTTTTTTTTTTTTTTTTTGTTTTTGTTCTTATTTCTTGTTTGTTTTGTTTTTTTTTTTTTTTTTTTTTTTTTTTTTTTTTTTTTTTTTTATTTTTTTTTTTTTCTTTTGTTTTTTTTTTTTTTTTGTTTGTTTTTTTTTTTTTTTTTTGTTTTTTTCTTTTTTTTTTTGATTTTTCGTGTTTTTTGTTTTTTTTTTTTTATTCAAACATACTCGGGCCGTTACAGCTCCTTTTTTTTTCACCACGTTAAGTGGTGTGTCAGATTAATATTTCTGTATTAGTGTCTCTGTTATGGCGACTGCGAACCCATCTAGCAGCGCAGCTAAGGGTAAAGATCCCTCTTGCCCGTGCGCTTGCGGGTCTATGATTTCATCCAAAGACTCTCATCCTCTATGCATTGTGTGTCTGGGAGTTAGACACGCACAGGCTGTGCTGGCTAATCCCGAGTGCTGCCCGCTCTGCTCTCTTTTCCCGTTAAGGGTATTAGAGCGCAGAATGCGAGTCGCGGCCGCGAATAAGGAGGATCTGAGTTTTTCCGCGCCACCTGTGGACAAAGACGAAGCGGCTCAGCCAACCCAGTATAGCTGGGGAGAGTTAATGGACGAAATCTCTCCTGAACTTCCCCTTCTCTTTGAATCAGACCCCTTGGCGGGGGATAAAGAGGAGAAGGAAGACGATGAGATGATCGCTCATCTTTTGGAAGAGGATTTAGAAGAAGATGAAGAGGATGCAATTCTCCCTTCTAATCTCTCTTCCAGGCCTAACAGTGCGACTGGGGAGTCTCCCTCCCCCATACAGGGAGACTTGGACCTTATTGAAATATGTAGGAGAGCAGCTGCTAAACTCTCTATCGACTGGCCATCACAAAAGGAAGGCCAGGGCACAGAGAGGGATTTATATGATTTATATATACGTCGCGCACTTCCCCAGCCATGCAGCTGATTCCAGCCGTCCCAGCATGTGTTGCAGAGATGTGCCGTTTTTGGGACAAACCATTTCTTTCACAGAGTGCCTGTTAAAGGTTTTTCTCTAGGCTGGATGTACTTAACATAGAGGAACTGGGAATGTCCAACCCCCGCTCCCCCCAAGTTTCTGTTAATGGTGTTTCTGGCATTGAAACTTTTTGTGCAGGTTCTAAAGAACCAGCACGTTTTGATCAGATCAGAGAGCACAACGGCGGTGGCATACATAAATCATGGGAGGCACACGCTCCCCTCAGCTTCACAGTCTGGCACAGAAACTGATCGTGTGGGGCGCGAAGCAGTTTCATTCACTACGGGCAACGCATGTCCTGGGAATAATGAATGTGGGGGCAGATCTCCTGTCCAGAGGAAATCCTCTGTATGGAGAATGGACTTTCCACCCTCAGGCAGTGAGACAGTTGTGGGAGAGGTTCAGCTGAGCTGCCATAGATCTCTTCGCCTCGCACGAAAACACTAATTGCCCTCTATTCTTCTCTCTGGCGAGAGACGGTACGCCTGTGGGTGTGGATGCTCTGGCGCAGCTGTGGCCAAACGCACTACTGTACGCGTTTCCTCCACTGAGTCTGATCGTACCAACATTAAAAAGAGTAAGGGAATGCGGTCACTCAGTTATACTAATCACCCCGAAATGGCCAGGGAAGTTGTGGCTGATGGAGGTATTTTCTGGGGGAATCTGTTCAACTGTTCAAGCGCGCGGAGAGATTTTTCACCCAGCCCCGGAAAATGTGGCTCTTTGGGCCTGACCCGTGAGAGGTTAAACTTGAGTCTTACAGGTTTGCCTGTGAGGGTGATTGAGACTATTCAGAATGCACGAGCAGCTTCAATGAGCTCTGCATACGATCATAAGTGGAGTGTATTTCAGTGATGGTGCAGTGATTGTCCCTTTTCTCTGTTCTGTCGCAAATATGTTATGTTTTCTGCAGAAACTTTTGGATAAGGGCAGAGCCTTTTCAACTGTTAAGGTTTATCTTGCCGCAATTTCTGCGTGCCATGTGGGGATTGACAGAAATACTATAGGTCAACATCCGCTTGTATGCAGGTTTATGAGAGGTGCGCGGCGTTTGCACAGGGTTTCAAAGCCACTGATTCCGCCGTGGGATCTGTCTGTGGTCCTCTCGGGATCTTGTACACCTTTTGAACCTATAGACAGCAGCGATCTGAAGCTCCTTTCGCTAAAGGCTGCTTTATTATTGGCTCTTTCGACCGCGAAGCGGGTTAGTGAACTTCACGCTTTATCAGTTCATAACTCCTGTATGCAGTTCGCTATGGATTACTCGAGAGTAACTCTCAAAACTAATCCAGCGTTTGTGCCTAAGGTGCGCAGGTCAGCTCTCACTTGTAAACAGGTGGATTTACTGGCTTTCCATCCGCAGCCTTTATCCTCGTCAGAGGATGAGCGGCTTCCTCTTTGGGGCCTTTGCGGGCGCCCCTGTCCGTGCGTTGCATCACTATGTGGACAGAACGAAAGCACTAAGAACAGTAACATTATTTTGTTTTCTTGTGGCTATATGTTCTCATAAGGGTAACCTAGTTTTCCCCAAACGTCACGCCTGTCCCCCTGGTTAGTGGATAGCTATTATAGTAGGTGATAAATAACGCATGGTCCTCTGTCCTCTGGGAAGGGCTAAAGAGCTCATCATTCTAACCAGAGGTATGCCACCTCATGGCACTATATGTGCGGTTTCAGTTCAGGACATTTGTGCAGCAGCAAGTTTTTGGCATCGCCATCCCAGAACATTTGGTCCATTATATAGACTGGGATGTCACTGAAGCCATCCGCTGGCTCATTTCCGTCCTAAGCATTGCTCTTGAAGTGGGCCATTCTCCACCAGGTGGGTAAAATCAAAAATGGGGGGTTTTTGCGCAGTACCAGCACTTCTATAGTTTAGCCTTTAGAGTAACAGCTGCAACCTTTTTTTTTAAATTTTGTGGCGGTACCGGCACTTCTGACATGTTGCCGTTACTCCAGAAGCAAAAGCTCGGGTCTGGGTTATTATATTTCCCCATAATTGAAGTAGAAATGACACTATCTAAATCACACTACCCCCCCAAAGCCACACAGCGTTCTCATCAGCGATAATCACCTCTCAGCTCGAACCAATCCACGTGAATGAATGCAAGCTTACCCTGCATTCCATTCGGAAGGGCTCATCCTTATGCCCTAATCCCTTCAACAAAGGGTTTACCATCCTCCCGTAAAAACAAAAAAGAGTAGAGCTCTAAGGGGGGGGTTGAAGGGTGTAGGGCACCAAACAACTGTTTCTTGAAGTGCCACTCTGCGTCATCATCACGTGCCCACACATAGGCGCCGTCATCATGCAAAGAATCTACACAAAAGATCATGGGAGCCCGAAGTGTCCATCAATTGTACCCTTCATTGAGTTGAGTACCGGCACGTCTTTTTTTTCCAACTCAAGCACTGGTTCAAAGTGGGTAGAAAAAAATGTTTTTAACTCGTTCGTGGGTTTTTTTGTTGACATACTGTATATTCCTGTTCTATTCTTAGAATAGTTACAGGTGTTGTGTTTATGTTACACACATCACTGAGTTGGTTGACATGACTGCTTCGGACAGCATATCTGCAATATGGGAGTTGTCTATATCCCATAGTGAGATACCGAACGGATGTTAGAAAGAGAACGTTAGGTTACTGACGTAACCCCAGTTCTCTGATAACATGAGTGTGGTATCTCACCACACTTCCCTCCTTGCAGTGCATGGAGAAGAGATATGCGGAGAATGAAGTGGGTATACATTACTTTTTAAAATAATATAGGGAAGTCGGGACTCCCGCATCGGGGCTGTCTTGATTTGGTCTGTCCCAGACAGACCGCGTTTGTAAAATTGGTGTTTTTTAAAAAAAAGGACAGTCACGGATAGGGCCCAGAGGCATTTCCCTTAGTGAGATACCTCACTCAACCAAGTCACCTCTCTCAACTCAGAGAACCGGGTTAAATTAAGTAAGACCTAACGTTATTTAGTTCCCAAAAAGAGGTCGGTGTTTAATTAATTGTTAGTGAATGATCATGACTTCACTCGTGAAGACAAACCCATTGTGCCATCTACTGTTTTTTTCCATGCAATTATCTGACCTACCTTTGGTGTCTCACCAGCCCACGCAGCAATGTGCAGGATTTCAGTTCCAGCTTGGCTGAAGCTGGAATTTCAGCGCCCCTCTCAGCAGGATGTAGTCAGAATTTTGGGTTTTCTGATTACCTTTTATTGAGAACCAAATCCTTGTATCAGACCTAAGAATGTGTGGATGTTGCAACAACTTTTTTCCCTAAGATGATTCATTGTTATACGCATGGGTGCTGCTAGCAATCTTTTTTTGGGCCCTATGAAAAATAATTGAGGTTGGCCCCTCTACTGACCCAACTACCACTATATTGCCCAAAGTAAATTGGGACCCCCCAAGTTCAATGAACATGTTTGACACTTTAGTCATTTTAAAAGAACTTGACTGGTCTGCAGAAAGGAATGCCCTAATCTGAACACCTGCTGAACACCTCTGGTGTGACTTTAAATGAATTCCTTGAGCCAAGACTCATCACCAAACACCAATGACTTGTACAAACATATGAACAAATGTATTGGGACACCCCCTTCTTTAAAACAGAAAAAGGCACTTCCAAAACTGTAGCAACAAAGATGGAAACATAATTCATTTATTTAAAAATTGTATTTCCATCTCTGTTGCAACAGGTTTGGAAGTGTCTAAAATGACTGTACCCATACGTACAAGTCATTGGTGTTTGGTGATGATTTTTTTGGCTCAAGGTCTGCATTTAAAAATCACACCAGAGGTGTTCAGCTGGGATAAGGACTTGACTTTATGCAGACCAGTCAAGTTCTTCCACACTGAATCAATCTTTTTTTTTTTTTTTTTAACCTTGCCTTATACACAAGAGGCATTGTCGTGCTAGAATAGAAAAGGGTCCTGTTCAAACTATTGGTGTAAAATTAGAAGCACACAGTCCCGAGATATCCTTTTTGTTTTTAAAAACATTAAGATTTGTTACTCATGAAATTACTAAAGGGAAACCTGTTCATTAGAAGGGGGTGTACCAATACTTTTGGCAATATAGTGTACAAGCCAACCTAGCTATTCAAAATCTTTGCCTGCAATTTAATAATATTGACCTATTAATTTTGCTATTGCTTTTGACCATTAGGCATCAGTAACATAATTCATTCAGAACCTGTTCTATTGCCTAGCCGCGTTTCTGTGGGGGCGCCAAGGGACTATTCTGCTGGGTAATATGAGTTGCTCTACGGGTTGATCCCTTATATTAATAGAAATGCTTCATTGGGGCAAACAAAAAAATCCTTAAAATAATAAATAGGATACCCCATAGTAGCATTTCCAGCAGTATCCAACATTTCTCAATCGTGATCTTACTCAGCTAAATGTGACTATTAGCTTAACAGCTGTATTCCTTGTTTGCTAGCTACCTATGCACATACAGCATACAATGTTAAAAATGTTCTACATTATGAATCTTAACCCAAAACCTTTAGCTTCATACACTGTAGATAATTTTGACCCTGCCTGTGGAAACCCGAGAGTAATTTGTTTTTTTTTTAAAAACATGGATTTGGCTAAATAAAAGCCTCCTTTGAGATCGTTTTGCCAGACATGTTTATTGTGTATTATATTCAACGTGTTTATTGCTAAGTTTAGAGTGGCAAAATAGAAGCGCAGCCGTAATTCACCTTCAATGTATGTGGTTGCCATGACAACCTCACACACTTCCTGCTGCTGCTCTATGTAATCAGAGTGTGAATTTGTAGATTTTCTATAGCAAAACTAAAATGTGTTTAAAAGTGCGACTGACCAAATCGTCCGGCTCGGTTTGCCCCCTCCCTCGAACTCTAAGACATCTCTAATTTGACAGTTTACCATCTGATCTCACTCAGACTCTAGACTGCCTCTAGGCTACCTAGGACGTCGCGAAACCATGCACTGAATGGGGGGAGATAATTTTGCCGGAAATGCAGAAATAAGCCGAATTTTGTTTTGTTTGTAACACCTGGTAGATAATTTTCATTTCTATACATTAACTATTACTACTTGTCCCTACTACAAGAAATAGACTCAACAGATGCTCTTCTGGTGGCCCAAAAGTGCGTGGCCCTTAGAATCGTCCTAACTTTCCCCCCCTTAACAGCGCCCCATACTAATAACATTCATTTGTTTTTGTTTTCTGTGTAGAATTCTTATCTTTTTGGAGCAGTTGGAGCCTATGACTGGAGTGGTGGACTCTTTTTGCAATCTGGTGACACTGTGCAATTCTTGAATGACTCTAATAATGGACCCAAATTTTCCTATTTAGGTGAGTGAAGGTTGGATTTTTGAAGGGGTTTTTAAGGAGGTGTCACATTTATTTGGGTGAGAATATAAACATCTTTAAAGAACTGTTGTGAAAGCAGCTTGATTTAAAAAAAAAAAAAAGTATATATCTGAATAATTGAAAGTCATCTCAGGTTCATGTTTGTTGCATCTCCTTCCCAATCACAGGTTACAGTGTCACTTCTGCTAAAGTAAAACCCAGTACAACACTCTACATATCTGGTGCACCACGGTATAACTTGACTGGTGGGGTATTTATTTTTAACGGCTCTGAAAAGTATGTGCTCCAGGGAGATCAGGTATTTATAGTTAATACTGTTGATATTAACACACCAGACTGTTTGTTTTAAGCTTTTGGCACTCAATCAATCAATCAATCAATATTTCAATGATATATGTACTACTCATTTTTTTTGAGACTACAGACCATTTTTGATGACCAGTTTCCACCAAAATAAATCGAGTAATCTTTAAATGGTATGCATATCATGAATTCATAGAAAATGTAAAATATTTAATAAAAAATGTCAGTGTGATCTTTTAAAACCTCTAAAAAGTTTTTAAAAAATACAATACATTTAAATTAAATCATTTATTACTTTAGGAAAGTTTTTTTTTTCTTCTGATTGATTATTTGGCGCTCAGTCAGTTACAAGCTCCAGTTTACGCATTTGTTAATGAATTATATATGATATGATATATGAAGTAATGTATAATTATCATAGGTTGGATCTTACTTTGGATCGGTTCTTTGTGCCTTGGACATTGATAAAGATGAATACACAGATTATCTATTAGTCGGAGCACCACATTTTCATCTAAATGGAGAAGAAGGCAAAGTGCTAGTGTACAAACTGAATCAGGTAAGATCATACTCTCCTTTCAGCTCTTGGATATATGTGGACAGGGGTTTAACATGATTTGTATCTCATGGGGGTATTTTTAATCATCCCAAAGCAAGACAGGTTTGAGAGCGTGTCCAGGGAGCTGAAGGGAGATGAAGGACAGACCTTCGCCAGGTTTGGTGCAGCCATTGCCTCTATAGGAGATATTGATGGGAACAAGTTCAATGATGTAGCAGTTGGCGCTCCTCTAGAAACAGATTCCTCTGGAAGCATTTACATTTACAATGGATTCAAACATGGACTTAACTTTTCACAAGTGCGTTTCAGCATATATTCTTTACACTTTCTTGGAGTGTTTACATAATGTTTTATTATTTGAAATTGATTGTTGTAAAATTATATTGTGTTTAAAAAAAAAAACAAAAAAAAAAAAAATAAAAAAAAAAAAAAAATAAAAAAAAAAAATGTAATTTGCTGTTTCCTCCTTAGAAAATTTCAACAGCCGCAGATTTTTTGTGAATGAAACTTGGTGTGCACTTTGGGTCTGTCATAGTGGGGGCAACCCTGCTATGGCATCAAATAAGTCCTCCATCGCTGTTGGAAGTCAAGGGGGGGTGATTGTTTTAGAGTGAGTAAAAAATATCTTGTTATATTGTTTAAAGTGACAAACCATTTTTTACACTTTATTTTAATATTACACTTCAAAGTACTTTCTGTTTCATTAATGGATGGTGGAACCTTCTCTATAGACGTCATTTCATTTTTATACATTTTTTTTTTTTACAGGACAATCCCTGTTTTTTTTATCAAACCATCTATAATAATGGTAACACCGCTCAGATGGCCCTTCTCTCATATCCCAACAGATGATTGAAATATCCAGCACGTTTGACATAATGTACCACGTATGCTTTGAAGTGATTAATGAAAAGCTTCAAAGTAAGTATTCTCTTTCAGTTCAGTGAAAACTGATTTTCACAAACGTTTTTGTCCAAAAATCATCCTCCGAAAAAGAAAAAAAAAAGAAAATAAAAAAAATAAAAAAAAAAAAAAAAGAAAATAAAAAAAAAAAAAGGGGATTATTATTTTAACCATATTCACTTTCTGTCATTTTAAGTTCAACTTCCTATTAAGTACCAAATTGCCTTGGATTTTGGAGTAAACAAAAAGCGCCTCACTGTTGACGGCAGAGATCTCTTAGAAAACACTTTCACCTTGACATCAGATGTAGAGTGTCCACCTGTTATCAACCTAAAATATTTGGTGCGTTGGTTCTCTTTGGCTCTTTTTACCTACCCCACTTGTCCAGTTTTTAAGAAAATAAAACATGTTACAATTGGAACAGATGTTCAGCCTAAACCCAGTACTACTACAAATTGTAAGAATAATTGACAGTATTCACTGAACAGCAAATTATTTCATATAAAAATCATTTGAGAGCTATGACTCTTTTTTATGATACTGACTGAGAAGAACTGTGTCTTCCTTTCAGGGCTGTTTTGATTGTTTTTCACCTATTAAAATCAAGCTGAATTTTTCATTGGATCTCCACCCAAATGAAGCCCCTCTACGAATCCTTGATGCATTTACTCCAACAGAGGTTGTAAAGGAGGTAAAATATTTGTAAACATATTCATAATGTAAAAATGTCTCAAGTTTGTTCACTACTTCACTTCATTTTTCAAATGTTTTAAAAGCAGCGTCTTATGCTCATCAAGGCTGCAGTTGATTAAAAATACAGTAAAAACACTAATATTGTGAAATATTACAATTTAAATTTTTTAAAAAAAAGTTTAAAAATATAATTTTTCCCTGTGATCAAAGCTGAATTTTCAGCATGATTACTCCAGTCTTCAGTGTCACATGATCCTTCAGAAATAATTTTAATATAGCCCCCCTGAAGTTGGTAGAACCATGAGCTTTTTGTTTCAGAATTCTTTGATGAATAGAAATGACAAAAGAACAGCATTTATTTGAAATACTTAAATTTGTAGACAAAATTGGGCTTAATTATTGATTGCCGATCAATTTAATGCATCCTTGCTGATTTTTTTTTAAATCTCATCCCTCATGTAATCATTACCCTTAACATGGTGAAATGTTTCATTAAATGACTTTAAATTTCTGTAATAACATTTAAAATGATCATATTATAAATTATCATCTTTTTGTCTTTTTTTTTTTCGATTTCCTTTCCTTTTAAAAAGGATTGCAAGGTTACAGATTGTAAACCAAATATTACATTATCTGATTCAAAAATTAGGTATGTACTGATTAAATGTACTCTATTTTAATTTTGTTCTGTGTTTTTGTAACTAAAATCATTTATATTTCAGTGAAACTTCGATCATAATCGGAGAAACTCAAAGCTTGAGTATCAATTTCAATCTTACAAACACTGAAGACCCTTCCTATATGACCACCCTGACTTTGACCTTCCCCAGCATACTGAGTCAAAAGGTTAAAACATGACCTCATCTTCAAAAGCCAATTACATCTGCTGTTGATACATTTAATAGATATATGACAACCTGGTTTGGTGTCTCACTTACAGAAAATAGAAGGTGCCACCTGTCCTGTGAAGAATGACAATCAGATACAGTGTAATCTTCAACACCCTGTTTTCAAAAGAGGAGCACAGGTATGAATCAGTCACACATCTTTGAAACATTAGAAATCTGATCTCATTTGCACCTGATTTTTCAGTAATGAAAAAGTTTTTTTTTTTTTTTTTTTTTTTTTTTTTTCTTTTTCTTCAGACCAACTTTTTATCCTCATGGCAGCTCAATGACATCAAATCAGATTTGAAGAATTCTGAGATTATTGCTAATCTAACCAGGTTTGAGAGCTGCATTTCCAAAATTTTTATACAATGAAAAGAATTAAGTGTAGAAACAATTTTTTTTTAAACTGCCGGAAAGATTTGCTGGTAAAGTTCACATACAGAAAACGAAGTGAACAGTTTAATTAGATGTGAAATGTTGAAGTAAAATAGTACTTTCTTGTCAAATGTGCTCCAATAAATCGTTTATTAATAGTTTTACTTTTTACAGTATGTTTTAGTTTTGTTTATTTCATTTGTAATACACTCCTGCTTTTTTTAAAAACATTTATTGTTCAAACACATTTTCTTCTCTGGTTTTAGTCAGAATCATGGCTCTAAAATTCTGGACTCTAAAATATATGCATTTGCTGTGAAGTTTTTATTAAAAAAAAACAAAAAAAAAAAACAAAAAACAAAAAAAAAGAAAATATCCCTACCCAATCCGCTACCTGGGTAGGTGAAACAAAACACCAGTATTTCAACCAAACCCTCTTGATTTTGTAATATTACGCATATTTATGATTATTATTATCATTATTTGTTTCTCAACAACAGCTCAGCCGATCCAAGCAGACTTAGCATTGAAGAGGGGAAAGAAGCAAAGACTCAGAAGATGCAGTTTGTATTTCAGGTACAGTATATAAAAATTAAATCTCAAAATAGAATGAGCTAAATATGATTTTTACATTTATATTATACATTAAATATTGTATTCTGATTTAGTTCGCAGGTGAAAATAAGTATGGCGCTACAATCGGTGTAGTTGTAACCATAACAAAGGACACCTTCAAAACTGGTTTGGACATCATTAGTGTCACACCACATGAGGTATCACATGAAATGCAATATTTAGTTCATAGACTAACAATATACAGCATGAAAGCTTTCAAACTAACATCTATTGCTCCTTTCATATTAGGAGTGTGTTTTTTCAGAAAATACTAAAGTGGAGGTAAGATATTACCCTAAAACAATGAGCATGTTTTCAAAAAATGTTAAATAAAAGTAGATTAAATATAAAATATATTTTTGTGCATGTAGGGATCCTATGTCATCAACTGTACCATGACAAAGCTGCAGAAAATCATCATTGATGCCAATGTTTTGATACATGATGTTCAGGTATGGCTATATAGTTCAGGTATTCTGACAATCGTTTGCAGCAATGGGCTGTTCATACAATAAATCTTTTCAAACTGATAGGAGAAATCAAACAAGATTACTGCCGTAGGAACATACAGCTTTGATGAGACCGTCTATACTGCGAAGGATACTTTGAGGACCATTCCGGTGAGCTGCAGTCCTTTTCGAGCATGCAAACATGTTATCACGTATTTAGTTAGTTACTGATAGATTTAATCATGCCATGCAGGTGGAGGTGATCATTACGAAGCTGCACGTGACGACATCTAAAGGTGCCATCATTGGAGGATCCATAGGCGGGTTTCTGCTCCTTTTCATCATCATTATCATTCTCTTTAAGGTAAAACAAACCCTTCTTCTCGGTCTACACACTTACACTGATAATGATGTTTACAAGGAAGATCAAGTCAAGCACATTGCATTGGATACTGTATTCCTTGCAGGAACCTGCAATTGTGTACTGAAAATTTTGGTGAATATAGTTGGTCATTTGAGTGGTTTATGCTTAAAATGTGCATACTGAGGAAATTGTGAGAGTTGTAAGGTTCTATGCTGACTCTGTGATCTCATTTCAGTGTGGCTTTTTCCGTCGCCGCCGTAAAGTGGACCAAGCACAGAGTCCAAACTGAAGACCGGCACAGCCCAGGAGGGACCATATATTACCATATATCTTGCTTAAGTTTGTGTCAAAAAATATATTGTTTGTAAGATGAATTTATGGTCTTGTTTTTATTGTCAATTTAACATTAAGAAGACGTTTTAATGATTGATTGTATTTAATATTGTATATAAACCTACAGAAAGAATGAAAGACAAAATCTGTGTTTCTAAGTAAATCTAAATCCTAAATATTCCACGATCAAGGGACCGACAGCTATTTCCTTGCACGGAAGTCATTTGATGAGACACCAAACTCCAAAACCAAAAGTCAAAGATCATTTTTCTGATGGATTTTATGATCCAATTTATAGTATAGCATCTATGGCAATCAAATGGCAAGACCCATTTACAAACCAATTTGCATGAAAAAAAAAATCATCTTAAACCAGGTAAGAACTAACCACCCAAATACAAATTTTGGTGGTTAGTTCTTACCTGGTTTAAGATGATTTCCCAGCCTGGTCAAGGTCATGTTTAAGTAGTTGACTGGTGGTTCTGGTAGGCTGAAAAGTGCTCAAACTCTTTATAAAACAAACATATAACCAACTTGCCCAGGCTGGGAGACCAGAAGAGACATCATACTCTTTTGAAATTGGAAATAAAGTCTATTAACTAGTGGTCAATAACCTCCACGTGATGTGTACACACATACAGTCACACATTACATACACGTGGTCATGTGATATGCTCTTGCTCTCACATGTCTGGCTATGTTTAGTCTTGCATCTGACTACTGAATGTCACAGCTTGATGTGTAGAAATAAATGGCTACCCAGCAAAGATATTTTTGTTTCTCTCTAAAACTGTGTTGAATCATATTACGCATAATGATCATGCGCCTAAATGCAACGTAAAAGCCACCACATATAACGAAAAGCGGTGACAGATTGGTCAACGAATCGTTCTTTAGAGTTGGATTTTTTCATTAAAACGGTTCAACAAATATGGAGCGATTTTTGTGCCAATATTCATCAAATAACTCCAGCGTTTTGCAAATAAACACAATCTGCTTTGCAAAGAAAAACTCGACTTTTAAACAAACGCAAAGTAATTTGCAAATACAAAACTCTATTTGAGAGAAAATGCAGAGGTGTGGACAAATATATGTATTGTGAGTTACAACTGTGAGACTCACTTGCCCTTTCATGAGGAAACTTGGCTCGATTTTCTCACAAATGCATCTGAGCAACTTTCTTTTCCAAAAACAGCAGATGGCGCTGTCGGTCCATTTATTTTACGCTAGTCTCCCGAGTCCCAAAATACCTGTTTACCTTTTCAGGGAATACTGCAGACCAACATGAGTGGGGAACAGGTGAGTTTCTGTCTTACTATATCTATAATTAACCATTTAGATGTTTTCACAAAGCGACCCTACTACAGTGTCAGTGAAATTCACAATAAGTGCTGTAAAGTTGTTAACATGATTGATTAGTTCAAAATCAGTAGTGACATGGCTAAACATTTAAAGGGGTCATATGATGCGATTTAAAGTTTTCCTTTCTCTTTGGAGTGTTACAAGCTGTTTGTGAATAGATAAGATCCCTGAAGTTGCAAAGACTAAAGTCTCAAAACCAAAGAGATATTCTTTATAAAAGTTAAGACTTGTCCACGCCCCCCTAAAACGGCTCGATACATGTCTACCTCATGATGTGGGAAGATTTGCATAACGCTTCTGACTCACAGCCTGTTAGTAAGTTTTTTTTATATTTAAAGAATTTTCCACTGACGATTCAAACGTGAGTTTTTTTTGGGCAGTGTAGAGTAGCGCTTTTTTTTTGTCATTTCTCCGATCACAAATGCGACATGGTTTTATGTTTACGCGGCGCGATGCAACGCAATGCGTAAAAGACAGTATAAATCATTATAATCAATAATTATGTCCCCAATAGATGCAACAAATGCCTCGTTTTTGGTAATGGTTTTTATTGTTTTTGTCTCGTCGCTCCGGGACACGGCCTGACAGTATGGTTAGGGGCGTAACATTTGCGTCACACGCTTGGAGGTATTCGGCCAATCACAACACCTGGATTACTGGCCATCAGAGCACACCCCTCGCTTTTCATACTCGATGCGGTTCAGAAGACGGGCATAGAGAGAAACAAAGGACAATATGTGAAAATAATTTGTTGTTTTAACCTACAGCTAAACAATTGCATTTCCCAAATACATAACAATGTTTTTTTTAGTAACGTCATATGACCCCTTTAACTAGGCAGTCTTTCCCTATAAAACTGATCCATTCTCCCGGCGTGAAGTACCTCAAGTTTAGCCAAGACCGAGGCCAGGTAAACTGGTTTGCTGCGTCCTTAGTTGCTGGATTACAACTTTAAATGCAGGTATTGACTTGGAGCTTACTTGAATAATGTAATAATACATTTGAAAAACTACACCTCCCCCCCCTTTAAAAAAAAAAAAAGGAGCATTGTTCAGCCCAGCTGAGCAGTGCTCTGTATGACCGAGTCCTTCAGATGCAGCCTTTGAAATAGTTGGCAAAAATTTGTTAATATTCTGACATAAATGTGACCCTGGACCACAAAACCAGTCTTAAGTCGCTTGAGTATATTTTTTAGCAATAGCCAAAAAAACATTTTATGGGTCAAAATTATCGATTGTTCATTTATGCCTAAAATCATTAGGATATGAATTAACGATCATGTTCCATGAAGATATTTAGTAAATTTCCTACCGTAAATATATCAAAACTTAATTTATGATTAGTAATATGCATTGCTAAGAACTTCATTTGAACAACTTTAAAGGTGATTTTCTCAGTTTTTGAAAAAATGTTTGCACCCTCAGCCGAAAATCTGCTATGTTTTGAATTAGGCTATAATCATATAGGTTCTAATTAAATGTGTTTTTATGAGCTGGATCGTATTTGCATGACGTAAAAGAAGGACTGAATCGATTTGTAAGTTTTTTTAAATGAAACGATACAGTCTAATTTAAACCTTTTCTTTTATTAATTTATTTTAAGTTATTCCCTGTTTTTTATTTTCTTTTTTATGCTATTTTTGATGCTATAAAGTGACAACATTGTATAAATCCTCGTATATTTCTATGTACATATTCTTAGATTCAATAAAAAAATAAAAACACAAGTTCTATAAAACGAACTGTTCAAAAGAGTCCATTTGCAGAAATTAATCGGAGATCCCTTTTTTTAATTATAATTACACAGTACATAAATCAAACAATTATGACAATACAATTATAAACAAATACAAAATAAAAGAAAGATCAAAAATAAATACAGACTTGCTGCCAGGATAAAAAACATAATACTATAACTAGGCTACATCTCAAGAAGACACAAAGGACGAATATAAACATACCGTTTTCAGTGCATTCAAATTAACAGAACTTTGGATAGTTTCCATATATACTTGTCTAAGTCCACTTTGAATAAAGAAAAGAGAGGTTTAGAGCAAGTAAAGTTTGTGAATGTGAAATTAAGCCAACTGCAATTACAAATTAATGATGTAATATTTCCCTATATTCTCTTTTAAATATTCAAATAATCCAAAGAAAGCATCTTTAAAACAAAAAGAAAACTCACTTACAAAATAAGATTGAATATGTATCGGAGATCCCATTACCAGTTCTAATACCGAACCAAATCTCGCGAGAACGGACGAGGGGATAAGTTAAGGAAACATGGCGATGTCTAATTTGTTAAAGGTAAGAGACACTTAAGCTCTTTGCCTCCAAATTCTCCATAAACAGTCAAAACCCCTTTTAGACGCCTATAACCTTCAAATTACTGTGTTGTACCATTGTGATTTAGCGGCTTGCTCGGACTCTTACGTGCATGTCCAGTGAGTTTATAAGAGAGTCTTGCAGCCTGTGTTTAGCTAGCAGGCTGTGAGCTAGCTGAGATTAATAAAGCCAATAATCACAAAAATACAGGACTGCACGCAGACGAGTTGAAGTCATGATTCACTCCAACGGGTGTACCTTCGGTATTATGTTGTTTATAAATATATATATCATAAAGGGACGTGTTCCTGATGACAGTTAGCACGCATGTTGCTAGCTTGGTCAATGATTTAATGACACTGAGTATAATGGCTGAGCTAATGATATAAAATGTGAATGTGTGCCGTTATTACTAAGAGTTTGTTGTTGTAGTAAGCCTAGAAAAGATGCACGTTATGTCACAAGTGTCAGATATTATAAGTACTTGAAATATGTGAAGAAATCATCCAGTGAGTAAGAATTAGAGAGTAGACGCATTCCATTTGTATAGATGATGTTTGATTTTATACAGTGGCTTTGTCTTAAAACCTAGTAAGCTGCCTGCCTAGACAACATTTTGGGCATCATAGATATGTTCAAAATCGCCAGTGATGTCCAAAATGGTAAATATCAGTTTGATTAAAATCTTTCTATCTTTTGAGAATTTGCTGTTACATGCTATGTGTCTGTGGTGGGCATGACATTTTAAACATATATGAAATTGAAAGACGTATTTTTCTTGTTGAAATTAATTATCTAGCATAGACTTATCTTGAATACATACCACTAAATAGTAGTTTTACACTTTTTGAGTAATTGGAAGTTATGCACAAAAATATTCCATTCACAAGAGATGTTTACCTTGCTTTTTACTTTTTTTGTTTTCTTCACGCCTCATATTTCATTTCAAGATCTTCACTGTTTCCTTGGTAAACAAGTACAACATTTAGAAAAATAAATAAATACAATTTTAAAAACCTTGAAATTTTATTAGTGGCAGTGTTTGGGAAATGACACAAAAATTGAGGTATGGTTGTAATTTGTGATTTATATAATTTAAAATGTATAATTTTCGCACAAAACCAAAATTGGTCTATTTATTTCAAATGGATTATGGTTTTAAAAATGTATTTTTAAGGGGTATTTTCATATTTTATGATTGAAAGTCTAGGTCTAGTTCAAGGATAAAACAAGGAAATCTATACATAATAAAAGGCATTTGAAAAAAAAGAAAGTAATAAAAAACTAAGAAATAAATAATTAAAAGTAATACAAAAAGTACAAGTAATAATAAAACCATTTGGTTCCGTTTTAATCGATTTAATTGGGGGAAAAAAGAAGAAAAAATCAACCCCCAGGACATAAAAGTTTCTTAAAGACATTAGACATAAAAGAAACAGCCAACTGCTTGCCTTATTGTAAATGCTTTGTGAATCATATTCAATAAGGCTTCTGATTTTCTGGGCATGTTGAGACAGAGAGGTCTTCCATAATGTCTAGTTCATTGTTTTATGTGAATGCATTCACACTCTTTTTCTCTAATTGTCTATATCCTCTTCCATGTCCTTTTGCTTAGAACAAGGGTTCCCTCCAGTTTGAGGACAAGTGGGATCTTATGCGCCCCATTGTCCTTAAGTTGCTTCGCCAAGAGTCCGTAACTAAGCAGCAGTGGTTTGATCTTTTCTCGTAAGGCCCCAAGGAATTCAGATCTTTTTATGTTCTACACATGAACTGCAGTCTGAATGTTCAATCTGTCTTCCTATTCTCACAGAGATGTTCATGCAGTTTGTCTATGGGATGACAAAGGACCAGCAAAGATCCACCAGGCCCTCAAGGAGGACATCTTAGATTTTATAAAACAAGCTCAAGCGGTAAGAGAGGTTCAGGATTAAACAGCCTGCTGATGTTCTTCAGAAGAATCATGCCTCATTCTCGATCGTTGGTGTTTAGCGAGTGCTCAGTCACCAAGATGACACGGCGCTCCTCAAGGCTTACATCGTGGAGTGGAGGAAGTTCTTCACGCAGTGTGACATTCTGCCCAAGCCGTTCTGCCAGCTGGAGATCACCCTGATGGGCAAACAGGGCAGCAACAAGAAGTCCAATGTGGAGGATAGCATTGTTAGGAAGGTGAGCGGGATAAAAGGGGGATTTTTAGGTGGATTTCCCAGAATGGGATTCATTGGTTTGTTCTGCTTTTTATGTTCACACAGCTGATGCTGGACACTTGGAATGAATCTATATTCTCCAACATCAAGAATCGATTGCAGGATAGTGCGATGAAGTTGGTCCATGCTGAACGGCTGGGAGAAGCGTTCGACTCGCAGCTGGTCATCGGGGTCAGAGAGTCGTATGGTGAGGTTCACTCCAGGTTTTTCATCGGATTGTTCTTTTTAATCATGAAAACTGAAAAGTCTCTTATAATCTCTTTCTCAGTGAACCTGTGCTCCAATCCTGATGATAAACTGCAGATCTACAGGGATAACTTTGAGAAAGCCTACCTAGACTCCACTGAGAGGTTCTACAGGACCCAGGCGCCGTCCTACCTGCAGCAGAATGGAGTACAAAACTACATGAAATATGTACGGCCTGCCAGACATCAGATTTTAGACTACATGATCTTCAGCCAATCAGATTAAATCAGATTGCATAGCCCAGAGGAGGGTTTTGACTCCTCCTAACACGCTGCATTTGTGTTTGCAGTCATATATTCTCATGTCTCTGTTTACAGGCAGACTCTAAATTAAGAGAAGAGGAAAAACGTGCACTACGATATTTAGAGACAAGACGTGAATGTAACTCTGTACAAGCAGTGAGTATATGATTGGCTTTTAAATAATAATAATACATCATTTGACAAAGATTGAATTTAATAATTTTGCATCAAATTGGGCATCAGCCATTAAAATATTTTAGTATTTTTACATGTGAAAATATAAAAAAGTATTATTATTTTTAAGTTGTTCAGTATTTAATATTTAATTTAAATAAAATAATATAACCATGTATATGTGAGACTGAAATTGTGGATTGTTTTTTCCCCTCAGCTTATGGAATGTTGTGTGAATGCACTGGTAACGTCATTTAAAGAAACTATCTTGGTTGAATGTCCTGGCATGATCAAACGAAATGAGACTGACAGTGAGTATGAGACTATTTAGAAATGTTTTATTAGATATATTTAAAATGACAATTTTAGGTTTTATATACGCTGTTGTTCCAAATTTGGGGGTTGTTAGGACTTACACATAACAAGGCTGCATTTATTTGATTAAAAATGCATTAAAACACCAATATTGTGATATTATTACAGATTAAAGTAGCTTTCTTGTATTTGAATTTAGTTTAAAAAGTAATTTATTCCTGTGATGGCAAAGCTAATTTTTCAGCATCATTACCCCAGTCTTCAGTGTCACATGATTCTTCAGAAATCATTCTAATATGCTGATTTGCTGCTCAAGAGTAATTTGAAAATGTGTGCTGTTTAATATTTTTGTGGAAACTATGATACTTTTTTCTGGATTTCTGTGATGAATAGAAAGTTCATATGAACAGCATTTATTTAAAATAGAAATCTTGTGTAGCATTATAAATGTATTTAATTCCGATACCCACAAGCTGAATAAATGCACAAATTTCTTTTATCACAAGCTTTTGAACAGTACTCTGTTTTTCATGAGGTCGGACTTTGCATACTGTGTAGCTGTATAATATCTCTAAACATAAGCTTTTAGTTTTAAACCTCTGAACTCTTCTTCCACAGAGCTGCACCTCATGTTCTCTCTCATGGATAAAGTGCCCAATGGGATTGAACCCATGCTGAAAGACCTGGAGGAGCACATCATCAGTGCTGGACTGGCAGACATGGTGGCCACTGCCGAGACCATCACAACTGTGAGCAAAACATTTGCAGAATTATTATATTCTTTGTGAGCTTTATGAATTTTAGAGCATTAGCTGGCTTTTGTTTTTCAAAGTATAAATTAGGGTTGGGCTATGTCTACCAAATTGGCATCAAACGATGTTTAAAGTGAAACATTGTGATGGATGATGACATTAGGGGGCGGGGTCAGGGGGTGTGCCCGAAGCGTGAATCGCCCCAGCCCTAGTATAAATAAAGGATAATTGGTTAATGTTGATAAGATGAATATTTCATTAATTGTCACAGTTTTACTTGATTTATTCCAAAGCCCTGTCAAGGTTTGAACCTTGACCTTTGTAGATCCTCAAATATTAGGCAACCACAGTGTCGAACAGGTGTTGACGTTTGTGTTTGTTTCTTCTCAGGACTCTGAGAAGTACGTGGAGCAGCTCCTGACTCTCTTCAATCGATTTAGTAAATTAGTGAAGGAAGCGTTCCAGGATGATCCTCGGTTCCTTACAGCCAGAGACAAAGTGAGCATGCCGGCCTATCCATATTCATTCTGGTCTCAGTAAGTAGCCAGCATGACTAGATCACACCGCAGATGGTTACCAGAGATCTGTGATGACACAGGAATACAATGGAAGGTTATATAACAATAACTCCATTTAAAATGCCGTTTATTTTACTGAAAAATGAATTGAGGAAAATTGAAGTTTTTATATCTCGAATACCTTTTTAATGATGTTTAACATTTCCCCACAGGCATACAAAGCAGTTGTGAATGATGCCACAATATTTAAGTTGGAGCTGCCAATGAAACAGAAGGGGTGAGTAACGGCACAAAATAACCTTCTTTTAACTAATAGACACATTTACATGCAACTTAGAAGCTGAAGTCATAGTCCAGAGGTGCCCAAACTCGGTCCTGGAGGGCCGATGTCCTGCAGAGTTTAGCTCCAACCTGCCTCAACACACCTGCCTGGAGGTTTCTAGTATGCCTAGTAAGAGCTTGATTAGCTGCTTCAGGTGTGTCTAATTGGGGTTGGATCGAAACTCTGCAGGACACCGGCCCTCCAGAACCGAGTTTGGGCACCCCGTCATAGTGGAGAGGTTTACTTTACAAAAATCTATGACATTACAAAATAGGTTAGAAAATATTTGTTATAAAATTTCTGCTATTCAATGCCAAAGAAATATAACAAAGTCTTTTTTGTTATAAATGTATATGACAGTTTTTTTTTAAGAATGGACAAAATTAAAAAACTTTAGATTTACAATATAAACTGTGGAAACACGTCTTCACAGTTAAAAAGGGCCCATTTGTAATTGAGCGGTGTTATTTTAGCATAATTTAGATACTAATATATTTTTTATTAGTATTTTGAATTTCATTTCATTTGAATTTCAGTGTTTTCATTCATTTTAGTTAAAGTTTTTGTGTGTGTGTGTGTTTGTATGATTTGCCATGTCTATATGGTTTTCATTATTCGTTTAATTTTTATTTCAATTCTTTTTCTTTTTTTAATTAATTTTAACATTAATTATTTTAGTACATCACAATAAACTAAATGAAAATGAGAAAAGTTGCTGTGGCAACTAGCTGAAATAAAATAAGTTTGTTTTTTTAATTTTATTTCAGTTAATGTTTACTATTATTTTAAGAAAGTATATTTTAATGGTTTTAGTATTAAACATAATAAACCTGCAAGAGCTTAAGTGATCCATGTTTCAGTATTGTATCAACTTGTATCAGTCGTGTTTGATGTTTCTAAATGCAGAGTGGGCCTAAAAACACAACCAGAGTCAAAGTGTCCGGAGCTGCTCGCAAACTATTGTGACATGCTGCTAAGAAAAACGCCACTCAGCAAAAAGCTGACCTCAGAGGAGATCGAGCTCAAATTGAAGGAAGTGGTGAGGGGCTGTTGGAAAAGTCACATGTTGTTTACTCAATGATATTGTTGTTGTCCTTAAAAGTGTTTTGAAATGTAAATACAATTTTTTCCTGTAGCTACTTGTGCTAAAATACGTCCAGAATAAGGATGTGTTCATGAGGTACCACAAAGCCCATCTGACCAGACGTCTGATCCTGGACATCTCAGCAGACAGTGAGATCGAGGAGAACATGGTTGAGTGGCTCAGGGTAAGAATAAAGACAAATAAGAGTGAATGAAATTTGTATTTGAGTGTTTTATACTCTATCGGCTCACTGTTTGGCATGTTTCAGGAAGTTGGGATGCCTGCTGACTATGTGAACAAGCTAGCTAGAATGTTCCAGGACATCAAAGTGTCCGAAGATCTTAACCAGGTTTTCAAGGAAATGCACAAACACAACAAGCTGGCTTTACCAGGTGACACACAAGCCCATTTTTCTCTCTATATATGCATTTACACTACCTTTTAACTGAGTTTGAAAGAAATTCATATTATTATTCAGCAAGGATGCATTAAATATATCAAAAGCGGTCTCCCCTTCTGTTACCCAGCGGACTCTGTGAACATAAAGATCTTGAATGCTGGAGCGTGGTCACGCAGCTCAGAGAAAGTGTTTGTGTCTCTGCCCACCGAGCTGGAAGACCTCATTCCAGAGGTGGAGGACTTCTACAAGAAGAACCACAGCGGCCGCAAACTCCACTGGCACCACCTCATGTCCAATGGCATTGTGGGTTTATTTTATGCACTAAGTTTAGTGCTTAGTAGTGATTTGTAGTAACTGTAAATTGCAACTTGTAGCTAATCAGTCTGTGTGCTCTCTTGATAGATCACTTTTAAGAATGAAGTAGGGCAGTACGACCTGGAGGTCACGACCTTTCAGCTGGCTGTACTTTTTGCCTGGAACCAAAGACCACGAGAGAAGATCAGCTTTGAGAATCTGAAACTTGCCACTGAGCTGCCTGATGCTGAACTGAGACGAACTCTCTGGGTAAGAACATGACTGTCAAACATGAAGGCCCATATGTCGCATTTTATTCCATTAGATATTTACCATATTTCTGCTGTACTTATGATGAAGCTGCTTGTTTTTAAACTTTAAACTGGAAGCATTGATATATTAAACTAATTCAGTACAGTTCATTTTGTGATTCCAGAAGTTCCAAGAACTGTGCGTTCTTAGTAAAAACAATAGTTATCTTGATTTTTTTGCATTTTATTTAGATTCAATTTTTCATATTTATAGCACTTACATTAATTTATTCATTTAAATACTTTAAATCATCATGCGACCCCCTAGAAAGTTATGGTTGATAACTGATAAATGATCAATATAAAAATGTGTGTACTGTTTAGTGTGAATAGATAAAAATATAAAACACTAAGAACTCAAATTAATCACAATGCTACACGTGAATTTAGATATCACAACATTATAATGTATGTTGTATGAAAAATGGATATTCTTTTTTTTAATTTGATTACATTTTACAGTGTTATCAAATGATTAGTGTTTGCAAAGATCAGTTAGAAATATCTAAAATGGTCTGATTATGGTCAATTAAAATATCTTTGTTTATAGATGTTGTACCATCATCTACTTAACTTTTTCCCTCTCTTTTTGTACAGTCTCTCGTTGCCTTCCCAAAGCTCAAACGCCAAGTGCTGTTATATGAACCTCAAGTGAGCTCCCCAAAAGACTTCACAGACAGTACATTGTTTTTCGTTAACCAGGAATTCTCCTTGATGTAAGAACATGTCCTGTCCTGCTGGCTCTTTAGAAATGGTCTCTTTAATTGGAAATCATAATAATAATATTTTTGTTTTTCCTTAGAAAAAACGCCAAGGTTCAAAAGAGGGGGAAAATAAACCTAATTGGCAGATTGCAGCTGACAACGGAGCGAATGAGAGAAGAGGAGAACGAAGGCATCGTCCAGCTTAGAATATTAAGAACACAGGTACAAAACATCAAAAAGCATTACTAGTCCACTTTGTTCGTGAACACTAGTCACTAAAGCCCAAAGTATACTTCAGTTTAATGTGTAGCCTTTCAAAGTTTACTCCATTTGATAGTATGTGTGCAAACAGAAGTACTCGACACGCTAGAAAGTTTCCTTGTCCATCGTCTGCGCTCTACAGAAGTTATGCCGATAAAAATGTCTTTGTACTCGTTTAAACTAGAGTTGCGTGTAACTCCATCACACAAGCGTCTGTTCCAGTCATTGGTTGTTATTGTTCCATCTCCATTCCAAATTTTTTTTCAACTATGCAACAATGGTCCGGGCCAGTGTTGCCACCTTGTGGACAAACTAATTAGTGCAAAAAATTGCGTCGTGGTACTCTCGTGCAGCGAAAACTGACACAGAAGAGAAGAATTGTTAAATAAAGTTGCTATTTTTGTTTTCTTTGCGCACAAGAAGTATTCTCATAGCTTCGTAAAATTACGGTTGAACCACTGATGACTATTTTAACTATGTCCTTATTACCTTTCTGGGTGTAAAAAGTACTGTAATAAGTAATTTTACAATAAAATACTGTTTGTTTTTTTACAGTGGACTTAATGTGTTTGTTTCTTTGACTGCAACATTTCAGGAGGCCATCATTCAGATAATGAAGATGCGTAAGAAGATCACAAACGCTCAGCTGCAGACCGAGCTGGTGGAGATCCTGAAGAACATGTTCCTCCCTCAGAAGAAAATGATCAAGGAACAGATCGAGTGGCTCATTGAGCACAAGTACATCAAGAGAGACGAGACGGACCTTAACACCTTCATCTACATGGCGTAACGCGGAAACGACTCCGGAGATGTTCTGGAGGATGGCGTACCTCTCGAGGATCAGCAGCGGGGGAGGGATGGTGATGTCTCGAAGATACTGCTTAGACTGCTGGTCTCTCGGGGCGTAGTCAATGAGCTTGTTTTAACGACAGACAGTCACACATCAGATAAAAAAATTTATTTAAAAAAATAAATCCCTGCCTTACCTTACAGTGAAGACACATGGAGATAAAAAAAAATAGGAAAAAAGACAAAAAGGATTCTATTTTTGCCATTGGTAGTCAGTATGCATGGTGGGCGGTTTGCCTTTTGTATGTGGACATCTCCAGCAGCATGCGGCCAGTGGGAATGTCACATTCATCCCAGGACTTGTTTGTGTGTGCCGTGTGAGATGTAAGGAGCTGTGTAAAACTGTAATGGTGGAGGTGGGAATTGCTGGGTGAAGAAATGAAGCGGTTATGCGGAGTAGGGGGGATACCGGCACAGAGTGGGAATAGCTGGAAGCCGCGACCAACCAAGATGAGAGCCTCCGTCTGGACCTCGCCGCATCCCATCCTCAGCGCGCAACCCGGGGCGAGAGCCGTCCTACCGTCACAAACACCTGGCCTCGCATGACGACACCGGAGTCACTGAGGAGCGCGGGCCGGGATGGAGGACTAGCATTAGCACTTTTCACACTCTTTCTCAGATGGGGGGGGCGGGGGGGGGTCCTTCACAATATGTCAGCATGGCTTTATTTGGGTTGTTTTTCACGACTTCGGGTTTTGTTTTGACTTTTTTCCTTTTCCTTTCGTCAACATATCGGAAAAAAAAGAAGAAAAGAAAAAGAGAAAAAAAAAAAAAAAAAAAAAGAGAAAAAAAAAAACAAATGAAAGATTTGATTGGCTGATAGCAGTTTAGGCAACACATTACTAGCAAAAGAGATCCTGGCATTCAGATGTCACAAAGGGTCAAGGTCTGTGGAGAAAATCTATCAGTTTGCGATGTTTTTTTTCCCGGTGTACATGCATTACGTTACACACCAAGTCAGAAGTTCAGTGTAACGTAGTTGCAGTTTCTTTTTTGTGCTTACTACACTTCGGTCACAAATAGCGACAGATGCCAACTGATTAGCTTGTGATGAGGTGGCCCCACTAAGGACCTGTAACATGTAGCCTACTCATCAAACCTGTTGAGTTTTAGCCACAAAACGATTTATTGTCATCGCCCCGTCACGGCTGAGCGTAAACAAGCGGTAAAGCACAGTTACAGGAGTCTGAGTAAAGCAAGTACTGCTTCAACCTCAGGTAAAGTAGGGCAGAGTCATTTTAAAAGTAGGTTGTGCTAACTTTAATTAGCACCTCGCGGTTCTTGTTAATCACACATTGCCAAAGCGAAGCACAAGAGTGCTGATCTCAAAATCAAATAATGTAGGATCTATTGCAATTATTGTTTTCCCTCTATTTCCGAGGTCACCCTCGTAGCCATGTTTAGTGGAAAACAGGAAGTCTGGGCTTTTTTTTTTTTTTACTCATTATTGTCCTATTATGACCGAGTATCTATGAACAAAAGCTTGTGCAATTACTGATTATGTGTTTATTATAATCAAATGAACTGTTAACATTTAAATGTGCAAAAAAAGTATTAACTCTTTTATTTTTCAAACAGATTTCCTGTAGTGATAGTGTCTAGTCAGTCTAAAATTGAGTTTTTCAGTGTGTTTGGAGTGAAGGTTACCATATATCAGCCTGCCAGTGTGTTCTCAATAAAAAATAACAACAAAAATATCATATTTACTGGCTGATGACGTCTAGATTTGATTGTACGTTCATATCCAAACCCAAAACACTGAATCTAATGAGGGGAACATGATGACATCCCAATGAAATCCTCACCTGTATTTCTGTAACATTGCTGCAGTTCAACTGTCCATCTCCACTATGACATTTTCTGTCAATTCTGTTTGTTTTTGTCTGTTTTTAATGCAACACAGTCATTCATTTGTATCCCCAGTGTTTGATTTCACATGGTAACTGAAATAGTGAAAAGGTTCCTTTCGATTGTACTGAAAAGCCGTTCTTTATAAGATTCAGATGTACAACAGTGTTTGAGGACATTGTGTTATTTGATTGTCCACTTTATTTATTGATAACTTAAGCCTGTTTGAGAGGTCGAGTGTGTGTGTGTGTGCGTGCGTGCGTTTACGCTTAGGAGCCTTTTACAACAGGGTGCTGTCATATCCTGTTATGTTTATGCATTTTCATTTTTGGAATTTAAAATCGATGTTTCTCCTGACTGTATGTTTTCCTCTATCAATTTCTCTAGGTAAATACATATTTTAATAGGACAAGCACTATGATTTTCATATTTATCAATCACTGTTGGAGTTTGTTGTGTGCTTGTGTTATTCTAAAGCTAATTTGAATGACATCAAATGAAATGCAGTCTCAAAAGCTGAAATTTCAGTTCATTGTAGTGGAAGATGATGAAACTGAATAAAAATGGTGTGAATGACCTTTCGAGAGAATGCTACATGAAATTATGAATTATACTTTATTGTTTGCGAATTTATGCATTTTCTCTGATGCACATGGTATGTTCCAGTAATAAAGTCTGTGTGCACTTCATTCAGTGGTTTAATGCAATAAGTGAGCGTGAAACAAGACATTTTGAAATCTGTCGATGGAATTTTCTCTAATAAAGTTGCATACACAGATAAACACTCACTATTAAGTTGATTATATTGCACTGAAATAGTTCCATGTGTGAGATGGGGGTGATCATTTGATTTCTTGAGTGGCACAACAGTATTTTTATCATTTTAATACTGTATTAATAATGTGCACTTACTGTCCTTTTTGTCACTCCACTATATCACATACCAGGAGGAGTGGTGTTTGTGTTCTAGTTATCGCTCTTGTCTTGTAGAGTGTCTTCCGTCATTGTCGCAGTCTAAGAGTTTTGTTCATTACAAATGATCTAAACTGACTAATATGTAAGGGTTTGGGTTTATTCTCAAAAGAATATGTCACTTTATACTTACACAGATATGTTCTGGTGATGGTTTCATGGTGAACTGGGCAGTTGTCAGTATTCATTTGAATGACACATGAGGACAGTTCTGCTATTATTGCCCACATACACTTTCTGATAAATGGTTCAGTAGAAAACTGAACACACAAGTTCCCTGTAGTGTGACACACTGCTGTTACAACAAGTCCAATGTAAGTTTCTGAGAAGGTGCATATGCTCTGACTATGACTGTCTGTTTTCAAGATTTCTTGCCTGGAGCTTTAAAAACTTCAAGAATATTTGAAAATGAATAAGTATGAGGTGAATGTCTGCCATTGAACAGTGAAGATCTGGAACGGATGCTATTCTTGCAGTGAGAGTCTAAAGCACTTTCATATACTGGATTTTTCTCATTTTTCTTGTTGCATCATTTATTTACTGGCGAAATAAAAACTATTTGAATGATGCTGATGTGCGTTTTTAATGATCTCCTGTTTGCACAACAAACACTGAACAAATAATAGGAAATTCCATAAACCTGTGCAATAAAATTAAGGGTTTATTTAACAATCTGAATGATACGTTTTAGTTGCTTAGTGAGTCTGATTAGGTCATAAACAAGTAAAGAAATATTTGAAGTATTAAAAACATAAAATAAGAAGAAATGGTATGTTTAGAAACAACAACAAGACTGAAATGAGTTGATTGTTTTAAACTGAAGTGAATGATCTTTGAATCTTAACCGACATATTTAATGTTCGCCAAGAAAATATATTAAGATAAAGTATTATAATATGTGTAAAACATCATATAAAATGCTATAATTTTATCCTTTCATACATTAGAAAATAGCAATATACAATGAAAAAAGCAAGCATGTCTGATTCGGATATAAGTCACAGCAAGTAATGATTAACAAAGCAAGGGAAGTATGTAAAGCTCCGCTCTACGTTTGGACCAATAGCAAGTAAGTAATTTGCATGTGGCGCCGTGCTGGCTTTGATTTAGAATTCCTGCAAATTTCGTGTTTCCTTAAACTTCATACTTTGGCGGGCAACAATATATCATAAAGTAATCATGATATGCTGTTTAAACACAGGTTCATAAATAACACTCACCATTGATGTAACACATAGCGCAAGAGAGACCTATATATTGACGCAGTCTCACCTTTCACAATTGCCCGGATGAACCTCGGTGGTCCGGGGTGCAGGCTTCAAACCTGTAGCTGCTTAGCGGCAGAGTGGTTCAATTCCACCTTTCGGGCGCATGAGAAATAGGCTGGTGAGGAGATATGCGATACAATTAACTTTTTAACAAATTACTATTAAAATCTGAACTATTTTAGACCCCCACGAGAACATTACTACTGTTAAACCCCCGGAAGCTCGGCCGTGCAAACAACCAATCAGCGCAGTAAGCGCTGGTGTCTGTCACAGGAAATGACGTGTGGTGCCCTTGGGTAGCTTTACAGCGTGTGCCGACTGAGAGGCTAGCAGGCTAACACTGATCATGTAAACTTAAATGAAACATCTTCTGTTCGCGTTATTCCCCGGTAAGAACGCTGATCTGTATACAAGCCTTTTTCTTATCGTTATTAGCTTTGCATTTTTAGATTATAAAGCGTATATTTACATTTTTGGCGGTAGCTTATCAGCTAGCTTACAGTTTTACTCTACTGCATGTGTGTATATATAGTGTATATATGTTATATTATTTGTATATATTAACGTACTATTAGCCTCTTACCCTGCACCCTATTTTATATTACTATGTATTATTATTAAAGTATTATTACTATATACTCTATACCCTTCTTTCTAAGGTTTTGTCCAATAAAATGCCTCTACACAAGTATCCACCAAAAATCTGGGAAGCCCTGAAGCTGCAGAAGGGCATCTACGCCCGTTTACCCCAGCACTACCTGTGCTCCCTGCAGGACAGCGCCCCTCCTTCACCTGTGCACTGGAGACCTCTGGGTGTCAAATACAGACTCAGTCCTAAATCTGGACACAGAGAGCGAGTGCAGGATGTGCCTATCCCTGTCTATCATCCGCCAGAATCACAGAGCGGACTCTGGGGTGGAGAAGGCTGGATATCTGGCTTTAGATATGCCAAAGATGACAAGGTAAGACCGAAGAGAGAACTACAGTAATACTGAATATTGATGATTTGGGTTCTTTTATGTGAATGCTAGTGGATAAATGAGACTGTTTCTTGAAGACGACTTATCCTGTCACACCAGCTTTCTACAAGACTGCGCAAAACCTGGAAGCCGCAGCTGTTTAACAGAGAGCTGTACAGTGAGATCCTCGACCAAAAGTTCACTGTAACAGTCACAGCTCGCACACTGGACCTTATTGATGCTGCTTTTGGCTTCGACTCCTACATTCTTCCGGTGAGAAGTCCCCAAAGCTGTTTAAAACATTTTAATAATTAATTTATAGAATAATGATCTTATATATAAAGGTAATTTGTATAGTATATTTAGTGTATGAACTGTGTTGTATAGTATATTAAAAAATGTCATTAATGCTTTATCCTTTTACAAAATGTCTAGGATTTTACATAATATCCTTTCATATAGCATATTATAACTGTTTTTGTATATGATGTATATTTATTATTATTTAATTCAATTATGAAGTCCTCAAACTTGATAGCGTTGCGTATGTTTTAGAATTTGACCAACAAATTTTAATAATTTATATAATAATTTTATCCAGGTATAAAAGTTGCATTGTATATTTTATTTAATTTTTAAAATGAGTCTCAGAAGTAATGGACCATTTAGTGATGTTTTTTTATTTTATAGAGTGCATAATTTTACATAATAATATGTGTTTGGAATCGATTGTCTACAATTGTTTCATTATTATTGGATATAATTAAAAAATATAATATATATAAGTACATGACCTGTCTGTGGCATTTAGTATGTTTTAGTATTGACAAAATTTATGTTAGTTTATGAATGGTTTTATCAGTTATAGATATATATATTAATATATTTGTATAAAATTGATGTTAGTCTATTGCAAGTTCTCAATATGTACATTTAATGTGTTTTTTATTTTGATTGATTTCGTTTCATATCATCCTGTGTAGTTAGAAATATTTATATTATATATAAAATTGTATATTTTATGTTATATGTATATTATATTACATTCTGTGTTAAACTGTCTTTTTCTAAACTAAGAATATATGTAAATTGTTTGTGAAACCATTCTTGTGTAAAGGGTCATTCGGTTCAGTGTACTGTAACAATTTACATAAGAATGCATTTTTTTAATCATTTATACTAGAAAATCTTACTGCAAAATGTGGTCGATATCTTGTATTTCTTTTAAATCAGACACCGAAGCAGGATTTGAACTCCAAGTTTGGAATGGATCTAAAACGTGCGATGCTTTTACGTCTGGCACGGAAAGACACAGAACTGTACCCTCATGATCCGTCTCGCAGGGAGAAAATCTACAACTGCTACAAGGTGAGATGAGTCGATTATCTTTATGTATATTTGCAGCCATATGGTATTGATAATCATCCTGTGTGTTTTCTTCACTTGCCTTCCACTCATTTCTTACAAGCAGCAGTTTGAGATCCCAGAGGAGGAGGCTGAATGGGTGGGCTTGAGTCTAGAGGAAGCAGTAGAGAAACAGAGGCTACTGGAAAAGAAGGTAATGAAATAAACAGCAGTATAAAGGACAGTCACTGCATGTCAAGTCGCTATCATCAGATAAATATTATTCTTTTTCTTTCTCAGGATCCAGAGCCTCTTCACAAGAGTTTGATGAAGAAGCTTGTGGAGGAGCTCGCCATTAAGAAGCTCTCAGAGCCTCAGATTGTGGAGAAAAAATGATGACTGTTCTCTTCTTTGCCATCCTCCATGTCTGTCATACAGTCTGAAGAATAAACGATATTGTATTTATTTTGTATTAAAGGGGTCCTATTATGCTTTTTCACCTTTAGTTAGTCTGTAATGTTGCTGTTTGAGCATAAAAAAAGATCTGCAAAGATACAAAGCTCAAAGTCCAATTCAAAAGGAGATATTTATTTAACAGAAATCACTTTTCAAAAACTACAGCGAACGACTCGTTTGGACTACAACGCATATTTCCCGGGATTTGTGATATCACAAATATCGACAAATGGGATGAGACCTTGTTGAGCTGCACTATAGAAGGAGACACGCTAGTTTCCCCAAGGCAGACGAACTTAGAGTGGTTACAATCATCCAGGTTTAAATCGCGCTCAAATTGATTTGATTTTGACGCAATATTTACACTGAAGCTTACAGGCGGCTATGGGAAGGGCGTGTCATTTCCAGACCAGACGCCAAGTGTGCCAATCACAACCACATGGACCAGCTAACCAATTAAAAACACACGGCCAGCTAACCCAATCACAAAACACACACCTGGCCCAGATAACCAATCACAAACACACACTGCACAGCTAACCAATCACAGCGCAACATGGCCAAGCGCTAACAAATCACAACGCACACTGGCTCAGCTAACCAATCACAACACACACTGCCCCAGCTAACCAATCACAACACACACTGGCCCAGCTAACCAATCACAACACACACTGCCCCAGCTAACCAATCACAACACACACCGGCCCAACTAACCAATCACAACACACACACTGGCCCAGATAACCAATCACAACACACACCGGCCCAACTAACCAATCACAACACACACTGGCCCAGATAACCAATCACAGCACACACTGCCCCAGCTAACCAATCACAGCACATTTCGTATTTCAGAAGGCGGGTCTTCATTTGATACAGGAACTATTCGAGCCGTTCATGCCAGACTGGGGAGAGAGGTGTTTTAATAATAACCACCAAGCATGAGAGCATGTTCTAGTACACCCGCAAAACAAAATCAAGACTTTGTAAAAGAGCATAATAGGACCCCCTTTAAGACGATCACCAACAGCTTGCTGATATTCTGTAAATATATCATTTTTACTTAATAAATTGAGTCAGAGATGAATTTGCCAATCTGACTGGAATACCTTATTTTCTGGCTGTGTTTGGAAACTGTAATGTTCTACTTATAATGGTTCTCATTGTTATCTTTTTGGAAAACAAATCCTAACATTCTAGTAATGTTCTTTTAAGACTCTTTTTTTGATTCTTTAGGTAAACTTAATTTATCTAATGTTTATTTATAGGTTTATTTATTTATAACCATCAGAACTTTCGCAGAAGGTTCTGGGAACCAAAAATCGTTTGCTGGATGCAGCAAAGAATAAAGAATTTACAAGTTGACATGCATTTCAAATCACGTTTTGTTTAATAAATCGTATAGAGTGTATTGCACAGCTAGTTCCGGTCACCGAATTTGTTCGTACCAATCTGCTTGTCTCACATTCATGGAAGTCTGTTGATTATTGGTGAGCATTTTTCAGTGACACTTTAGCCAAGCTACATATTTACGCCAGTAGGGGGCGACAAGTGACTTTTTCTGAATGATTCATTGAAACATTTACTCAAACGATTTCGTTCACCGACATGAACCGAAACGTCTTGTGTGCTGCTCAAAGACTCAATGGTTGATTCTAACTAATATTGGCTCTAAAATGCAAGTTACTCATTAACGTAAAGTTTTTAAAAGCTGTTGTATAAAACTATTATCACCTTTTCATCAGAAAAAAAAAACACATTGCTTGTTTGGTAAGCAGTAGCTACAATAGTATTACCCTCTGAAAACAGCACTTGATATTTGTGTCAAAAATAATTTAAATCATAAATTTACATTACAAATTATTTATAGCAAGTAGTTATTTTAGGAGTATAAATGTATGTTGTCTTAAAACATTCCTTTTGGCGCCATGTGTTTTACACATGTGGGTTACACTCCCATTGCCCAATACTGGACTTTATAGGCTTTACGACATAGTTTCCGTAGAGCTTGTCAATGTTAAACCTGGTTAGTCAGAAGGTGCAACACAGAGAGAGAGAGAGCAGGCGAGCTCTAATTCTGTTCACATTAATAGTTGTTAAAGGTCATCTTGAGTCATGTGGACCGAGGTGTGAAATCACTTCTCACGAGAGTCACAACACACAAGCACACACAAACATCTTTTGTTTTAAAGTCACCGTTAGGTCATAATGAAATCTTGAATAAAACTGACTGTGGGAGTCGATTTTGTCATGATTGTGGCATGTTGAATATGTGTAGTAGCTATTGCTCTGAACTCTATATATAGTATCAGAGAAGTGCAACAAAGCACAACAATAGCTGTAGTGAATGAGGAAGTGACTAGACTTCTTTATTTCCTGATTCCCCTGTAGCTTTTAAATATACGAATGTGTATGGCATGAAATCAAGGGTTTGGCAATTCCTTTCAGACTGATGGAAATTTATTTCTGGCTTAAACTCATGTCGATTGAAGCATTTACATGAAGGCTTTTCAATCCGATTACTAACTGATTATTTGGATGCAAATAAATGTAAGGCAAGGCAAGTTTATTTATATAGCACATTTCATACACAATGGTAATTCAAAGTGCTTTACTTAAAAGGAAGTCAAATAATCATAAAAAATAATCACAACAATAAAACAAGGAATTTAAAAATGATTGATTTAAAATGAATTTAAAACAGTTAAAAATAGAAAATGATTATACACAAAATACAGTGCAATCAGTTCGGACATTGCACAGTGCTCATTCAATAAATGCACAGCTAAACAGATTAGTTTTGAGTCTGGATTTAAATGTAGCTAATGTTTTAGCACATCTGATCTCTTCTGGAAGCTGATTCCAGCTGCGGGTGGCATTCCCCCCCCCCCTAACTAAAAGCACATTCACCTTGTTTTGTGTGAACCCTTGGGTTTTTTAACTGACTCGATCCTACTATGATATGAGTGGTCTGTTAGGTTTATATTCAGTGAGCTTATCTGCTATATATTTAGGTCCTAGGACATTGAGTGATTTATAAACGAGTAAAAAGTACTTTAAAATCAATCCTAAATATAACTGGAAGCCAGTGTAGGGACCTGAGGACTCATGTATATGACCAGTTTTTCTGGTTCTAGTCAGATTCTGGCAGCAGGTTATGGAGGAGCTGCAGCTGTCTAAGGGTCTTTATAATAATTTTCTACTATTAAATTCGGATAAGACAGATATATTACTTATTAGACCAAAAAACAGTATACAGAATTTCTTGGATTACAATTTGCAACTAGACTGGTGTAATGTTACTTCCTCTACAGTCAAAAACCTAGGTGTTATATTAGATAGCAACTTATCATTTGAAAATCATATTTCCCATGTTACAAAAAAACTGCATTCTTCCATCTTAGAAACATTGCCAAATTACAAAACATGTTACCTGTTTCTGATGCAGAAAAGCTAGCTCACGCATTCATGACCTCTAGACTGGACTAAAGTAATGCACTGCTAGGTGGTTGTCCTACATAATAAACAAGCTACAGGTAGTCCAAAATGCACAGGCTAGAGTCCTTACCAGGTCAAGAAAATATCATATTACCCCAATTTTACAGTCTCCGCACTGGCTACCTATTAAGTACCGTATAAGTTACAAAATATTATTACTTACCTATAAGACCCTTAATGGGTTAACTCCTGCGTACCTAACTAGTCTTCTACCACGCTACAATCCATCACGCTCCCTAAGGTCGCAAAACTCTGGACTTTTGGTAGTACCTAGGATAGCAAAGTCCACTAAAGGAGGTAGAGCTTTTTCGCATTTGGCTCCAAAAAACTCTGGAATAGCCTTCCTGATAAAGTTTGGGGTTCAGACACACTCTCTCTGTTTAAATCTATATTAAAGACACATCTCTTTGGGGGGGGGGCCAAGAATTCAAATAATGCATCTCATAATCTGTTACTGCAGTTATATCTAATCAAATGCACATTATTATTCTTTAGTTTGGGTTAAACAAATCAATTTTAGCAGCTACGCTAATTATGTTTCTATTTGTTTCTCTGTTTCTGCGTAACTAGGAATTACACAAGCTTCAGTCTGGATCCAGAACACCTGAGAAGAGATGATGCAACCCCTCAGAGGACCTCAGATGATGCCAACCCTGAAACAACATACAGAACTACCACATTTTGCTATAGGTTTGATTGCATCATATAATAATTGCTGTTACTAGTGTTCATCGTCTGTTTGATTACGTCTTTAATTGATTTTCCCTTACATTTCTGCCATAAGTACATTAACTGACAGTCCCCACTGATAAACTACCACTAAATATTGTAGAAACTTAATTTGCTGTAAAGTTGCTTTGCAATGATTTGTATCATGAAAAGCGCTGTACAAATAAACTTTAAAAACTTGAATTGAATTCTTGTGAAGGCCGGTGAGGAGACCATTACAATAGTCTACCCTGCTGTAGATAAAGGCATGAACAAGTTTCTCTAAGTCTTGACTGGTAGCACATCTAATTCTTGCAATGTTTTTGAGATGATAGTATGCTGATTTAGTTACTGCTTTGACATGACTACTGAGACTATGGTCCGTCTCCAGAATCACACCAAGTTTCGTGATTTGATTTTTAGGTGTTTGACCCCTAGAGTCAAGGTATGCATTCACCTTGAGAACTTCATTTTTGTTTCCAAATGCAGTGACTTCAGTTTTCTCCTTGTTTAACTGAAGAAAGTTCTGGCACATCCAACTGTTAATTTCATCAATGGACTGGCAAAGGGAGTCAATGGGGCTGGAATCATTTGGCGTTAAGGCTAGGTAAATCTGAGTATCATCTGCATTGCTGGGAAAGGCAATTTGGTTCTTTCTCATTATTTGACTTAGTGGGAGCATATATAGGCTCAACAAGAGGGGTGTAAGAATTGAGCGTTGTGGGACTACGCATGTTATGGACATCCACTTAGACATATGAACACAGAACACAGGTTTTTAATATTGACAGCAACAACACACTATAAGAAGCAGAATGTGACAATTGATAGCAACTAAAGGATTTTTACACAGGACAATAAAAATCACAGCAGTATTACAGACATTAAACGTGTATAAATGAACAAAATGCTTTCCAATGGTTATGCTTGTGAATCCAGCTTCCTTCAACATTGATGTGACAAAGACAAAATCACTAAAATCTTTTTGCCACCGACTCATTGACTACATTCATTTCAGTTTCCTATGCAAACTCACATCATGACATAACCAGGCTTGACATGTCAAGTTTCCAGGGATAAGTAATCTGACTATTCTCATTGAAAAATAAAAGCATGTGCAATGCAGCCAATCAGAACATATTTGATGTATAATACACAACTTAAGACCAATTTTAGAATCTTAGACCAATTAAATTTCTTTGTGGACGGGGCTTCAAATCCAAATCCCCTCTGACACATTAAAATTTGGTAATTAATGTATATAAATTACATAAAACATTACAAAATCCAAAAAAGGTCAAATGAAACATTTCCCTTTCATTAAAACTTTGGTTAGCAAGCTAAGAAGCCATTCATCCAGAAGATTTCTTTGTGTTTAAAAACATGAGACACAGGTCTAAAGAAAGGTCTAGAGAAGTTCAGAAGCTGAACTTTTTAACTTGAGTGCCATGCTTTTAGAACATTTTGTCATGCACAATATGCATAAGTGCAACGGTCAAACATCTGTCTTGTGCATGTTTACATAGAAAAACAATGGAAAAGCGGCGCAGTAAAGTGGAAAAACATGTTCCGTGTGAACAGCCCCTAATAGAATAGCGCTAACTAGTTAACCGAATATCACAATTTTTGAGCACTATTTTTGATCAGGAGTTGCAAACGGCCACCAGTGGGCAGAGGATTCAGTGCAAGATTTTATTGTTGCCAATTAGATGACAGAAATGACTTTTACTATGTTGTCATGTCACACCTGGCTTGATCATGGTGTCAGATTGGTATGAATTACATTAATTAATTCAGCTGCTACTTCAGAATTATGTTTAAAGGTCTAATTTTGTCCCCTTAATGCTGTTAACTGAAATTCCTCTGTGGATGGACTGTTCCGAAATGTTCAAAACAAATATCACGTTACATGTAACACTTAAATACAAAGTGAATTTGGGTCTGGGACAATCTACAGGATACTAATAGGCTCTGCTCAGAAATCCACACAATAAATTAGCGAATGACAGATATAACTGGCACATTACAAGCAACTGAGCAGCATCTGTTGCTCCCTTTTCACCAGAAAACGTAATGGCTACATGCTTCTCCCGCCTTTCGTTGGCTACCATGGTGTCTAGTCCATTTACAAGACCAGTGGCTGAGCAGGTGATTTACTTCATTAGTATATTCATACTACCAAACAGGAAGTCAGATAGTGCCAGCTGAACAGGTTTGGCGGTCAATAACAAGTTTGACTTAGTCTGTGTCTTTTCCTAGTCCAAAAACAACTTTATAGTCAAGAATGACTGTATGTCCAAAATCCCAATAGTCAAGACATAAGAGTCCACAGTGGCATTCAGTGGTCCAGGTCGTTCTCGCTCTTCACGGGGCAAAACATGAGACCTTCGATGTTCTCCAGATCTGCTGGATAGGCCTGATTCTCATTCACCATCTGACTGAAGTGTGCGTCGTTTATAGACGACATGTTCATCATAGGTTGACTGACGTTCAATTTCGTATCTGTGCCATCTAAACCGAAGTTGAGATCACCATGAAAAAATAACTGATTAAGAAACTGGTCTGAACCTTGCTGGGATTGGTCTGGTCTGAAGCTGGCAAGGCATTGGGAAATGCCTTGGAGGACGGAGTCCAAAGTATCTGGGTCCAGGCTAACACAACCGTCCTCTTGTTTAAAGTCTTCATTATAGTGAATTTCCTCCATGACCTGGGATGGCATGTGGACGCCTCTGTCCATAACAGGGACTGCCATGGAAGCATTGGGAACGTTACAGTCGGGAGGGGCGTAGAATGGGTTGTCAAAATGCTGTGGCATGCTGAGTTCATTCGCAATGTCTTGATCTGCGAGAGGAGGGAAATAATACCCTGATGTAGTCAACAAAGTTTGAGAGAGTGATATTAAGGTTTCTGTTTATTTTAGAAACATGCTTACTTTGAGGAACACTGCATGGCTCGCTGAACTTCACATCAGACTTCATTTTCCTCTTGCGGTTGACTCCGTAAGGATCTGCAGATCAAAAGAGCAAATCAGATTAACCGTCCTTCCTTGTCACAGGGTGACAGGAGCATGTGATGGCGCTGACTAAAATGGCACTGACTATAACAGAATAATTTGTGTTCTGACAACAGAAGACCTATTATGAAGTATTTGAGTTTCCTTTCAGTTTAAACTACTTTTAAAAACTTTATAATGAAAAACTGACACGGTGACACACCCTCTTTTTGCAATATTTTAGAAACGAGTAAGAGAAGAGGTGACTCATTTCTGGGATACCTGGGCGTCTTTGCTTCAGTTAACCGTTCTTTTGGTCTACTTTTGTATGCGATTACTTTTAAACACAAGAAACCTAAACAAACAATAACTGACATTTTTAGGACCATTACACCTTTTACTCAAGTAAAAATGACACAATACCATTCTAAACTTATTTATTTACAAAGAAATGCATACTGTTATTCAGGAAGGATGCACTAAATAGATCAAAAATTATGATAAAGAGTCAAAACTTTTCAATTTCAATTTCAAATGAATTCTGTTCTTTTCAACTTTGTTTCTTTAAACAATCCTGGAATGAATTATCATGGTTTCCACACAAATATTAAGCAGCACAAATGTTTTCAACATTAAAAATAACATTTTGTTTTAAAGTTTTGTGAGCACCAAATAAGCATATTGTATGTAATATGATTTCTAAAGGATCATGTGACACTGAAGACTGGAGTAATGATGCTGAAAATTCTACTTTTCCATCACAGGAATAAATTACATTCAGTTATTTTTAGAGTTATTTCACAATATTACTGTTTTACTGTATTTTTGATCAAATAAAATGCAGCCTGGGTGGCATGAGGAGACTTCTTTCGAAACCTGCCACTAAGTTTTGAGAATGGAGATATTTATATCACTAAAGTATTTATTATATATTTATAATTGTATACTTTCGTTTATTTAATAATTAATATCAAACAGTATAATAATTTCATCTATCCATTTTCCAATCTGCTTATCCTCAGTAGGATCATACGGATGCTGGAGTCTATCTAATTTAATTCATTTAAAATGTACTAAATTTTTTGGCTTTTGATTTTGGGGTGAAATATACCCCTGATATTCCCTCACAGCTGTCACCTTATGTTATCTATTCATCTTGTCTTTATGGCGTCTGATAACTCACCTGCATTGTCTGGGACGTAAGTGAACTTGACTGACTCGCTGTCCATCCGGTCAGACACGCGGCGAAGACACACACTGACCTCCACCTCCTCGGTTATATTCTGCTCCCTGAAGGGTGGGGACTTGAAGACGATGGCGATTTGCCGGTGGACATCAGTCTGAGCAAACTCCGCCTTGGCCTCCCAGTCCTCCTTGCTGAAGATTATCTCAATGTCATCTATGGAGGTTTCCAGATATACAAATGACTCCTTTTAGAACGACTGCATCAAAGAATTTAATATGACATATTTAAAGTCCACTTACCTTTCTGCACTTTGTCACAGAGCATGTAAATTTCAGTCTTTCCTGTGCAGGGGCCTCTGACAACATTAAGCCGATTGATTTTCAGCTCTGCCGTTGTGGTCGCCTCTAATAAGAAAAACAGAAACAATCCAAACATCATCTACCAGGAAACTACAGAGAGTTTGCAAGCTGGCCCAACATGCATCTTGCTCTTACTCTTGTCATAGATGGGGTTGGAAACCACAGGGGCGAGGGGGATTCGGTCTCCATCCTTTCGTTCCACCTCACACTGGAAACACAGTCTCACCACGTTCATGTCCATGTCCTCAATGCTCTTAGAGTGGCCCGCTGGTGGAGAACAAGACAAAAACATTCAACAGATGCACATGCTCTACTACAGCGGAAGAGTATTATTAGGATATTATGGAGGTTGCTAACTAAGTTTCAGAACAGAGCCATTCAGTCTGCAATATTCAACAACTCACTGTTAAATGGATCGATATTCTTATTCCTCCTCTTCTGCAGTGAGGCATCAAGTTCCTTCCTCCGCACACACTGGATGCCAAGATTTGCAAAGCTGGAAAACACCAACATACTCAGGCAGGAAATAACATTTTTACTCTCAGATCATGTTCTGCTGACCATGCTGTTGCTCAAAAGATTGACGTTAACAGAAAGATACCCGTGTTGACGAGAGCTGTGGGGATTGATGTGGATGACGCAGACGCCATCTGCACAGTCTTTCCCGACCAAGCAGTGTGGGTGTGGGCGGTACGGGATGTCCTTTGTCACGAGAGACACGGTGACCATCACTTTCTTGATGTTATTAATGGGGCCTTGGATCTAAAACAGGTGAAAAGATAAAATACAGTTTTACTTTTGCTTTCATGCCAACTGGGTCTTTGTGGTTGCGTTATTGGCACAGGCTCTTGTGTTGAAAATACCCATTTATGGACATTTCACAATGGCAAAACGGATTAGTGAATATGTTTGTTTGTGTGGTTTAAAGGTAATTCCCTCCGTCAGAGCCCACGTGTTGCACTCCTCCCCGGGGAACTTTCGTTTTTAACTGCAATTACAAGTTTAACTTGACTTCATATACAATAAACCACAAACCATTATGGGGGAAGCCCCAATGTTATGGGATAGTCGGTGCATTCCAGAAACACCCACTGAAATAAGGAGTGCAAGCCAATTTCGAATTCATGTAAATGTAAAACGAACAACGGAAATGAATGAAGGTCTAATTGATGATATCATTTTTAACCCTATATGGCCAACTGTTTTATACTAAGGTCTCTCAATCATCCACGTGATCAAAACAAACAAAACACTTAACAAATAAAACACTTTTAGTATAATTCTAAAAATGTCCAGCTGAAGTAAATGTAAGAATAACTTTTATACTGTTAGTAATATTTCAAGATGAACATTTACTGGACTTGATTATCCATTATCGATTTTAAAAAAAAACATGTTCAAATGTGGGTATCAAACATGATTTCAAACAAGCATTTATTTGCTCATCGCTCAATCATCATTGTGAATTGCATTTTATGTTTTGCCCCCACAATAAAAACCACAGAGCTTTCATCATAAAACTAAGTACTTAGTAGGAAACATTACTGAGAGATATTTACACATTTTAAGTGTCTGTGGATTTATCAGCTATCAGAACATAAATAGCAGCAACTGCACCAAATTGCATATTTTTGCTCAGTTTGGGACTCTGAATAAAACTGTTTGTGTCCTCCTTTGAGTATGAGCTCCATGTTCTCCTACATAATACTATATGAACCATAACAGCCTGACGTATCAAGTACAATACTCAACAAGAAAAAAAAACGATTTTTCGTTTGTTTCAACAGATGCTCCATTTTTAAAAAGATAGATTCATATATCAGGCCTTACAGGGTTAAGAACAGAGTTCATTCATTAGCATCCATCCCAAACCTTCTTCCTCTGACTCACTTCAATGGCAGGCAGGGTCTTGCTGGAGTCAGTGCTGGAGGCTCCGAGGATGCTGCCCGCGGATCGCCCCTCACACTCATAGCGAAATCGCATGCCGCGCTCCTTCGGCTGCTCCACCACCACCAGCTCTGGCTTTTCCAGGAAGCGCTCCAGATGTTCTGTTCCAGTCTGCTGAGAGTGAAGACTCTGGGGTGCTAAAGATGACTGTCCACGTCGCTGAGATGCCACTTTGTGGCTTCGCATGGAATGCATCGGTGCCATACCACCAGTGTGCGCCGTTGGGGTCTGGTCAAAGCTGTATGGATTCTGAGAAAAGAGCTACATTTTAAAATATGAAGAAAATTAATGGTGCTTCTCTGTAGAAAAGTTCATTGCTATACAGTTGCAAAGGTTTCTGAATGGCTTTTAACATGTCGCTATACAGTATTTATAGTGTCTGCGGTTACTAATGTGTTCTAAACAGTTTGTTTACACCAAGAAAAGTAGCTATAAAGATGGTTAGAGAATAATAAACTTTGTTAGTGTCCAAATCAATGCACAATTGCATTGTTTATTCTGTTGTCTGCCACTTTAAATAATGTAGTCGGGTGAATTCTGATTAGCTTCAAAGTCTTTATTGTTTATCAGCTGGAAAAAATTAGTTTTGAAAGTGATTCCACAATATAATTTCTCTTGATCGTTATTGTTGTAGTGTGAATTTCCCTGTTCTCACTGAATTAGAATGAATATTAAAAATGTATGTTATAATTATCGCCCCTGGTGTGGTTTCAACAGCTGGATTTCCAGAAAAAAAATAAATGAACAAACAACTGAATAGAGGAAGAGACCAAATATAAAAAAGGGGTTTACATGTTAAAGTAAAAAACCCCACTTACCACAGGCCCCCTACACAGCCCAATCACTGCCATGTAACCCCTTATTTTTAAACCCCCACACAATGAAGCAGCAACACAAAGCATTCAGAAAAAAACACAATAGCTTGTTTTATTACTACATTGGAATCACATGTTCCTTCTCTGACTTTCCAATTTTTTAAATCATTAATGGAAAGACAAACAATTCACCTTTAACTCACTATCTGCATTTAAAAATCTAAGCCAGCACAAAAAAAAAAACAGCAAGAGAGAAAGAGAAAGCGAGTGTGTGAAAAAGAGTGTGAGAGAAAAGAGAGACAGAGTAAATAACAGTTTGTTTTACACGTGCAGATATTGAACACAAAGAGCACAATTACAATAACAGAGCAATAAAAGCATTTTTGAGGAGACAACAGACAAACACCAAGTCTGGACATGCCTGAGAATGGACTCAGATCGCTTACACAAAGAGCTGTTGAGAAGAGCCAGAAGAAGCATGGTGAAGAAACAGGAAGTTCACATAGATGGATGAAAAACCAGCCAATGAGAAAGTGAGAAGCAGAGAGGAGGGTATGAGACTGAGTGTCTTTTGTATGGGGGAGAGCACGCTAACTGAAAGTAGGCATCGAATTACAATCACCCGTCGGAGAGTAAAAAAGCCTGATGTCATGAACAACAAGCTTCGATATCTACTAAAAAACACAAGACATTTTATATAGAGAGCGAATACACTCAATATGCTACAGAGTTTGGCCATAGCACAAACAAAACCGGATGAGTTACGCACCAAATTCAGTTGTTAGTGTTAAAGGGACAGTTCACCCAAAGATGAAAATTCTGCCATCATGTCATTCCAAACCGGTATGACTTTCTAGAACATAAAAGAAGATATTTTGAGAAATGTCTCTGCTGTTTGGAAGTCAATGGTCTTCTGGTTACCAGCATTCTTTAAAATATACTCTTTTTATGTTCCACAGACGAAAGTAATTCATACAGGTTTGGAACAACATGATGGCGAGTAAATGATGACAGAATCTTCATCTTTGGGTGAACTATCCTCATAAGCAGTGTTGGGGAAAGTTACTTTTCAAAGTAATGCATTACAATATTGCGTTACTCCATAAAAAAGTAACTAATTACGTTACTTAGTTACTTTTTATGGAAAGTAATGCGTTATGTTACTTTTGCGTTACTTTTTAAATTTGGACAGGGTTTGCTTGTTTGTTTTTAAAGTAAAAATGTTTTATTTTTGGCAAATATAAAAGCTTTTTCTCACCAAAAGTGAAATGAATAAGTCTCAGGCTGAAGGGAAAGTAAATTTACATCCGTACAGTAGAATGCAGAAGAAGACATTTCAACACACTTCAGCAATAAAAAAAAACACATAAATGTTTGTCTAGAGTAATTTGTGCTTATTAGTACGGTTGAACTGGATCATCGAAGGTCAGAAGCAAAGACATTGGTTAATAGAATGGGATTAAATACATAAAGGATATTTGTGTTGTTTAACATTTAATTATTGCAGGTTTGCGTCGTATTTTCTGAGTTGCATTATTTTTATTCATTTTGAGGAATACTGAATCTGTGTTTTTTTTGTGTGAGAGATTAATTAATGCATATTCATATTTATTTTGAACTACAGTAACATCTTCTGATTTCTCTCAACATGGGGACAGGAGAGCTGCCAGTCAATACATTGGAAAAAAAAAAGTAACTTGCGTTACTTATCTGAAAAAGTAACTCAGATATTCTCTTGTAAATTAAAAAGTAATGCGTTACTTTACTAGTTACTTGAAAAAAGTAATCTGATTACGTAACTTGCGTTACTTGTAATATATTACCCCCAACACTGCTTATAAGGGTTTCAGAAAACTATGTACAATAATGATAGTGATACCAGCTCTAGCAACTGATACAACGACTGCTCTTTTGGTTCATTTTAGTGTAACAGCAGAAAGACTCACATGTGGAGCTGTTCCTCTGGAGACCAACACCGGTGCGCTTCGCCTGCTTCTAGACGGCGGATCAACTGGCTGACTATCCTGGTCCACAGGTGGAGGAGGAGGACCAGGGAGCGTTACAGTCAGTTCTTTGATTGTTTTCTCCGTAAGGTACTCTTCTATAATATCTGAGGAACAGATTTGATGATTATAAACACGAGCTCTAGTTAAAGAGATCACTTAAAAATACTTTTTTTCCATGTGACACAAAAGCAGATGCTAGGCAGAATGACACTCTCGTGTACTTTCACTGCATGAGAAAAAAAGACATGGTGACTGCGGCTGCATAACAGCTCCTTTTGTGTTCCATGGAAAGTCATTGAGTTGGAACGACACAAAGGTGAGTAAATAATGACCGAATTTTTGTTGAACTATTCCTTTAACAGCACAAAACACGCAATATATTAAAGGGGTCATATGATGCTTTTTTAAAGATCATTATTTTGTGTATTTGGTGTAACAGAATATGTTGACGTGCTTTAATGTTCAAAAAACACATTATTTTTCAAATACTGTACATTATTGTAGGTCCTCTATGCCCCGCCTCTCTCAAACGCTTCGTTTTCTACAAAGTCCCTCCTTCCGACAAGCGCAGTCTGCTCTGATTGGCAAGCTGACCCAGTGCATTGTGATTGACTGAACAATGCAAGCACTCATCAGAAATGTAACGACCCTTACCATAATCGCGAGCTTCATCTTTCAAAATAAATGTAAAGACAGTAAATAATGTCATTAGTTTTACCATCAGTTCAAGCCCGAAAGGGGAACAGAGTCACGTGACAGACACAGTGATGAAGCTGGTATGTGATGACATGACCCCCTCCCCTCCTCTCCGCTCGGAGCCACACACACACACACGATGCGCAAACTCCGCATTTGAACAGTCATAGCAAATACTTAAATAATAACAAAACAGTAGCTGATTCTAGAAGCGCCAGATTGGCATAGCAAAGTCAGAATTACCTCCTCTCCTAGGTTCACGAAACGGTCGTCCATAAAATGCATTGCTGTTCTGTTGTAAGTGATCTTAAAGATTCCTAAATGCATCTACTTCTGGAAGGCCAAATAAAGTGCTTTTGCTTTCGCACTGAAACACACAGCGTCTCGCTGACATGGCTGCTTCAACACTAACTGCGGTTACTGAAACTAAGCCTTCTTTCTTTGCATGCACATTTGGGCTGCATTATGCTAATATTTCCACATAGTGAGGTAGATATGTGGGGGCGTGTTAGAACGAGCCGTTTTAGGTAAATGTGGCTAACTCTTAACTTTTATAAAGAATATCTCTTTGTTTTTGAGACTTTAGTCTTTGCAACTTCAGGGATCTTATCTATGCACAATCAGCTTGTAACACTCCAAAGAGAAAGGAAAACTTGAAATCGCATCATATGACCCCTTTAAAGACCAAACAAAGTGGTCAACCAAGGTCACCTCACAATGACGTCACATCTGCACTCACCTAGATCTAGGGCTGCACAGAGGGGCATGATGGGGAAAAAAGACAAGAAAAACAGTTAAACATGCGCATTTCCGGAAAACGAAACTGAAAGCAACTTTATTTATTTATTTATATAACATATAAAATTAGCTGTTAATGACAAAGTCGTTTGATAAACGTGTCTGCAGCCGCTTGATTTTGTTATCAGCTAATAAACAAATGGCCTAAAATGAGTCCTAAAACATACCAGATGATAAACATACTTCTCGACAGATTAGAAACATTATTTTTGCGGCAGTAAAAAAGGTTAAGACATTCGCGGGCCTGTGTTGTTGTTTCAATACAGGCCTGTAACTTTGGAAACACCCACTTCTCTTAGAAAACAACTTAGTTTCGATGATACCGTGAACTTTCTTGTCATAAAACGTGATATGGCGTTCAAGTCGAGCGCATAACGCGCACATAATGCACTGCTTAGGCGTAAAGTAGAGCAAATGAATATTCCTAAAACATGCTGAATCAGAGGGACAACAGGGCCGAAGTGAAGATGTAAGAAACTGAACTGACCTCCCGCTGCGCCGTTCCCAACGCTCATATTTCTCATTGCAGGCACGAAGTAGAAGACAAATGAGTCTCGTTGGTTCCTACACTGTCGTGGGTCGTTATTGTGTTGAATCGCAATCCTCCGAAACCGCGATCAGATCATCAGTCCCGCGTTATGGAGTCATTTCCGGGTGCTTCGCCTGTTTGTTTTTTGGAAGCCTGAAGTCTACGGAAGCTTTTTTGGGAAAGAAATCTCGAGAGCAAATGAGAGACCGCTGTATCTGTGGCTCCTCCACTAACGATTGTGACACGACAAACACCTCTTTCACTTTTTCTCTTGGTAAGCTACAAGAGGGCTGATCTGGTGGGTGGAAATCCCCCTACGTCACAACTGGGGAAACCCCAAGGTTCATCACCATGACAACGACTAACAACAGGTGAGTTTCAAGAAAGCGCATCAATAACAGGTCAATAGTAATGTAAATGGCCAGTGAAAAAAACGAATTTTACTCATTTCAGAATAGAAATAGGTCACTACTTGTATACGTTAAAAGAAACAAGAAATAACAAAGCAAAAAAAAAAACTGTAAATTACTTTAAAGCCTTAAATCTATTCTTTGAATAATTTGTAATTATTTGTACTTGTTTACAGACGTGAGTTTTTTTTATTGCTTTTCTTATTTAGTTTTTATTCATTTATTTTAAGTATTTGTTTTCATTCCGTTTAAATGTAATTGCCCTTATATGTTCTTTGTTCTAAAAATAAAGAAAATAAAAATAATAACAGGTCAATAGACACAATTCTAACATAACCGTACATCAAGTAAAAAAAAATCTATATATATATATATATTTATTAACATTATCTAAACCGAAATGGAATTTAAAACGGACGATTGGAGGAATTAAATTGCTTATATACCATTTAAAAAATATTATAAATAAATATATACACTAACGTTACCGGTCAAAGGTTTGGGATCAAAACGATTTTTTATGTTGTTTTTTTTACAGGAGTTTCTTATGCTCATCAAGGCTGCATTATTTGATCAAAAATACAATAAAAAAACATAATATTGTAAAATATTATTACAATTTAAAATAACGTTTTTCTATTTTAATATACATTAAAATCTAATGTATTCCTGAGATCAAAGCTGAATTTTCAGCAACATAACTCCAGTCTTCAGTGTCACATAATCATTCAAAAATCATTCTAATATGCTGATTTATTATCAGTGCTGGAAGCAGTTGTGCTGCTTCATGTTTTTTTTTGGAACCTGTGATACCTTTTTTCAGGATTATTTGATGAATAAAAAAGTTAAAAAGAACAGCATTTATATAAAATAGAAATCTTTTCTAACATTATACACTACAGTTCAAAAGTTTGGGTCAGTACATTTTTATTCTTTCTTTTTTTTTTGAAAGAAATTAAAACTTTATTCAGCAAGGATGTGTTAAATCAAGAAGTGATAGCAAATATTTATATTCTTAGAAAAGATTTATATTTTGAATAAAAGCTGTTCTTTTTAACTTTTATTCATCAAAGAATCCGAAAATTAAATAGCAGTTTCCAAAAAATATTTGGATGCACAACGGGTGCCAACATTGTTAAATTAATAATAAATCAGCAGGATTAGAATGATTTCTGAAGGATATGTGACACTTTATACTGGAGTAATGGATGATGGAAATTCAGCTTTGCATCAAATAAATAAATTACATTTTAAAAATATATCCAAATAGAAAACAGTTATTTTAATTTTGTAAGAACATTTGGCAATATTTCTGTTTTTATTGTATTTTTGATTAAATAAATGCAGCATTTGTGAGCATAAGAGACTTCATTAAAAAAAACATTACAAGTCTTACTGATCCCCAACGTTTGACCGGTAGTGTGTGTGTGTGTGTATATATACACAAACACATATTTAATACATATATTCTATAGTATTATATATGTGTGTCTATTATATTAAAACATTACACTACGGGTGTGTGTGTGTTTGTGTGGGTGTGTGTTGTGTGTGTGTATGTATGTGTGTATGTATGTGTGTATGTATGTGTTGTGTGTATGTGTGTGTGTGTATGTTGTGGGTATGTATGGTTTGGGGTGTGTGTGGTGTGGGGTGTGTTTGTGTGTGTGTGTTTGTATGTGTGTGTATGTGTGTGTGTGTGTGTGTATTATGTATGTATGTGTGTGTGTGTGTATGTATGTATGTATGTCTGGATATGTGTGTGACGTGTGTGTGTGGGTGGGGTAGTCTGTGGTGTATGTTATGTGTGTGTGTGTGTGTGTGTGTGTGGATGTATTGTGTATGTAATGTGTGTGTGTGTGTGTGTGGGTGGGCATGATGTATGTATGTATGTGTGTGTGTATGTACTGTATGTATGTATGATGGATGTATGTGGTTGTGAGTCTGTAGGAGTATGTATGTAGGTATGTATACGTGTATGTGTGTGTGTTGTGTGTGTGTGTGTGTATGTATATACTGTATGTGTGTATGTTGGTGTGTGTGTGTATGTATGTATGTAGTGTGTGTGTGGTAGTAGTATGAATGTATGTATGTTATGTGTGTGTGTGTGTGTGTGGTGTGTGGGATGGGTGTGTATGTGTGTGTATGTATATGTATGTATGTGGGTGTGTGTGTGTGTGTGAAACAACACTGAATGTAAAATTGCTTATATAACAAAATATATTTATTGCTATCATATATATATATATATAGTAGTATTAATATTAATTAAATAACTTCCAAGTAGTAGCTCTGACAGTGAAAGTGTTGATAGTCACATGACCTCTAGTGTACATATTGCAAAGTAACGTCTGATGTAATGAGGGCACATTGAGCCTGTTGTTTTCATCATTGCGTCAGCATTTGTTAAAACAGCACTGTAATTAAGGCAGAAAGTCTGAGCCGCAAATAACGCAGGTGATTTATATAACTTAATAAATCTGGTTAAACTGCCTGTTTAACCATATTTCTTTTAAAAGGTAGGCCTATGCAAATATCGCCTACATACCAAGTACCCACATAGTTTCACAGAATATACTAATTAAATCACATGACATTTTTGCTCGGCTCGTGAAGGTCATATGACAGACGTGCATAAAATGATCACGTGAATCCTCCCACGCGAAGCACAGCCCCAAATTACCGAACAGCAGCACTTGGGTTCACGGGTACCATGCACTATGCCGTCACCAATCCCCATCACCAGACTGCTGCCAAAGAATTTTGGGCTGGAGTTTGGCGCGTGCAGCAGCCCACTATCCAAAACAGCGAGCGGATCTACACTGCGTGTGCCCACTAACGCGTTTCACGGTAAAATCGCGCACAGACTTTGGTCCTCTGTGATCCACTGGCGAGAGCTGCAGGCTCTGGAGCCCATCGGCAGCGGTGGATTCGGTCTGGTGTTCAAAGGCACATACTTTGACGAGACTGTTGCTGTGAAGAAAGTGAGATGTGTGAAAAACAAACTGGCTTCGAGGCAAAGTTTCTGGGCGGAACTCAATGCAGCGCACCTGCACCATCAAAACATCGTGCGCGTGATCGCAGCCACCACGTGCACCCCTGCGCACCTCAGCACCAAAGACAACATCGGGACGATTGTAATGGACTTCGCCGGCGCCCTAAACCTACAGCAGGTCATTTACGGACTCGCAGGCCTGTTGCCTATGGACAAATGCGTGAGATATTCAATGGACATTGCGCGTGCGCTCCAGCATTTGCATGCGCACGGCATAGTCCACTTGGATTTAAAACCTGCCAATGTTTTGGTATCAGAACAGGGTGTTTGTAAGCTGGCAGATTTTGGGTGCTCTTTCAAACTATCGAGTAAAAGCGACACCGTGACGCACCTGAGTGAAATCGGTGGCACGTTCACGCACCGCGCGCCTGAGCTGCTAAAGGGAGAGGAGGTCTCTCCGCGCGCCGACGTTTATTCGTTTGGCATCACGATGTGGCAGCTCCTCGCCCGAGAGCCGCCGTATGAGGGGGACAGACAGTATATACTGTACGCCGTCGTGGCGTATAACCTGCGCCCTTCCATCACTAGGGATGTTTTTATCCAGTCTTCTCTTGGACAAAAGTGTCAAAAGCTGATCAGTCAGTGTTGGGACGGCGACCCCAGCACCCGACCCACCGCAGACCAGCTCCTTCATGAACTTTCCATTTTATTGTGAATTTGCACCACGTGGACCCTCCAGACTCCCGAAGTATCTTCAGTTTGAAATGTTTTTTTATTGTAATGTTTTGTTTAATTTCGTAACACTTTTATTGTTAAGCAAAATTATTTTAAATATCAAAAGATGTTTAATTAAATGTTTTCTTTTGTTTAAAGCCGGCCTTTTGTGTGATTTTGTAATATATCTGAAAAAAATGTATGAGTTTATATTTACTAAAAAATGTGAGGTGAACATTGATTTAGCATACGAGTAAGAGTTTAGAAGTTCAACAAAATTCGTTTTACTCTACTTTAATGAGTAAATAAACGTTGGAGTTACTTTTTTTTCGTAAGCACGCTTTACCCACATAGGACAGAAATGAGCAAAATGTTGGACAATTATTATGTAGCCTATGGTATCCTTTGACTCATTTCACACGGAGCGGGTCGCCTTATAGTGGCCGCCATGTTGAACAGCTGCATTTCACGCATTTTATTTCGGAAACTGCTTTGTTATCGGACAACTTTGAACGCAGAATAAATTAATTCTGTCAAATAGAGTGTGAACCGAGCATTTCTTATGACATTGGTGATTGAAAATCTTTACGTAATGCTGCATGATGTACGCCGCTAGGTGTCAGCACAACATCTACAAATATCTGAGTGCATATTGAACCTGATTACATTTGTGAATATGGTCACAGCTCTATACAAAATAATTTGCTTTCTGCATCTCCCTTTACCTGATTTTTCGGTTATATCATACAGTAGGTGAAAAGGCAGAACACGTGACAGTGAAGATAAATTTAGATTGGTGACCCAATGTGTAGCTATCATCCAAAATTTTGGCAAAGCCTTACAGAAATGGTTGTAGAGAAAAGTTCTCGTATACATTTTAGGCTGCCAAAAGTCTAAACATTACCTAGAAATCATTATCTTTTCTTTTTCATGGCCCACGTTTTTCTCAATTATAAAAACACCACAAATAGGCAAAAAGTAAGCTTTGTTTTTGCCCAAGATGTTGCTCAAATGTAAATCTGCTAGTTTATATTAGTTTATACCAAAACCAACCTGTTCAAGCAATTCTCCTATTACTATTTTAATATTATTTCATATTATGATTTAAATATATATAAAAAAGTAGTTATGGTCATAAAAGTCTTTTCATGGGAAACCTCTAAACATTTTTAAGGCAGAGAGATTTGTGCTAAACCAGAGGAGCAAGTATGCACATCATATGGTGTAATCAAATGTTTAACTTGCCCCGATTCATTAAGTGGTTTTGGTTTAAAATATTTGCAAAATTGACCATTTTCTTTTGATACATATTTTATGAGCCCAATGTCACACCTTTAAAAAGCCAAATATGCAAATGAACAACTCTTGAGACATGAATAAAACAATGTTGGATTTAAACTGCACTTATGCTTTACTATAAACATGAGTGATTAAATTTTGGAACGGACCAAAAAAAGAAAGCCCAATCAATTCAGAAGTACGGCAACAAAAAAAACAAAAAGACAAACCAGGCATTTCATCTCACGCATTCTTGGACTGTCTACATGTCGAGCCGAACCGGACGTTGACACATGCTGGTCCAGCTGTGGAGTGTGAATATAATGAAACTAGTTCTCAGTGAGAGGACTGGCAATTTAGCTATTGCTAGACAGTTGATATCAGCATGATTAAGTTTTACAAGCTGAGATGCTATACAGTTTTAGGACATATAAAAGAAAATTCAGAAGCTTAAGAAAAAAATAAATCATCATAGTTATTAATAATATTAATGTAATTATATATTAATACCTACAAGGCTGTTATTTCTTTATTTTTTGTTCAAGTTTGCAACATCAATTCTGGTTTTAAAAACACGGCAAGTCTCTGTCTCGCACGGGTAGCATATGAACAGAATTGGCTTTTTTTTTTTTGGCACCGACTCCTACATACACAATGCTAAGGTACCCCTTACACATGGAATGAACCGAAAATAGTACCACGGAATAAGGAGACCGGCGAGGCTGCGTTGAGCCTCTTTTCCTCTCTCTTGTACGTCAAAAAACTAAAGATTCTGTACTGCACCGCCTATCACTTAGCCAATATGATTTAATTACGGCATACTAACCTTTCAAATTATTAGTGTTACCAAACCCAAAAATATCAATACATAATCACATTTTTACTTCACTGTGACTGCAAAAATATGGGAGACTGAAAAAGGCATGATTTTAGGAAGTGCTACCTTAACTATATATATATATATAATATATAGATAATTCCTGTGGATCCCACACAAGGGAGGAACGCTTGAACTTCCTTTTTTTTTTTTACTGCAGTCTTTACGTAATACATGAATCCAGTTCCCATCCCTGACAATTAAACAGAAACTCAGCCTTGAAGATGCCTTATTACACCTTCACAAGACTAGAGGGCAAGGGAGGGGGTTAAAAGAGGTTAATCATTCTTCTTCTCCCCCTCTGGTTTATCTGTGATGGCAGCGATTGTGTCGGCAGCTGCTGGCTGGGCTGGGCTGTCACTGCTGTGGTTCACTCCGCTGGTCCCAAACTCATTCACACGGTTGGGATCCACTCTGTAAATCCAGCGCTGATACAGATAGATGAAGAAGACCACATCTGTGGAGAAATGGTGGTACATTCAATTAAACCTAGATATTACTAACATGACACTACACTGAAGCAATCATATTGAGAAATTCAAAGTTTAAGCACGTACCATCTCGGAGACAACCTATTCTGTACATCATTGGCATCTTGATGACGAAGGCAAACAAGTCATCTATAAAGGTATTCAGGGCCTTGTAGGTGAGCATCCTCCAGGGAAGATGGGCTACTGACTTCATCTTGTAGTTGATGAAGAGCTGCGGTGTCATGGTGATGAACCCTTTAGGAAAAATAAAGCATTTATAATTCAAAACATGGCAAATGGATGGATTTTTTTATTTTTTTTTTACAGTTGGACATGTCATAAGAACTAATGAAAAGTAATAATTCAAATCAGTGGGACACCTGAACAACTAGTCTGTCTTGAGGACTCACTCAGGGGTCTAACTAGACCACTTTTAATTTAACATGCCAACGGGAAACCTGCAACGCTCCTGGTGGGAAGCTAAAATGTTTGTTGCTTTAACGGCTGTTCAAATAAATTTACTTTTTTTTTTTTTACCATCCAAATGGTCTAAAAGCTCAGGCAAAGCATGTTGTCAGTATAATTAAAGCATTAGTTACTTAGTTAACCATTGTGAAGGATCTATAAAACATTTGAATGACAGTGATTTGAAAAAATATTTTTGAATGACAGACATTGTCATTTTTTAAAGCTAAAATATCTGATTTCAGCACTAATAGCATCACCAAACAGAATTTCACACTAAAGTTACTATAGCTCCTACTACTAACAGTCAAGCATTAGTGATGCCAAAGTCATGGGGTTGATTCCCAGGGAAAAGCGAGACCTGATAAAATGTTTATCTTGAATGCAAAGCAAGTCCCTTTGGATAAAACAAGGTTTCTGTGGGTTTTATGAGGATAAACATAATACTTTAAAGTAAAGAAAACTGCAAAAAAAGTCGTTTTTCCTGCAGCATTTTTGTCTTGTTTTCCAGTGCAAATGTTGAAAGATCAAAATGCATTTACTTGTGAAGCAAAATAACATAAGAAAATAAGTCTCAAAATGAGTTTATGATTAAACAAGAACAAATATCTACCAATGGGCTCAGAAAAAAATTAAAATGGAAAATATTTTTCATACCCCACTGACACATTCTTGTTTTAAGCGTAAACTCACTTCAAATCTTAATTTTGCATCTCATGTACAATAAATCTATATTGATTTAAGGGTATTTCGATATTTGTATTGGAAAGCAAGACAAATACTGAGGAGGATATTTATTTGTAGCAACATTAAAACAAAAATGTAGGCATTTAAGATTTTCTGTTCTGATTTAAGACCTTTTCAATGCCTTAAAGGGATATTCCACCCAATAAATGAAAATGCTGTTATTTACTCACCCTCATGTTTTTCCAAACCCGCAAGAACTCATCTTCGGAACACAAATTAATATATTTTTGATTAATTCCGAGAGCTTTCTGACCCTGCATAGAAACACATCTACCACGTTCAAGGCCCAGAAACGTAGCAAGGACATCGGTAAAATAATCCATGTGACATCAGGGGTTCAACCGTAATTTTACGAAGATTCCATGTCACATGAATTATTTTACAGATTTCCTTGCTAGGTTTCTGGACCTTGATTGTGTAAGGACCCTCAAAAATATCTTAATGTGTTCCGAAGGAATAGAAGTCTTACAGTTGGAACGACATGGAGGAAGAGTAATAATGACAGGATTTTCATTTTTGAAGATTACAGACTTCAAGACTCCTAGGTGTATATGACTTTCTTCTTTTAGAAGAATATAATCAGAGTTATATTTAAAAAATGTTCTGGCTTTTCCAAGCTTTATAATGGCAGTGAATGAGATTTTGAAGACCAAAAAAGTGCATCCATCCATCATAAAATGTGCTCTACACGACTCCGGGGGGTTAATAAAGGCCTTCTAAAGCAAAGCAATATGTTTGTGTAAGAAAAATAATCTTGCAAAATTAAATTAATAATCTCTAGCTTCCGTTAACTGTCATACACGCATTCACGAGAGTGGCGTTCCAGCGGATGACGTAGGATGTAGGTGTAGCGTAAGCCCCAGTGAGAATGAGATGGTGAGTGAATCGTGGGGTATTTTTAAGACGTAAAGACCCACAGAAGCCCTGATAAAAGCATCTGCCCAACTGTATAAATGTAAAGTACAAACTAACTCAGAACATGGCAAAAAGCTATATCTGAGGGTTAAAACAAAAAGTTGTTACTTTCACTTTAAAATCCATTAAATATGAATGTGTGTCAACACGTATTCACGACCCTCAGGCTAACGACTGGATTTCACACGCGACTCTCTTTATTCTATTTACAGAACTGTAGAAAATTTTTTGGGCCTTGAAAGTGAAAAAGTGGAATTCCCCTTTGTGAGTTTTTCCTCAAGCATCTAGTCACTGATTTTAATTTGCCACAGACTCGGAGCATTTTTATGCTCATCAGAATGCAGCCATTGCAAACATGAAGTGAAGTTACACTTACCGAAGGTTAACAAGAACCCATAAAGCATACTGAGCACCCAAGAGTACCAGCCTTTGTGTTCCACATATAATAAGCTATAAACTGCATAGCACCCAAAGAGAGGGTACAACAGCCAGGACAGATACTTAAAAGCCATCTGGGGAAAAAACAAAACAAAACAGACATTTTTTGTAAAGTTTGAATAAATGATGTGTATTTGATCAATCACCTTTAAATTGCAGCTAAAAAGTCTCTTACGTCATCATAGATTTTTGTTGAAGACTCCACATATGTGGACTTGTCTTTGAATATCAATCGTGGGAAAATTCCAGCAATCCTGTTCTCTCTGTCCAGCTAGAAAAAGAAAACAAGAATCAACATCGAGAACCAACAATTCAAGCCTAGCCATACAACTAAAGTAATCCAAAGTGCCTGGCAGTGGCATCATCTCACCCTGATGTCCATGACTTTGGTAATCTTCCAGAAGTCGATGAGCAGGCCGATGAATACGCTGACCTGGACGACAAAATTGGTCTCATTGTCCAGGATATAGAGCAGCACTACCAGAGACTGGAACACCCCGAATATGATGGAGCGCACAGACAGCCCCTCCAGAGACTGACGGCTGTTCCAGAACTGGATATCTGCAGAGAAAGTGAAATGAGAGACGCCACGCAGCTCAGACACCAGAACCCACAAGTCTCTATCAGTTACCACACACATACATCAGTATTTATTAGGGATGCTCCGAAACCACTTTTTCCAGTACTCAGTCGATACTGATACTTTTATTTCTGGTACTTGCCGATACCGAGTACCGATACCGGTATTTTCATTGTATTTGTTAATTTTTTAATATGGGAGTACAAAACAAAGACATTGCTGTGGTTAACTTATATTTATCAAAGATATATCTTCAGTTATTTCACATTAGGATAATTCCAATTAAATATGTACAAGTTTGAGTTACTTTCACTGATAATTTTTTGCTCTATGGTACATCATCTTTAATTTAATAGCATTAGAGCTGCTCCATTGCAGCAGCTCAGTACTGTTGTATCCCAGCGTTTTTGCTGTAATAATGCAGGGAACCACTTGTTATAAATCTTTCAGAAATAGAAGTAGCGTTTTTTTCATCTGAAACGTGCTGCGATTTATATTCCAAAACCACTCATATAATACAGAAACGCTCATGAAGCAAGCAAAACACGCACAACACGCACACGTATTTGTACTGGTGCAGAATGAGAGGGACAAGTACAGTACAGCCTAGCGCATTTACACTGGCTGATAATTTCACTTTCGCCATAAAGTCGTGTATGCATATTAGGTGAAAAATACATTTTGGTTTGTGAATGCCCCGTAAATGTCGTTTTATTTTTACAATTGATTTAATCCAAGATGCGTGTCTAAGGAGCAAATCAAAGATCACGCACAAAAGTGCACTCTCTCTCCTTACCGTTAAGTAACGTAACTTGTACATTGTTTTACTTACTTGTTTTTGACATATCCGCCCGAACTATAAACTTTCCAGTGATGTCGGTGAGAAGGGGATATTAATTCGACAAGCTTGCACATGTGCGCCGCCGCACGCTCAATCCACTCAGCGTGCTTTGCTTATCAGCTTGCGCACATCAGCTATACAGGCGTTAATACTGAATGTTTAACATTATATTAATTGCATACATATACTTCATAGACATCCTTAATCTCTAATAACTCCATTCTGCGGTCTGTTGTCAGTGTTTCTTTGTCTGAATATGGCACTTATCGTGTTGTGTGGTATCGGCGTTTGGTATTGGGCATTTTAATGAGTACGAGTACAGGATCTCAGTATCGGCACATCCCTAGTATTTATTTACCATTCTTGAATGCCAAGAACTCAAAAATGCTGTGGACGATGGAAACAACGATGGTCAGTCCCAGGAGGTAGGGGTTGGTCTCAAGTAGAGCCACCTGTTGAGACAATAAGCAAGTTTTTTTTTGTTTAACAAGACATTTTAATGGTGTCTCTCAAAGTAGTTACATTGCTTGTAATCGTAACATTACATCATTAATTAATCATCATGATTTAGGCTCAGAAGATTATCTGCTTGCTAACTTGTGACTGTTTAGTGTCTAAGCGTCTGCTCATTTAAATTGAAATTACTACCTGAGCAGGTGTTTATGAGCACTACTGAACACTTTTTTTTCTTTTTACAACCAATACAGATTTTTCTACTAATATTTGAAGTGTTCCAATAACCAAAACAAATTGTATTTCTGCATTTTACCACAACAGCTAAATCTATTTGACAATGAAAAGACAATATGCACTATCACTGTTTTATTAATATGCTAAATATTCTAACAATAATTTTATCATTAACTGTCAATTGTTTCCTAAATGGTCTAAATTACCTCAAATACATTTTTATTTTGGACTATTTAAAATATTGCGTTGCTAACTTAAGAATGAATGGCTATAAAAAAAAAGTTATTATGCAAACAATACTTTACATAAATAAGCTACAGTATAATCATGATGTAATGGCATTGTAGGGTACTATTTTCTGATACCCAACAAATGGCGTCACTTATCTGTACTTGCAAAATTAAAAAAAATAAAAGTTAAAAAAATATATATTGATTAAAACCAATTATCCATATAGTGATATTTATCTTCTATATTTTACATTTAGAAGTTCCAAAAACAAATATTAAAACCATATTCACATTTCCTACACTCCAATTTCTATATCCATACAACTATAAACATTTTTGACCCTCATTTGCTCTCAAACATTTTAATGGTAAAGAAATCCCATCCCTCACTTGGATCACTAAACCAATAAAAATATTTTCTTGAGTGCAGTACAAACCTTAACAGAATCCTGGTCCTCATCTGACTGCTCGTAAGTGTCCTCTCCCAGGAAGTTCCAGGGGGAACGGGCATTCTGGGCGGCATATAACTGCCAGCGCCACAAGGAGAGGGGGCAGTAGGTGAGTCGGAGGGGCAGATTCTGCAGGGTATCGTTTAGGGGGTAATAGTCCTTCTGCAGGTTCCAGTAGTCATTGAAATAAACAATGGGATAGTAGTCTCCACTCACTGCATCAAACTTTACATCTGAAAGGAACAAAAGTGCTCAGGTTAACCAGGGGTGATTTTAGAATCATCTAAGGCTTAATAAGTTGTTTAAAAAAATATGAGAAGTTTAGCACCAAAAATAAAAAATAAAAAACCTACGCTGGTCAAGAGGTGGGGGGACAGAGCCTTTCACCCAAGCTGTGTGATCGTCTACCATGTTGATAGTGAGGTTGGGATGCCAATGGGATATGATCTCCACAGGCCCATGACTCTCAGCCCGCTGGGAATGTACAAACATATCAAAACATTAGAAACTTCACAACACACATGTCCCAGAATGCACAGGAATGAATGCCATAGGGAAGAAGATGGCGGACAAACCAAGATCAATACCGATTAATTTATTTCAATGAGGCAAATCTCAATTTTTTATTTTTTTTCAACAACTTACCTTGATCATTTCTGGATCAGCTTCGGTTTCTCCTGTCAACAGGTTCTTGGTCTTGAGGAACTTCCTCCTCTTGTACTTGTTGAGCACTGTTGAAGAGGAAGCGTGTGAAAACGGGCTCTAGGCTTTAAAGAGGGTTCACCCATGCATTGATAATGTGTTATTTTAGGCCTGCTGACACAGTCAAACGTGTATGCAGCAAAAACACGAGTGTCACAGAGGTGAAAGAGTAATACAACCAAAAACTGGACACACTCACTTCGAGTGGAATGGACCGTGGACAGTCTGCGGTACTGGCCCTTGCGTTTGGGATCTGGGTGGAAGCCACTCTTGGTGAAGTAAATGTGGATGTATATAGAGCCGTTCTGCTTCACACCCTGTACGGGCAAACAGAGGCGGACTATCAGCAAATCATGCCAAAAAAAAAAAAAAGTGTATTCTTGGATTTCGACAGTGCCGCTAAACATGTACAATCCAAAATCAATGTTACTTCTTACAAAACCATGCATGTCTCATATCGATTCCATTCACATTTATAGAAAGCTTTTGAGTCCAACCTCAGAGAGGTCCAGCTCTTGGTAATGCTCATGGCAGCCATCTCCCGACTCCCCTGTGGTCCAATCTCCATAAACCAGATCTTGCTGGTACCAGAACAATGCTTCTGTATTGTTAAAATCTGTAAATATCTCATTCTCAGAGATATATACATATAAATCCTGTGAAGAGACAGGTAACAGTATTATCAAAGCAGCTACAAACCAGATCTTACGGAGAATTTGGTTATGTGCTTGATTAGATATCCTGTTTATGTAGTTATATGTGTCAAATGATTATACTTTTGATTATGAATACCATAAGGGTGTCCTTGGTGAAGAGGTTTCGGCTGGGCACTCGTGGAGCTCCAGCGGGAGTGTTGGGATCTGGAGTTGATGGACCTCTGCGGAACCAGCTACTTATAGCCCAGATGATAAAAATCCTGGGTGATACACAAACACAAGAGCAGACTCACGTTAGACTTCAGCCCTATGATATTCAGAAAAAATAATCCCAAAACTCATGATGCAATACTGTTGCCTTACATCTATGGTACGAGACAGATTAAAAAAAAGCTTTTGTTTGTTTCTTTTTGTAAAAAACAGCCTCTAGCAGCCCACCTTAAATATGAGTAAAGTGAATTTATAGAAATATTACTAAAGAAGGTAATTACTGTAATTGTGACAATAAGCTTTATATATTGCATAAGTATGAAATGTTAACATAAGTTAACATAAAACCCCCTGACATCAATTAGAGCACCCAGAACAGCTCAGGAGTTGAGTTGCTTTCCTCTCACGGGATGACTGTTGAGTAATACAGATCCTTATACTGGGGTTGTTACAATATCAAAACTTCAGTAAACAATTCCAGCCAAAGTTGACAATTCTCAAACCTATTTTGATACTACAGAAACCCCGGAGATGTCATTAATAAGTATGACCAAATCAACTATTCAAATGCACTGAAAAACAGCAAACCTAGCTCAAACACACTATACCAAATGATCTATAATAAGTTACCAATCACATTACTGAGTTTTACAATGGTCAAAAACAAACCACCTCTGTCAAATAAAGACCGAAGTGCAGGAGGTTCTTAAGGTACATCTGGAGACAAGGAAAAAACAATTATAGAATTTAGGTGCACAACATTAAGGACTCACCTGAAGAGGACACCTTTAATCACCTGCCAGGCACTGGACTGCGGTTGCTGTTGTTGTTGTTGGGGGTCCAGTGCAGTCACACCTGTCTGAGCTACCTGACCTGAGGCAGCTGCCCCATTACTGCTCACCTGCACAGAACATTTGTGATAAACAAAATAACTATACAGTGCTTCCCACAGGTTTGAAATATACTTCTGGTGGTAGCCGGGTGGAAAATCCTCCTATTACCCATGGCACAAAAATGGTCTACATGTGACAAATAACAAATAATGTGTGATTTAAAAAAATATTTAATTTATTGAAATTAATTTTAATTACATAGGCTACTATTACATTTAATTACATACTAATATTATGCATTATTATATGCACTGTAAATTATGGAAAATCACAGCATTAAATGGTAGAGTTCTCCTTACTTTGTCAGTGTCTCTCTCAGTGAATGGGACACAGATTTTACTGATACTAGTAAAATCTATATATTGAATAATGCGTGTCAAATAATGTTCTTAGTCTTTTCTTCCTGTGGGAAAGCATCCTGTTCCCAGCCAGAAACTACAATAATTTACTATGAATTAAATGGAAATTTAATTAAATTAAATACAATTAATTGTGTCACCAAAATACCAATAATGCCCAGAAAAAAACTTAACATGTGACTTTTAATTATAAACAAGCCCGAAATACACCGGGACTCTTATTTTTAAATGTATTGTATATGTCTAACTAAGCAGAAAAAAGAAAGCCAAGTATTAGCCTACAACTATAACTTTACATGATTGCATTTATTTTTGATAACCCAGTCCGACAGGTCTTGGAAGGATGCCAACTAAAAAAAAAAAACACAAACACATTTTATTGCTAAATGTCATATTTACAAAAACAGATCTCAAAACCCCAAACTGCACTATCTACATTCAAATGGGTGCTTTTTGCACAATTTTTTTTTTAAAAATCCTAATAACTTCTCGGACAGACAGACATCAGTTCAGGTCTGAGAAGAGAGGCAGATGAGAATTGTCTGATAGAAGCCTGCCATTGACTCAGTCTAACAAAACCAAAACGTGACCAGTTTCAACTATGACCTAGAAACAAAGATAATATGATTTACAAATGTATAATTACAAGCTCATAAAGTGACTACAGAAGCTTTCTTCTAGCTTTGCAACTGTTCTAGCTCGTTCCTGTTCTTTTAATTGGTGATCAGCTAAAAGCAATTTGCCTGGGAAAATGATTTAGATTTGACACACTGCTGAACAGGGTAAATATTAAACTTAAATCTTTTTGAGCGTTGAAATACTTCTGACTGGATTTAGGTCAACTAAATGGAAGCAGAAGACGGAGATTTGATTTACAATGATTCTGGTTACAGTCCAGATGTCTAAAGATTAGAGAAAACAGCTCTGAGATAACAATAAGTCCAAAAAAGCCCTGTCACCAAGATCAGGGATGGGATCAAAACATAAAGCCAAAAAATATAGAATACAGTAACATATCAACAAACGTATAAATTGTGGTACGTATGCAACAACATGCGAAATCGAACTTTGGATGCTATCAATTTCTGTGTTTACACACTTGCATAGAGTACTATATTTCTAGAGTACATTCACTGTTCAAACCTCGAGCAGTGAATGTGGGCAGCCAGCCAGTCATTGCCAATCCTCATTCTGAATATGAGGTAGCCCAGGGCTCTGTACTGAGACCTCTATTGTATTGCATTCAAATAAAAGTCCATTGTAGCTTTCTGATGACATGGTTGAGGTCACCCCAATCACAGATGATGGATCATAAAAGGTGGAGATTCTGATGCTTTGTTGTCATGGTAATTTTTGTAAACAGAATTACACCCCCTCACTATTAACAGTGACCCCACCTAGAGATCGTTTAATATCAGTTAACCAGACATTGGTGCAAAAACACACATTAAAAATGGGGGATGGGGGGGGGGGGGGGGGGTTAAGACAAAATTACATACAAAGGACATCAGACCAGTTTTCTGTGTTTCCTATAAAATTATCAAGCTTGAGATTTCAAAAGGATTGCTGGGAAACCATTATCCACTTGTTTACATTTGGCAGCCCACACTGTTTTGGAAAAAGGTTAGTAAACCTGACTAATGTTTATGATTGATACCACCTATATGACCTTTATAACCTGTGTAATCAGTAACCACAGGGTTATTCATCCAAATAAGTGAAGCTAACCTTGCTATCAAAGCTACTTAAAGGGGTCTTACTATGCTCTTTTACAAAGTCTTGATTTTGTTTTGGGGGTGTACTAGAACAGGCTTAGTTGTTACTAGGTTGTTCGAAAAACACATTATGTTTCACATATTTTACATTATTACAACCTCTCTCCCCAGTCTGGAATGAACGGCTCGAATAGTTCCTGTATCAAATGAAGACCTGCCTTCTGAAATACGAAATGTGCAGTGATTGTTTAGCTGGGCCAGTGTGTGCTGCGATCGGTTAGCTGGGCCAGTGTGTGTTGTGATTGGTTAGCTGGGCCAGTGTGTGTTGTGATTGGCAGCACTCGGCGCCTGGTCGGGAAATGTCACGTCCCTTACCATAGCAGCCTGCCAGCTTCAGTGTAAATATTGCGTCAAAATCAAATCAATTTGAGCGGCGATAACCCCTGTATGATTGTAACCACTCTATGTTCATCTGCCTTGGGGAAACTAGCGTGTCTCCTTCTCTAGTGCAGCTCAACCAGGTCTCGTCCCATTCGTTGATATTTATATCACAAATCCCGGAAAATATGCGCTGTAGTGCAAATGAGTCGTTCGTTGTAGTTTTTTTAAAAGTGATTTCTGTTAAAAACAAATATCTCCTTTTTGAATTGGACTTTGAGCTTTGTAACTTTGCAGATCTTTTTTATGCTCAAACAGCAACATTACAGACTAACTAAAGTTGAAAATGTCCCATAATAGGACCCCTTTAAACCAGCAGCAGGCCAATAGCAAGTTCTCACTCTTGATCTCTATCCTGAGGGTTTAGGTCTTAACTCCACCAAAAATAATTAACCAAAGTCATCATGTTCATTAGAAATAACAGCAGGAGGCTTGCTGCATAACCTCTGAATGACAGCAGATCTCTAAAGCGGAAACCTTATCACCCGGACTTACCCCATTACCCAAGTAGCTGACTGCACACAACATGCTATAGCCTAATCATTACTAAACTTCTCACCACCACTACAGTTCCTGTCTACACAAAGACACGTGCTATTTTGTCACTATAAGGTCTAACTGGCTGATTAATAGGATTGCACAATACTGCCATCTTTAAACCGCTTTGACAAGTGAAGCTAACAGAAGAGCTAGGCAGCTACTGTAGTTAGCCAGCATGCTAACACTGATCAACTCAGACATCAGCTCATAACTCTACGTAGATCAATATCTGAACAGCCGCCTGTAATATAGGCTGTTTCTCAAAGCCTAGTCAGCTGTCTACCTAGACAGCGTTTAAGGGCATCAACGACGGGTTCAAACACGATGATGCCCCAAAAATGCTGTCAAGGAAAGCAGCAGTATGCTAGGCTTTGAAATACAGTCTGTGTGATAGATAAATTGAATAAATTAAGCTTTGTGCTGTTTTAGTAAAAATAAGATGTTCCGGTAAAAATAAGCCACACAATCGGACAGACCCCTCTGGCAGCATTTCTGCCCCAATGCATGCTGACTTAAAGGGGTCGCTGATTCAGACCGGCAATCTGGTTTTCTTCTTTAAAACGGACACGAAACAAGAATTTACTTTCGTGAACGTGTGGACTATATTAAAGCTGTTTGTTAACACGTCCATTTGAGAGGCTACACTTTATCATTTCGGCTATTCTTACCTCTCCGTTGCTGACGGACGACTGCTGTGCTGCTTGAGTCTCCTGCGCCGCCATCTTACCTGTCTCAAGCGCACAGACGCACACTGTAATGTGGTGGTATGTAATCTGATATATCGCGAGAGTTTCTGTGAGAGAGAGTTGTGACAACTCCGTTCACTCCAATGGACCAGTTTTTTTTACAGCAATGGCGGATCTTGGAGCCGCTCAATAGTTCCCGGATGTTAGCGCTCATACTATCAGCGCCGTAGAGATGCAGCAGAAGAGACCACTGTGATGAACTTTTAAAAGGTAAGACATTTATAGAACAAAATAGTATATTATCAGCACAGCTAATCAAATTACCCTGTGCATTAAAACAGATGATTATTAGATTATTCCTCACTTAATTAGTAGATTTACGGGATGTTATTCATTCTCTTCATGCAGTTTCATCCATCGTTGTGTAATTTAAAAGTGATTTTGCTGGTGGGGAGTTATTAAATAGACTAAATGTCCAAAAATGGATTATATACCACTACTATATTATAGAAGTAATTACAGTAAACCTGTACATCATTACTGTATTTTATACTTAAACGTCTTGGCTACTAAAGGAGTACTGTGTTGAAGGAGCAGATGCCACAGGACTGCAATGTGATGGAGCATCACTTAACCATTTCTCCTGTGTTTTTCTCCTTCGCTATCTTGCTTTCAGAACAAGAACCACCTGAAGACTCCCTGTAATGAGACATCACCCTCGCAATGAGTCTCTTCACTGGTTTTGGCAAGTCTTTCCCTGCTCTTTGTGAAAAAGTGCCAGTTCCCTAGTATGATTCCATCACATTTTGTTGGTGTAATCTATAGATTGCTCCTGCTGACTATATCCAGTCTCTTACGAAGACTTCAGATGACCCAACACCTGTGAAGAGATGACCCAGCCCTTGAGAGGACTTCAGATGACGCTGACTCTGAATAAACATACAAAACTGCTACATTTTCCTTGCATTGTAATCAACATGATCACATCATGTAACCATTGCTTTAATTTGTTCATTGTTTCTTTATACATGTTTCTTTGTTTCTGAATACATGACGTTACTTAACTGCATGATTTGTACAGCCTAATTTTAGAAAATTTCTACCATTACTTTGGCACAGTTACACCTGTTAACAGAACTCTTATTCGTAATGTAGAAACATTCATTTTCTGTAGAGCTGCTTTGAAACAATGAAAAGTGCAATACAAATAAATGTGAATTGAACAAAACATTTTTTTCTCCTCTCCAGATCAGTAGGGAAACCATACATTCACATTCCTTTCTGTGAGTGAGCACTCCCATGCAGCACAGCAAACTATAGTGGAGACTGTTCAAGGACAACATGCTTTATATTATTATAAATGTATAAATCGATTGCTGTAAATAAGTGCATAACAAAAGTCAACATACATAAAATATATGATTAATTATGCAATTTTTTAAAAGTTGTTTTAAATTTGAATATACTTCAAATATATTTTTATATATTAATAATTGTGGGGTGCACAAGAATCAAAAACATTGAACAAGGTTAGTTTTCACTTAATAAAATATCTTCATTTATTTGGAACGAATTTTCTAAGACAACAAACTTAACATTTACCATGAGATTAGTAAAACGACAATGAACAGGTATATTTGTGATTGAACTTGACTAACAAGCAAGTTGTAAGAACACACATATATAATTAGTGAGTTACCTTGGCAGAAGACCACGATGTCTTTATATAGCAAACACGGACTTGTACCATGGTAAAGCCTAAAATATGTTAACAAGGCAGGTAACAATAGTTGACCACATTAATCCTCAAATATTAGAGGATTTTATCTTTTAAAAACAACACTAATATAACTACATCTATCTATATATATATATATATATAAAATATTATATATATATATATATACTACGTATACATTATTTTATAAATAATGTAAATAAATTATTTTATTGTCTACTAATTACCAAAAATCACAGTTCTGTCTCTCCAACTCAATGTATTTCAATTGCCCGCTATGAGCTTCCTGGAACTATTTGAGGTCTGCGTGAATCACGTGACGATCGAGCGTTTTGGACTTCCGTTGACGCAACTCTTTCTTTCCATGGCTCTGGGCAACTACTACGTTTAGGCGAATTCTTTCAAACCAGTAGTTCCGCTTCAAAGAACCGGTTCAAAAACGTAATGAATTTTGTAATAATTACGTTTTTTTTTTTTTAAATATGCTTGCATTGTAATTTTCATCCTTCCTCGTCATTTGTTGATTCAGGATTTAGCTCTTTTAAATGTTCACTCTAAAAAATGCTGGGTTAAAATAGGGACAAACCCAGCAATTGGTTTGTTTTGACCCAGCGGTTGGGTTAATCATTTAACCCAACCGCTGGGTCAAAACAACCAACCGCTGGGTCAAAACAACCCAATTGCTGGGTTTTGTCCCTATTTTACCCAGCACTGGATTATATTTAACCCAGCATTTTTTAAGTGTACAATACACAAAGCAAGGTGTAGGCTATTTGGGGACTTTACTTTAGTATTGATTTTTATTTTTAAATTATTATTTAGCTTAGACTTGTTTAAAAAATTTAAATTTGCTTCCCTTTTTTTGAACAGCGATGTGATTACTAAATAATTTGAAACATGAGCACATGACCGAATATGGGCACCAGAACCACCAGATTCTCCTGTCAACCCTATTGGAAAATGGCATCTCAGGAACCACACAATAGTGGTTTGAGTCTTACCTCTCAGATAGGTCCTTCAAGGTATCTTGGAGAGGTGAGGTGTCCAAGTCGCAACATCTAGCTACTGGGGTGCCTCAGGGCTCAGTACTTGGACCACTTCTCTTCTCTGTCTACATGGCATCACTAGGTTCTGTCATTCAGAAACATGGCTTTTCATATCACTGCTATGCTGATGACACTCAACTCTACCTCTCATTCCATCCTGATGATCCGACGATAGCTGCTCGCATCTCAGCATGTCTAACAGACATTTCTTGTTGGATGACGGACCATCACCTTCAACTCAACCTGGCTAAGACAGAACTGCTTGTGGTTTCAACAAACCCATCACTTTATCAAAATTTCACCATCCAGTTAGGCTCATCAACCATAACTCCTTCAAAAACAGCTAGAAACCTTGGAGTTGTGATTGATGATAAGCTGAATTTCTCAGACCACACTGCTAAAACTGCCCATTCCTGCAAATTTGCTTTATACAACATTAGGAAGATCAGGCCCTTTCTTACAGAACATGCAACACAACTCCTTGTTCAAGCTCTTGTTCCATCCAGGTGGATTATTGCAATGCTCTCTTGGCAGGTCTTCCAGCCACTTCTATCAAACCTCTACAATTAATCCAAAATGCCGCTGCAAGATTAATCTTTAATGAGCCGAAAAGAACACATGTCACACCTCTGTTCATCAATTTGCACTGGCTACCAGTAGCTGCTCGCATTAAATTCAAGGCATTAATGTTTGCCTACAAAGCCACCACTGGCTCTGCACCCATTTACCTAAATTCATTACTTCAGAGTTATGTGCCCTCTAGAAGCTTACGTCCTGCAAGTGAACGTCACTTTATTGAGCCATCCCAAAGAGGCACAAAATCACTTTCACAGACTTTTTCACTAACTGTTCCCTCCTGGTGGAATGACCTGCCCAAATCAATCCGAGCAGCTGAGTCCTTAGCCATCTTCAAGAAACGACTAAAAACACATCTCTTCCACCTTTATTTGACCCTCTAACTCTAGCACTTTCTATTCTAATTATATTCTTAAACTTATATTTATCGTTGTCATTTTGTTTTGTGGTTATTTTTATTTTTATTTAAAAAAACAACAAAAAACAAACACTAGCTTTCTATTTTTTCTATTCTCTCTACTTGTTTTTCTTTGTTTGTGTGTGTGTGTGTGTGTATAATATATACCTTGCTACGTGTACTGCGTTAGGCTAACCGAGACTTGTCATTTGCACTTATATATTGTTGCTCTTTTGTTAGTTTAGACTGCTTTTATTGTCCTCATTTGTAAGTCGCTTTGGATAAAAGCATCTGCTAAATGACTAAATGTAAATGTAAATACCACTAGTTAAAAAAATAGGTATTCTGGACCAATTCTTATACTCCAAGGTTCTTTCTTTTCATTTTAAATCTTTCACTCCACAAATCTAAAATCAAAATTCTTCATTAGTACAATGTCACAACACTTTTTTCCACAAAATTAGATCAGATATAATCTCAAAATTGTTATTTTGACTGACTAAATCTCACAAATATTCCGATGAAATTCTAGCCTATCTAGGCTGTACCTAACGGTTTCGACTGGCCTGGTCTGTAACGTCAAGTTTCGTTTTTGGGAAATGGAGAGAGAGGCTGGTAGGCTATATATTCGCTGCTGAGCTGTTTACACTCATTCAACATCTCTTGCAGGAACAGGAACCGACACAAATGCAAGATGGACAGAAATAGCTGGTAAGAAACGTCTTTAATAGCAACACAGTAGAAGGCTATAGGTGATATTCTGAGGAAATGTATGTTGCATTCATTTAGGAATTAAAGAGGTCTATCAATAAACGGTGACGATAATAGATATAGGCTATAATCATGAAAACAACAATGAATTTGCTTCTTGTCCTCCAAATATCCATGCTAACGGACTGTTATCAAATAAATTCAGGTCTTGTTGGTTTGGGTCTAGACTGAGCTCTATTGAGTTTAAGTTTCGTTTCGCCGAGCAGCGTCACCGCAGCGCTGCTGCAGCTCCAGGAATCTGAAACTGAGGACGCGAGGCGCGTTCCAACGCAGACGGACTCTATGGCAAGCCGAATTAGCTTTACAATTGTGACAATCGCCTGACAATTATGCCAATAAAGTTTTGACTTTATGATTGTATTTATGCCCGTGTGTGATGATAAATGAGCGTGTTGTGTTTTCATTTACAAATTAAACTACGTGAATGATTCATTCCTCAATTAAACACTATAGGATTGATAAATATAGTTCCTAGACAGGCACAGAGAAAAGAGGTTAATTAGCCGAATAAAATGAATATGGTAAATTTTCAACTGCGCAGTTCCAGTAAAAATTCCAGTCAGCATATTCAAAGCTTTATTGGCATGTTGAGCATTTACAGTAGGCTGTTAAAACTATTCAGAACGTTAAGTAAAGAGATCGAATGAAGGGGTGGAAACAATATAACACAAATATAACCACTAATAATATAAAAATAATATATACCAATATGGCGGGAACGACAATCAGTTTAATGGACTTGGACTGGATAGTTTCTTGAATGCCTAGTTTATTTTATGTATTTATGTATTTTTTCATGATCCCTTCAATTCGAATGCACATCACTCCAATCAGTCCGGTATCCCTGTCTTATTGTTAATATAATAATTTAATAATGTAATAATTTCTATAAATTAGCAATATAATAATTTCTTAATTCAAACCAAAATATTAATAAATAGATTTCTGATAATCCCTGGTTGCTATAGTCACGCAGGTTTGTTTACGCGTTAAACTTAGAAAAATATGTCGTTTCCTCAACATAGCATCTCGAGGCCACGACTTCATTTCCACAAGTTAATATGACGTTCCCACAAATTAATATCTCATGGCCACGACATATCATCACGTCCCCATGAGTTAATATGTCGTGGCCACGACAAAATCAAGTGAACCCAGCATGTCCCCTTACGGTCACCATAGCATTACTCGTGGTAATTGCATTTTACTAATAAGGACTAGTAAGAATGCCAAAATTCAGTTTTTACTAGTAAACAATTACGATTAGAGATCTCTCTATTCCAATTATCCAAGTCACAGAGCTCTATAATTCAATTTTACTAGTTAGCTAGAATTCAAGAGCTCTACAATTACATTTTTATTAGTCCTATGTCTCCATTGAATTCCATTTGTTTTTCATTACAGAGCTCTACAACTGAATTTTTACTAGTATGAATTGCAGTTAGAGAGCTATAATTCAATTATAGATATGTTTAATTGCAAAGTTCCATAATTACAATTTAATTTAATTAATTGAAATTAAGCTAATCAAATTCAGATTGTGATGGACTAATGTCAGTAATTATTCATCTGTTGTTCTGCGATCTTTGTTCAAAATCAGAATAGGTGCATTTCTTTTTTAATTTACATTTGTATTATTGATTTCAAGTTTTGACGTCAGTTATTTGCATTTTTGACCTGTTTTTTGATGCAAATGTTTGATGTCAATTTGAGGTCTTTTCAACATCAAGGTGCCCACTGGGTTAACAACTGAATTAGAGAGCTTTGTATTGAATTAGAGAACTCTATTCTAACAACAATCAAATTAGAAATCTCTCTAATTGGAATTCTTACTAAGAACAATTGAATTAAAGAGCTCCCTAACAGAAATCACCCTGTAACAACTGCAAGAGAGCTATTAGCTGAATTAGAGAACATTACAATTGCATTTAGTAACAACTGAATTAGAGAGCACTCTAATATAAATTGTTAGTAGGAACTGCATTGTGGAGCTCCACAATTCAATTGTTACTAAAAATGCAACAGCAGAGCTCTCTAATGCAATTGTTACTGGTAGGAATTGAATTATAGAGCTCTCTAATGGTAATTGTTACTAGTAACAACTAAATCGAAGAGTTCCATAATTTAACCTGTTAAGCAGTACAGTCCCACATATGGGATTTAGAGCATTGACTGGCGCTGAGCCAGAGACGGACGCATTCTGCACTTGTCATATAATCACAACTACGCAGTGTTTTTAACCACATAATGTTTATTTTAGGGTCAGACATTTAAATACAAAAGCACTAGTAAAACAATACATTTAGAGTTAGTAAAATACATACAGATGTTTATGGAAGCATTAACTATAAATTAACTATAAAGTTCACTCTATTCTTCTCCCAGTTCCCGGCCACTTATTTACATGTATTTCGGGAGAAATTGATACATTTACGTGCTGTAAATCCGACTGGCAGGACTCTCTGAACTGCAGCACGAACAAATATGGTGGAGCTCATCTCATGTTATAGATCACGATCAAGATCATTTAGAAAGGTTTTTAAATGACAAAACACACTCATTTACACATATTTGTGAATTCGGAATATCAGTTAGCTGATTATATGGTAAACAAGTTTGTGAATATTTGGAATAAAAACGAAAATAAAAGCTATCCATTTGTCATACAGTGTTATTGTGGCTGTGGTGTGTCGCGTGACAAGCCTGACGCATCGCCATGGAAACAATAAGGGGAAACTTTCTAAAATACCAGTCATCTAAAAAAAAAAAAACTTACTCTGGGGGGACAGATAGAATATTTTAAATTCACCAGTGAAAGGGTTAATTGTTACTAGTAAAAATGCAATTAGCCTATATTAAAAGCTAATTTGGCTTGCCATATGGAGCACTACTTAATAGAACACAATGCTGTTGTCAGGAGACTTTAGATTATTTATCTGTACTGAAAATAATAAATATTCTCCTTGCTCCGGTCTCAGTAGGCTGTAATTTATAACATTTCTTCTCAGGATTTCAGCCTTTCTGATGCTATGGCTTCTTATTTGTGTTGGTAAGTAGACAATGACAAAAATACGCCAACTTTATTTCTTAGCATTTTTGCGCTTAATTTTAAAGTCAAATAATGTGTATTTGATCAAACTTGTCTCTATAGGCTCCTCTCCCCTCTCAGTGGTTGTCCATACGTTATCAAGGGTCGGTCTGCCGGCTGTCCTGCCGTGTTCTGTGGCATCACACCTGGATCACAGGCCTCACATTCAGTGGCAGACCATAAGAGATTCTGTGTTTGAGCGAATGGGACAGGAGCAGTTTCAGGGGGAGGCTTATAGAGACCGGGCGGATGTCCCAGAGGAACTGCTTGTGAGGGGAAACTGCTCTCTGTTCTTGCAGGATGTCAGATTCAGTGATACAGGCATTTATGAGAGTTACTTGGTGGTTGGTGAATCGAGTATCAAGAACCGAATTTTAATTCAGAGCGTCCATCTTGCAGTAATCGGTGAGGGCACTTTAACACTAGAACACGTCTCACTTATAGCAGTTTTAAATAAATAATCTGTGTTTGGTAAAAGTTAAGCTCAATCAACATCACTTGTGTTGTAATACACTGAAAAAACGGTGTAAAAAGAGTTTTCACTTAGAAATTGACATAGCGCCCAAAATATTTAGTAAAACCTTTACAGCTCACACAACACACATGCTTTAGCTGAAGAATTCATTCAAGTTCTTTTATAAAATTATAATCTTCACATTTGTGCTTTTAAATCCTCCAACATTTGGTCCCTTTTACTACATGACCTCATGTTTAGCTTCTTTCAAAAAAAGCAAAGAAGTTAGAATTATTATTATTATTATTTGTAATAATCAACATTATGCCACAAATGCTGTTGATTTAGTTGAATTTATATTGCTTTTAACATGCAGTATAAATCAGTGATTTAATTTTTATTATTATTATAATTCGTTTTTATTTTTAAACTTTTTTTTGTTGTAATTTCAGTTATTTTAATGTGTTTATCTCATTTTTATTAGTTTTTTTATGTTTATACAAGTTTTCTTCAGTTATTAATTTTAACATTGTTTAGGAGCTATTTTATTACAAACGTTACTAATGAAATGATAAATGTTGCCTTTGCAATTGCTGATATAAATAAAAGTGAATAAAAATGTAAAATCTTTAATTTATTTCTCGTTACGAAATGCTTTTTTTACTAGTTTATTTTTGTTACTAATACCTCTCTTTTTTCTTACTTAATGACTAACTCTAATTGATGCTTGTTCTCTTCCCATGGTAGCTCACAAGGCCCATCAATCTGTGCAGACTGGGGCAGAACTGGATCCTGGATCTGCACCACCAGCATCAGCTGGCAAGTGATTTTTCAAAACAGTACTAAACCGCTGTAAGTCCTGTGGGAAAAGATGCAGTCATAAACAATCAAGGTTATCTGGAAAAGAGAGCAACAAGTTGATTCTCAGTAATGTTAACGCCCGCCGCGCCGTAACATACCAAGTCTTGACTCAGCGGGTTGTGGCTCTCAGCACAGTGAGGCCACTGATTACGGGTAGGTAACTTTTGGCGAGTATAGTATTATGTCCTTTATACTGATCAAAATCCACTTTGTGTTGTTATACAACTCTTAATTTCCAAATTGTTGACATTACTCAATTAATTATCTCTATGAGTTGCTTTTGAGTCTATTTGTTGTAAAAGTGATGTCATGTCACCGTTAGAGGTGCTTAATGTTTTCTTTCTCTTGAGGTTTCGCCTTTTCAGTACATAAATAACTTTCTTTGGTGAAGTGGAAGTCATTTATATGATTCTTTCAGTTTGCTCAACAAACTGAATACCAAGTTAGCAGAAGGCTAGTTTATTTATATAGCACATTTCATAAACAATGGTGATTCAAAGTGCTTTACATAAAATAAATAAAAACAATAATCACAACAATAAAACAAGGAATTTAAAAACTTTGAAAATTATATTTAAAAAAATTTTATTTAAGAGGTTTAAAATGAATTTAAGAAAATTATTATACATATAATATAGTGCAATCAGTTTCGGACATCGCACAGTGCTCATTCAATATATGCACAGCTAAACAGATGAGTTTTGAATCTGCATTTAAATGTGACTAATGTTTTAGCACATCTGATCTCTTCTGGAAGCTGGTTCCAACTGCGGGTGGCATAATAACTAAAAGCACTCTCCCCTTGTTTTGTGTGAACCCTTGGTTTTTTTCTAACTGACTCGATCCTAATGATCCGAGTGGTCTGTTTGGTTTATATTCAGTGAGCATATCTGCAATGTATTTAGGTCCTAGGCCAATGAGTGATTTATAAACAAGTAAAAGTACATTAAAATCAATCCTAAATATAACTGGAAACCAGTGTAAGGACCTGAGGTCTTGTGTTATGCTCAGATTTTCTGGTTCTAGTCAGATTTCTGGCAGCAGCGTTCTGGATGAGCCGCAGCTGTCTAATGGTCTTCTTGGGAGGGCCGGTGAGGAGACCATTACAATAGACCACCCTGCTGGTGATAAAGGCATGAACAAGTTTCTCCAAGTCTTGACTGAAAACAAAACATCTAATTCTTGCAATGTTTTTTAGATGATAGTATGCTGATTTAGTTACTGCTTTGACATGACTACTGAAACTAAGATCTGTCTCCAGAATCACACCAATATTCTTGACTTGATTTTTAGTTGTTTGATCCCTAGATTCAAGGTATGCATTCACCTTGAGAACACCTTGAGTCATTGCACCGTTTCCAAATGCAATGACTTCGTTTTTTTCTTTGTTTAACTGAAGAAAGTTCTCGCACATCCAACTGTTAATTTCATCAATGCATTGGCAGAGGGAGTCATTGGGGCTGTAGTCATTTGGTGATAAGGCTAGGTAAATCTGGTTATCATCTGCATAGCTGTGATAGGCAACTTGGTTCTTTCTCATTGTTGCTATTAGTTGGAGCATTCATTTATACAAACTAAAAAGTTCTACAATCACTATTATTATTCACTGGCTTATACTATATTAAAACAAACATTCATTTTGATTTATTTTTCGAGTTGAAATTCTTATTTTGTGTTTGATGAAAGCACAGAGCAAATTAACATTTTTAAGTTGAAGCTAAAACTTTTCTTTACGTTGCGTAAGCCCCAAAAAAGCTGGTTTTAAGCCAGTTTAAGCCTCTAGCCCTCTTCGTTTAGGGTTGAAAATATAACTTTTTTTTAGATTCAGTCAAATCAATGTAATATGTTTTTGTTTTTCTTTTGAAATCTGAGAGAATTTTATGGTACTAAGGAATATTTATGCAATAATTATGATAATTTCCCAGTTTCCCCATTGAAAATAGTACAATTTTTTTTAATTTTTTTTATTATTATTATTTTTCAATCAAAGCAGTGTTTCATGTTAAAATATTTAAAATCGAATTTTTGAAAGCAGATTAGTGCTATCTGGTGGGAGTAAAAAAGAAAAACATATGGAATACCATGGTGTGACCGCTAGACTCCTATAAAGAATTATTGATTTTACACATTTGCAAAAACTTGCTTCATGTCGCAGTCTCATCAGTTCTTGTTTTGCACCATGGCTGATTTGTAGTTTGTACGACGAAAAGATTATCGGAGTTTTCGTATTTTTTTCATATTTCCTATGTTGGTCATTTTTGACCACGAAGGAGCCAAATGTATTTTTTTGTTGTTGTTTTGTTGCTGTTGCTCCTTTAATATATCTGAAACATGTCCATGATTTGTTGTGTTCACATAGCTAATGTGACAAAAGTCATCCCATTCTGCTAAAGCAAAAAAAAATTAAAATTTCAAAAAGCAAAATGTTTCGGTCATTTCTGATCGAAAAGGCCTAGAGATTTAAGTTTTTCCTGATTTTTTTACAGAGTGGCCAGTTGTAAGACTTTGTTAATCTCAGTCTTTTTCTCAATTGTAGAACCTGTGCTACCAAAAGAAACAGAAACTCTGCAAATACAGTCTGCATTAGGTAAGCTGAAGGCAAATAGTGTAATCGTTACTTGACAAGCTAATGAGAACATATTAAAAAAACATATCTTGACTGTGAAGGAAGAAATTACTGTTTCTTACAGTTTTGATCTTTATTGTTATCTTTCCCCACTTTTTTTCATTTCAGGTAAAGCCACAATGAGTATGCCACCTCGTAGCCTCATTACTCTTTTCCTCACATTTAATCTAATGCTTCAAATGAATTGAGATTGTTCCATTTAACTTTTAACTTAACTATTTTAGCCTCCTAAATTGTGGGAAAAGATAGGTGGAGAACAGTTGTGAAAAGAGTGTTGTTTTAGATACTGTATTTTATTATTTTATTTAAGTCTGTTCTCTGTCTTGGCATCTATGAAAGCTCACAAATGTGTGAATATCTGAAACCTGTGTGTGTGTGATACTTTTGTAAGGGTTATTTTATGTACACTGACTTATTAAAATACTTTTAAATTGTAGAGTTGCAAAATATAAACATAAACGAACATTTCACCGATCCTGATATAGATTTATCAAAAAATGCATTTAGATTAGTAGAAATTTAATGCAACTTCATGATGCAAAAAAAAAGGATTATCAGCATTTACCAAAACCTACTTTTGTCATCACATCAAATGCATAGCATGAGATTAGAGTAGATTCATTAAAATCTATTAAAACTGCTGACACAAAAATCATAGCACACATATGACATCTCAGAGATGTCTATTTGATGTGTGTGTTTACATCTGGAAGATACTTTTTTTTTTACAGTGTTTGCTCATCTGCTATAGGACGTTTCCTGTAAGAATACTGTAAATTAAATAGACATTTAGAAAATGTCTTTAAGACATTTATGATTCAGAATGTATGTAAAACTGACATCTTAAAGATGTTTATCAGATCTTTGTACACAGCAGATGATGTCCAGGCATCTTGCAGACGTATACTATCTGGGCAGTATATGACTTCACCCTTGTTATATTTAAGATGCTTGGTGCATTAATGACGTTTTAAACCATTTTATCTAAAATATTGTATTTATCAGAAAAAAAGACATTGTCACAGTGCATTGTCTAAGTGAAAGGTTTAAATAAAAATATTATCAAGGTGAAATTTCCATCCTCAAAACAACACACACAACAAGAAGAGTATTGTAAATGTATTATTTTATTAAAAATGTACAAAAACAATAAACAAATTAACAGCAAATTAAACTGTGTAAAAAGGCACTATTTATACCTAAAATGATTAGGCATATGCAGGTTTAGAATAGTAAAGTTAAGATATTTCAGCAACATTATTCAGTAAAACTCTGTGTATTATTAGTTATAATTGTTATCACAGAAAGTATCACTGCTTTCAAAGTAGAGAAGGATTTTACTGGCAGGAATGTGTGACTGTACGTGTATTTGTGAGATAGAAACAAATGGTTAATATTCTGAAATTTCACCGGTCTTCATTCAGTGACTCGAAGGGTCCTTGGTTTGTCACATTCAGGGCCGTTTGCAGCCCCGCGTTCCGCACGTGGGTAAAATGGACCTACCAGCCAATTGAGAGGTGTATTGTTGAGCAGGTAGTCCATGACGTTATCCATGGAATCTCTTATTCTGCTCAGCTGGGATCGACTGGTGGTGAGGACGCTGTTGGACAGATCTCCTATAGCGGCAGCCTTACTGAAGCTGCTGTAGATCTCCATGGCAGAGTGGCTGACGGAGACGGCCTGGACCTGGATGTGCTGAGGGAGACCTTTGAAGCTGGACACCAAGACCAGACATGTGCTCTGAAGCTGCTGGCTGAGGTTGTGGGCAATGGTCAATGTGCGCGATTCAATTTGCTGATTGAAAGAGAAAAGGAGAATCTGAGTAATACTCAATCATGTAGCTGAATTTCACATTTCTAAAAACATTCAGATTGTATTTTTAAAATAATTTCCAGTAGGGCTGCATGAAATATTGAAATAAAATAGACACTGTGATATGGCTTAATCGCCCAGATTGTGATTTAATTAAATAACTATATTTGGCCTCAAAATAAAATTAAAAATTAAGATTTAAATAGTAGCATTTTAATTTTACAGTATTACCTTTTTTCTTTTACAGTACAAATGTAATTACAATATATTTCTTATTTTGTTTAATATATGTTCTTTAATAGTTAGATTTTTTAATAAAATCATAATTTTTTTGTGAATATGGCTTAAAAAACTAAAGTCAAAAGATTAATATTTTTTAAAACAATACATTTTTCAACACTAGAAACTTTGTTAGATGTCCTTTGAAACAATTTTCACTCATAAATTTAGTACGTTTCACAAATAATTAAAAATAAATGGCAAGTAACAGTAATTAAATGAACAAGTGGCAAGTAACTTTGAATTAAATGTGAAATTTTGAAGTAAAGTGTACTGTGATTTATGTACAGGATTACATATCTTTCAGCCTTAAAATGAGTTTGGCATTAAAAAAACTTTCAGGGTTGAAAAAAATAAATCAGTATAACAAGTAATTTTCCATCATTTAAAAAATATATATTTTTATTTTGCACCAAAAAAACAAATAAAATAAATCTGGTGAAAATTCCTGAATTTTGAATATCACAATATATATTGCAAAAAACCTAAATGTTGCAGAAATCGTGCAGCCCTAATGTCCAGTCACATGATATCTCAGATACCTCAGCTTCGTTGTCTGTGACCGTCTCATTCTCTTCTTGACTCTGAGAGACATTCTTCCAGCCCATCAGTGAACTCAGTTTCTCATGTACCTTCTGGTTAGACACATCAAAATTATTGCGGGTATATTCAATCTAAAAAAACAAAAAAATAAAAACATGATATTAGAAGACAGTATTTTGACAGTTATTATAGATCTCTGAATAAATTTCAGATCAGCTTACTAGATCCATGGTGTGGTTTAACTGAGATATAGACTCTTGGCTGCGTTGTATGGCATTACGAACTTTATCTACAGCCCTCTGGTAAGCCCTGTCCCGGACTTTGTTGGAGAGAGACCCCAGCCGTACATAGTAACTGAGCGGATCACTGTTATTTTCCAGTCCTCCGGAGTTCTTCACTTCACTTTCTGAGAGAGATTAAGCAGAGAAGCAGGACAAAGAAGCAACTGTTAGATTTGAGAAATTCCATTGCCGTTTTATTAAAATTAGTGAGGCTCTTTAGACGAAAATTAATTTCAGATTGCTAGTCAAGGATCTCTTTGAGATGTGCCTAAGTCTAACGTTCCACTCATGAATAGAATTAATATTTCTTTTCCAGGAAAATTGAATAATTCCAAGGACTATTTGACGCTTATAACAGAGCATACAGTATGGATATTCTTTCAATGTGATTTAAAAAGCCTCATAAGAAGCATATCACAAGAATATCACAAGATATGCAGTTCTCACAAGTGCTTATGTAAGAGTCAATATATATATGCATAGATATTTATGCGTTTTATGAAAATTTTTTCTCATTTGAGGAATCATTTTCCTCGGATATATGGCACAATAGGAAAGAAAATCTATCACAACTTTAAGCTGAGCACAATCTAAATATCAGCAAAATATCCTAGTGCCAGTAAACCCGGTCCATCCCTTATCCTCACCTCTTTCCTCCTCTGTTTCAGGTAAGTACTGCTCCAGGAGAGTCTCAGATGTGCTCAGTGCTGTGTCCACGCTGCTGCTCATCAGTTTGACCACCCTGCTCTCCATCACAGTTTGGACTCCACCGCTCACCACCGTCTTGGTCTTCTCCATGCTTTCCTGCACTGCTCCACGTGTCCTGTCCGTCACTTCACTGAGGGTGGAGGAGACAGACTCCTTGGCACCGTTCATGGTACCGCTGACGGCTTCCTTGGCTCCTGTCACTGCCTCTTTAGCACTGGCGACGATCTGAAAGAGAAGAACACCATTAGAGCAGTGCTTGGCGAGTAGTGCTGTCAAACGATTAATCACGATTAATCGCATCCAAAATAAAAGTTTTTGTTTACATAATAAATGTATGTGTAGTTGTGTACTTTGTATATTTATTATGCATATATATAAATACACGCACACATAGAGTATATATTTTGAAAATATTTTCATGTATATACATTTATATATTTATATAATTTATATAAATATATTTAATATACCAATATAACACATTTTTCTTAAATATATACATAATAAATACACAGTATACACACCTAGGTTATGTAAACACAACTTATTTAGGATGCGATTAATCATGATTAATCGTTTGACAGCACTATTTTTTGACGTCAAGCTTGCAGCACTCAATAGAAGCGACAGCGATCATTTGATCCAATCAAATCCTCAATGACCAAAATCAAGCTGTTCGAGAACTCTTTTTTCACCATACAGTAGGGAAGAAGATTGCAACAAGTAATATGATGATAACTTTGCAGCTCCCCTTGTCGGCTCAGTACTGTTAAAGTCACCATGAAATCAAAATGGGTAATTCTTGGTAACTCTTTCTTCACACCCAATGCTGTTGTGACGTTATCTTGACCAACACCACACTGTGTTCATTCACTGAGCCTGGTTTCTCCAAGGTTTTTTTCATCCATTTCAGTCACCTGATAGAGTTTGTGTTTCTTGCCTATTGGCTTGATTAGTTAGGGTCAAAAAGACACTAAAAATTCAGTAATATCATGGATTTGACAGGACTGACACTATCAGATGAAAACAAAACTTGAACTGAATTGAGCTGAACAATGACACTGTTGTCTTCTGTAGAGCTGCTCTTATCGATGAATCGGATTTGTTCATAATTCATGTATATTGCAACATCGACACTGGTTTTGAGCTAAATCAACATTGAACTGACTCAAGCTGACACTACTGTCTTCAGTTGAGCTGCTAATCGCTGAATTGAACTTGTTTCATAATAAATGAACTTTACACAGTTATTGAACCGAACTGAACTGACAGGAGCTGAATATAGACACTATTGTCTTGCTACAGCTGCTTTATAGCAGATTTTTGACAACCACTCACTTGAGATCTCGGCAAAAGCCAATGAAAATGATCCAATCAATTCCTGATAAACAAAATCAAGTCCCACTTGAATATACATCACAGTAGGGAAGAAAAGATGATTGCAACTTCCGTTTCATGCCGACTTTAACATTTAGGCAAATATTACATAATACCTGATCAGATGGCTTGTGTAGGATCGGCAGGGTCCTCTCTATCTTATCCAGTCCTTTGCATGCCAGGTCATTTGCCATAGAGACTACAGAGAGACAGAAACATTTAGTAAATACATATTCACACTAAAATCAGCCCCGATCTTAACCTGCAAACAACATTCAACTTACTCTGAGGCTCTAGCTTGCCAATGATTGGTAAAGCACTGTGAAAAGCAGCTAAGGTTATGGATTTCACACCATTCTCAGCCACCTCACACACAGACTTCAAGTACGGATGGTTGTTCTTGGTGTTGCAGTACACATTTGACACCAAGTCATAGGTGGATATAACCAAGGGAAGGTGAACTATGCGTTCAACCACATTCTAGAAAGGAACAGACAGGAATGAACAGATTAATTGACATTCAAACCAACAAACATATATATACTGTATATATAATATATAACAAACCTGGTTATTCACAATGTCCATAGAAGCCATGTCACTATAGTTAGCAGAAAATCTGCAAAAGATCAGTCAAACTGTCATAGCAAATAGAGATTCCTTTCTTTCTTCTACTATAAGCTTTACTAAAGATATAGTAGCCTATTTACTCCAGTAAATAACATTAACAATGAAAGAGGTTTAAATATCAGCATAAGAATAAAGAAAGAGATCTTCACCTGTTGTGCTGTCTGAGGTTGTGAACCCAAGTCCCGGACTGACTCTCAGCTGCTGTGCTGAGGACTGAGCGACTGCTCCGGGTCTTATAGACTGTAGGAGACGTCATGACGACTGATGTAGTCCAAAGGTCGGGGATTTCACCGAATGACATAAACAGTGTTTGCTAAGATCGTTTTTACACACAATTTTCTGGTACTTCTGTAAAGTTGAAAACATTCACAGTTGCGCCTGTGTAGCCGTTTCACGCCTGAAACTTGTGACTGGTGCAGATTTGGGTTTAGGAAACTAGCATCCGACACATTAATGCAGCAACTTCCCGTTTTACTGACTTAATAACTGAGTAATGTAGGTGAAAGTTCACACAGAGAGTCAGTTCAGGTGAAGTAGGGCAAGTAAGTGTGATCGTTTGCCCTCTGCTTATCAGGACTTCACCGTCACAAAGCAATTTGTAATCCTGAAAATGTTGTCATCTGTCTGGCATCCTCCTCCTCGCCACAGTGGACGTGCCATCGCTTCAACATCTCACTCATTAAACACATGGCACATTCACGGGCAGATAAGAACAGGTTAAAACAAACCTGAAGAATATAAATGACTTATACAGGAAACTTGAATGTTTTAAATTAATTGTTGGATCGTCACTTAACTTAATTTACATTTACATGAAACAACACTAAAAGTAATTTTCATCGTTTGGTTAAAAAATATAAAAATAAATAAATAGTTAGCCTATTTATTAAAACCACGTCTATTCCAGTATATCATCTGTCAGACAATCAATGTCGTGCATGTTAATATCTATATTTATTTATTTATTAACTCAGCTATTCGGCTATTAAACTAACTTCTCGCCTTAATTATCTTAATCTTCTATTCTCTTTCTTACCGGTTGCCAAATCGTTATGAGTAGTATAGGACATCTACCCAAGAGACGATTTTCCGTTCAATGTGTTAACACTTTTTTAGTTTTTTAGTTGAGTCAAAAACACGGTTCCGTGTGATGCATGAACGAACCGTTCAGAAAGATTTTGTGAATCGATTCATTAAAAAGAATCGACTCCAAACGAATGATTCGCACAACGTAACACTGTAAGACTGTAGAACACTACTGAGCTGAACGCGGTGATGTTCTGTTTCAGTAACAAACACACACACATGCAGCTGTGGTATATATCGTATTTAAATGTATTTGGCCCACGAGTTAACTATTAAAGGTTACAACAGAATTATTGGTAAAGATATACACATTTTTTTAAATCCTGAACTTTTTGATAAGATTTATGGGGTTATGTATTGTGATCAAGAAGGCCTATTGTTTTGTACACTTAAGCAAAAAGTTCGTAACTGGAATTTACTGTTATACTTTGTAAATGCTGTAAATACAAATATCAAGATATTTAAATAGGCGTATCGTGCAAGTCTTGTAGCGTTGTACCACCACTAGATGTAGCTAAATTAAAAGAAATGGCAACTTTTCTTTAGGTGTACTTTCAGCTAGACTTGAGTGGTTGCCCAATTTTTATTCTTTAAAGAATTATAATTCTATATATATTATATTGGATAAATATTTTTAGATCCTTTACAGGTTGGAAAATAACAAGAGGGCAAACATTCCGTTTTATTTTGTTTTATTTTGGTAACAGCATCCAGTAAACCAGTAAATAACCCTGTGCTAACCAACCCCATGTCTCAAAATCATAGTGATTTGTACAGTTAAAAATGACAAGAAATACTGAAACATATGGAATTAGACCTCATTCATCCAAATCATGCCACCAAATTATATTATTTATACTGGATGGCAAATTTAGGGGGGAAATCTATTTTATAATAAAACATAAAAGAAAACATAATATGCTGTTATAGTTGTTGGAAAAACATGGCACTGACTGACCTGAAAGAAAGGAAAGATTATTTAGGGATTATTGTGATGTTTTATCATCTGTTTGGACTCGCATTCTGACGGCACCCATTCACTGCAGAGGATCCATTGGTGAGCAAGTGACTTAATCCTAAATTTCTCCAAATCTGTTCTGATGAAGAAGCAAACTCCTACATCTTGGATAGCCTGAGGGTGAGTACAGCCATTTTTAAGCATTTTAAGACACTATTAGCACTATTAAGGACACTTTACATATATAGTAAAACAATCACATTTAGATTTTTTGGTGTCTTGAAATTCAAGGCTCCTCTGCTGACATTATAGTGATGTTGGCATCTTGTGCTGACAAGCAGAAAAGCTAATGATCACTCAGGACAAAGACCAAAATGACTTCACACTGTCATTCTACTGAATCATTGTAACAAAACTCTGACTCGGCCATCTGATAGAATCTGCTTCGCAGGGAAATTGAATCTGGCTTCTGCCCGTTTAGAGATAGGACACAGTTAAAGATTGCAGGTGCCTGTGCTATCTAATATAATTATGCAAGTGGAATCAGCAGACAATAAACTGACAGTGATATTTGTTGATAAAGGAATAATGTGATTAATTGGTGCGGCAAAGAAAATACAAGTGAGATCTTATAAGTCAAACAATCAGGTGAGAAATAATGTACAAAGTTTAGCATCTGCCTATATGGTTATATGTCACAAACGATAACATGCAATTTCAAGGTCATAGAATCCACTTAAAGGGATAGTTCACCAAAAAATAAACATTTTGTCACCATTTACTCACCATGAAGTTGAATTATGAATTGAAAGTATGTACTACTTTATTCTTTATGTTGAACGTGTTTCTTTCTTCTGTTGAACACAAAAGAAGATATTTTGAAGAATGTTGGTAAGTTGCCGGTAGACATTGACTTCTATGGGAAAAAATAATATGGAAGTCCATAGCTTCCGTCAACTGTTCGGTTACCAACATCTTTTGTGTTCAACAGGTTTGGAGACACTCATACAGGTTTGGAAAATTTTCATTTTTGGGTGAACTATCCCTTTAACTTTAAAACGGAACAAAGCAAGTTTAAAGATAGATATGGGCCTGGCTTGGGAGAAGGTCAAATGTAAAGGGTTTTATTATTATTATTGAGGTTAACACAAGGCCCCTTGCTCTGTTTCAGTTCTCTAAAAAGTGACATGTACGTAAATAACACTGTGTTAAGGTGAAACAGACTTTTACATCTGCACAAAAAGAAGAATAGAATAGAAAAGAATTGAACAAAGAGTGATACATACATAGGCTTTTTTATTTTATTATGTGTAACTTTTTGTCACTATATTTAGTTTGTTCTTAATTTTTACTTTCTTGTTCATTTTTTATTTACTTTTTTGTTTCCTTACATTATGCATTTTATAATTGTTATAATTTGCTCAAAACCTGCTATTTAATGCTAAATATAAAGGTAAAATAAATAAATAAATCGTCCCTGAGATACATTCACTATGAGAAATGTTCACTGTAGTAATGCGTGTGGATCAGCTTAACTGTTTTGAAGGGCGGGAGCTAATGATGTTCCTGATAAGCGCTGGGAGGAGCCTGTGACAGCCGCTGCTCTAGCGTTGAGTTGATTTGTATAGTATATCGCGCGAACGGACGCTGCTGTGTTTCGTTACAGATCTGCGCAGAGACGCATGTTTTGCACGCTCGCGAGCAGACAGCGGAGAGCGCTGGAATGATATTCATGGGCGGTGGACGTAGAAAATGACCTTTTGTGATAACGGCGAGGGCTGGGATTTGTCGTGCTCATCGCTAGAGTCAATCTCTTTTAACTACACTTTATTTCTGTTGATTTAAGAGGTCTCCGTCACTCGCGCAGTTTGGATTTTATTTCCAGAATGGACCGCGTCAAGAGTTCCATGCAGCAAGTCCCCAACCCGATTCCCAAAGTGCTCAGCCGTCGCACTGGCGGTGCCAACAGTTTAGAAGCTGAAAAGGAAAACTTCGAGCGTAGTCAGGTAAGGAACTGTAAACAGTTTTTACATGTAGCCAGTGTATCGCCAACGAGCTCATTGTATGGCAAGCCCCTTTTCTTTGTTTTACATTTATTGCTTTAAACTAACTAGTATATGTTTTTATGTTGCTAGTTCTTCTTCCGATAGTTGCCTATTACAATAATCATAAGTTACTTCTCATTCCTTTGCTGCTAGTGGGGTAGTTTTCCAGCTAACCAACATTTCTTATCTCTGTTGCATTTTTAGTAGGCTAGTTAGAACTAGTTCAATTTAAATCTTACAATTAAGCTATTTTAAACCAACACATTCACTAATAGCCTAAATGATCAAATGTATTGTAATATACTCTTATAGGTGTCTAGGAACTGAAATGGGTACCAGAATCAATGAGAATACTAATCAGTCGAAAGTGAACAACAGAATTCTTAAGAATATAAACTGAATTATGTCTGTAATTGAAGGAATATGTGACTAGTGACTTCTAATATTTGACTACTGGTCAATTTTCGAATTGTGACTACTTGTCAATTTTCGAATAAGTACGGTAAGTAAAAATGATTTGTTTAGTTGTAAATAAAACACATTTTCCAGAAAACTTTTACAGGAAAATTGAAATTCTAAATGTTCTGCTTCAGCATTTTATGTTTAATACGACGTGTTGCTTGCCGTTTCTTTGCAATTATTTGTGAAATTTACTAGCAGTTTCTGAGTAAAAAAAGTTTCAACGTAAATCCTACCTACCACCATTTTTGTCAGTGTAATAATCTCTAATAAATAATAGCAAAACTGAAAAAGGGACTAGTGGATTGTTACTTTTAGTTTTTTTTTTTTTTTACCAAATATTAGCAACACAAAATGAACTATTAAAAGAATACATGTTAAACAGCTTGCCATATCTTTAAAAAAACCTCTTGCACTCAAACAAATTGTGGAACGAAGTAGGCAGTCAAAGAGCATTATTTGTTTTTAATTTAATGTATTAGTAAATCTAGCTAACACACACTTTATAAAAAATTGTTGTCTGATATAAGTTGTGAAGCTATTGGAAGTTTAAAAATCAGAGTTGACCCTATAGTGCTTACTTGTTAGGGTGCAGAATTTTTGCCATCAGATTCTCTCAAGATCTGCACTTCGTTTGGTTCCTGAAGCAATGAGTGTTTTTCAAAACCATAAAATGAATTTTTATTTGCACCGTAAAAAAGCTGTCATGTTTACAAAACTATAATTGATGGCCTGTTAAATTAAACTTCGAGTTCAACAAACCTTTGACCATATATTCTAGTGAATACACATATTCTAGTGTCATCAAATCAGGACGGGACCAAAGTTCTACCTGGTACTCTCTCAGTACAGGTTAATATAGATAATGGTGTTCAAAATGCCATTAAAAACTCAATTACATGCACACATTTGCCATAATATGAAATTAATATGCATTATAAAAGGATATACCAAAAGGTATAGTCCTCTGTGTTTCCAAACTGATGGCCATGTATCGAGCAGATGTAAAAGCTTTTAGTGGTTTGGATGCAGCACTAAAACCATTGAGTTTGATGGTCATGCATTCTGGTTCTTGCCATAAGCCTATAGTGGATTTCCACGTGTCTTCAATATCTTGTTTATCATGACTTTTTTAAAGTGCACATGCATTGAATTATGCAGTCAGTATCTGGGTGCTTGAGCCTGAAAGTGGGTTGTGAAGTATAGAGAAATGCATTCTCATTGTTCATGCACTCTTCTCACTTCTCTGGGGGTCTTTCCCCTCCCCATCCAGACACAGCCATCAGAAAAAGTAGGTCACATGAATGAAGCTGCAGCCGACTGCCCCACTGGTTGGTTTCAGAGTGTTTGAAAACAGCATGACCTCGTTCTTGCCGAGATTTCTGGAGGTAGACATTGTGGCGGCAACTAAAATTTGCTTAATTTCTGGTTTGATATCGATGTCAGCAATCTGCAGCATCATGTTTGACTCAAGCGTGCAATATTCAGTCCTGTTTACAACTAGGACAGTGACATGGATTAGCGAGACACATGTGACGCATGCGTTCTTGAACTCCTTTAGGACCGATCACTGGGTCAGACCCAAACGTGAGTTTTCCTGTTTTTAGAATAGATTTAATCAGTTTGATTTTTAATTTAACCAAAAACACTGAGTGCTAAAGTTAAACTGTAAAGCCTAAACTGAACATTCACATCTAAAAATAACACTTCAAACAGCACAATCTGATCAGGTCTCAGTAGGAAATGCTATTGTGAGCAGTCCTTATCAGCTAGTTTGCCTGGAGGAAGTCTGATCCCATAATATCCCGTCTCTTTTCTGCCCTTGGAACGCTATGTTTAGATTAATAGGCCTTCTGTGGTGTGAGTTCAGCCCGTTTTAAATGAGAGGATGTTAGTGTGGTGCTCTGTAATGACATGAGCATGGTTTGCCTTGTGGCTGGGTGTTAGAAGACTAGCGTCTACATAACTTGAGTTTTATATGGAGGAAATCTAAGCGGGGAACCTTTGTTGTGGTCGGAGTCTAGCAGAGGGACATCCGGCCAGCCTCGGAATCCACACGGATGAAATAACATGTTAAAAGAGTGTTGCCAAAATAAGTAATCTGCAAATCAGTCTGAAGCATCGTAAACATCCCACAGAACATTTTGTATCGGGCAAAGTTCAAGATGGTCACTTTGTGCGACACTTTAGTTGACAGTCATAAAGTGCGATGATATACTAACCCTAACCCTAACCCTAATCCCCCCCCCCCAAAACCATGCAGCCCTAATCCAAACAATTCACAAATCCTCTTTTACATTTTTAAAAGACTGTTGTCCTGTTTCACATCAATGACGTCAAATGCATTTTCAAAGAAGTCAAATGAGCATTTTTCATTACATTTTTCATCACTTTAAAGCAGGGCTGTCCAAACGCTGTCCTGGAGGGCCGGTGTCCTGCAGAGTTTAGCTCCAACTTGCTTCAACACACCTGACTGGAAGTTCCTATGCCTAGTAAGAGCTTGATTAGCTGGTTCGGGTGTGTTTAATGAGGGTTGGAGCTAAGCTCTGCAGGACACCGGCCCTCCAGGACCGAGTTTGGACAGCCCTGCTTTAAAGGATTAGTTTACTCAAAAAAAAGAAAATTTACAGAAAATGTATTTATCCTTAGGTTGTCCAAAATGCAGATGAATTTGTTTCTTCAACTGAACAGATTTGGAGAAATGTAGCATTACATCACTTGCTCACCAATGGATCCTCTGCAGTGAATGGGTGCCGTCAGAATGAGAGTCCAAACAGCTGATAAAAACTTCACGATAATCCACAAGTAATCCACACAACTCCAGCCCATAAATGAACATATTGTGAAGTAAAAGGCAAGTTGTAATAAACAAATTTATAGGCACTTTTGGCCAAAAATGAGACAATAATCCATAATAACACTTCTTCCAATGAAAAAGTCTATCCCCTCTTGTCCTCTCACATAAAAATCCACCGACTTATTTGTTTTGGACTGTTGTCACTTGTAAACCGTGCTTGATCTCTGCATATTTCTCTCCTGATTCAGACATGATGATTTTTTCACTAGCAATATTATGGATAGATGACCTGTATTTTAGCTGAAAGCAGTGGTTTGAATTTGAAAATGCCTTGATGGATTTGTTTCACACAGCTTTTCACTTAATTAGATGTTAATTGATGGACTGGAGTGTGATGTGATTACTTGTGATGTTTTTATCAGCTGTTTGTACTCTCATTCTGATGGCACCCATTCACTGCAGATGATCCATTGGTAAGCAAGTAATGTAATGCTGAATTGTTAAAATCTGTTACGATGAAGCAACAAACTCATCTACATCTTGAATGACCTGAAGGTTTAAATTTTTTTGAGTGTACTATTCCTTTAATGCTAATTTAGGTAATTCTGTCTCTGTTTGTCCCATGTCTTCTCTTCCTCCTCTTGTTATATCAAACTATCCTACTTTAAAGCTGTTAAGTTTATGACCCTGCATCTCTTGTGCTTGTGTTTCTTCCGGTGCTGGTACCGTGCCCGTGGAGGAATTCTCAGGAGGAGCCTAATCTTGCCCCCCTCTGTTTTTCCAGGACTTGCCCTCACAGAGCCAGACAGTCGTAATCTCGCCTCCCTCTTAGCAGCCAATCTCTACTTTCAGTATTTCACTTTCTCTATCTACAGTAGTTTCAAGATACTACCATCTTTTAGTATTTTTCTTTTTTCTAAATTAAGTATTTTTAGAGATGCACCGATCGATCGGCCAGGGATCAGAATCGGCCGATTTTCCTCATGATCGGCCGGATCGGTGATCGGTCGGTCAGTCTCACTTCTTTCCGATTTTGAGCCGATCCGTTTTGTTACCAGCAATAACATCAGCCACGCATTCTCGCTCTCTTCTCTCCGACGACCCCTTCTCTCTCACACACGTCTCATTCGCTCCGTTTAAATAGTGCTTGTATTGAGCGTTATTTTAGTCATTCCCACAAGTTTCGCGCTTACACCAAACGCGCGCGCATCACCACTGATCTATATTAGTGGAGCGCACAATCCGCGCTCAATCTCAAACAGCTTGTGAGACACAAATACCAAAATGAGTGGCTAACTGCGCTAAAACGTTCAAAAACATACAAAATTATGCCCGTCTTGGCGAGTATCCAGTTAAAAAGTCAGTTTTGTAACGTTAAATAGTTGAGAAAGAGAACACGTGTTGTGTAACAGTATATTGGGTCTGTGGATAAACTCTTAAAGGGACCGCAGTCCAATATTCCTGCTGCTGTCTGTCATGTTAATCAAAGAACAAAAGACAAAGAAAATCATTTTCTACTCTTGACTCCATACGTTTTATAACTTTAATGGTAAGCATAAATCTGTATTTAATTTTTACAATAAAGACTACAGAAATTAAAGTAATCAAATGTAAAATAACACTGGATGTGTTATTTTACATTTGATTACTTACATTTTTGGAGTATTTCTTACTTGAATAAAAACTTACTTAACCTGAAAAACTTAGTTTCATAGCTCTCTTTATTCTATTGCATTTATTTGTGCTGTTGTTTGCCTTTTTTTTAAAATTTGTTCTTATTTTATTACTGACTTTTTACTTGTGTTTTTTATGAAAATAAAACTTTTCGTTGAAGAAAAGTAGATTTTTGTTTGTATATGCTGTCAAATTCAAGAAAATCGGAATTGGCAAAAATTGGTATTGGCAGATCACACTTAACAAAAAATCGGAAATCGGAATCGGCCAAGAAAATTGCAATCGGTGCATCTCTAAGTATTTTACTGTTTTTCTAATAATAGTTTTTAGACTCTTTCCATCTGATATGTGCACATTTACTGTTGCTCCTGCGGTTCAGAGGGTGAGGAGTATTTGTTAGGGTCATTGACTGCAGGAGGGCATGTATGAAAAGCCCTGAGACAGCAGAACACACGGGCCCTGGCCTGTGGCCTCCATTCACTCGCTGTGGATTAAAAATCCTATGCAGTTTGGCGGGCCGCCAGATGCCTGTGCCAGAAACAGTGTTTGGGTCATACTGCTATCAAACAGACCATTAATGCATTACTGCAGGGAATGTGGTCATAATAGATGCTATTATTGTAGGTTTGTGACAAATTGTATGTACTTTTTTTTTTCTAGCCTTACTTATTTAAATGTATTACTGTGATGATCAAATATGACGCCTTTATGATGAACTCCCTTAGTATAAAGGGAAATATATATTTTAATGTATTCAGGCCCATTTTTACTGTAGAATGACAACAATAGTAAGCATGGTAGTTATTCACATTAAATTGATGAATTGTATGGAAAAGTAAATGAGAAAAGTTAAAATAAATAATATAAAAGACAATAAATATTGTTACAAAACAGTAGTGCCATATTTGTGTCAACAATTAAACAGTAAGAAAAACCAAAAAAAAAAAAGTTTATATATAAGATGAGACATCCCATTTTGATGACTGCATCAAATTAAATTTACAAAAGTGAATTTATATACATATAAAGCATATTAAAGTGCCGGCCCTATTATGGGATTTGAAATGACCTTTCATGACAGTGTGGACACAGTGCTCTACGGAAGACAATGACCTGCAAAGTTTTAAATCTGAAAGTGCACCGTGTATAAAAGTTATTGTCTCTCAAAATAAAGAGTCAACTCGGAATCATTGAAACGAGTCGTTTTTAAAACAAATCCCAAGCTGTTTCATGTTGATGTCACCATGAAACATTAGCATATTGCCCGCCCACTTGTTTGTTTTTCTGCTTGGTCAGAATGAAAATGCTAATTAATTCTTTGCCACTAGATGCTGCTTTTGGAGCTAAAAATAGCGGTTTCCCAGGTAACGGCTGTACACAAAGCAGCACTGCGCGCTGCTTTATCAGGCGTTACAGGCGAGATGAAATGGAAATGAGACCAATCGACCAATCACCGCAGATTAGCGTCACGCAAAGGAGGGGTTTGGAAAAATGAATCGTTGAGCGAATCATTTGGGAGTCGTTGAGCAAATAAGTTAAAAATAAATGCATATTATAAGACAAAGAATGTTTTTTTTCACAAAATGAAACCAAAATGAACCTTTCATAACGCATAATAGGGGTACTTTAAATGCAAATAATGTGTCTGCTTTAATGTTTCTAATAACTATTTTATTATTATTATATTGTTATATTTTAAATGATTAATAACTTTTTTCTGACAATTGGGTAAAACAGTGGTTTGAAGGATAGTGGCAAAGATTGGTAAAGATTAAAAATTACATTGTTTTACTTTTGATTTTTGTAGGCTGCACTGTGATCCTTAAATAGTCTTTTAATGTCATCTAAGGATTTTTGTTCTGAATATACTTGGAAAGATTTTTTTTTGGTTTACAAATTATTGTTACACTGAATGATATTTTTTTTAAATGTATGATAATCATTATTTTTTGCTCAGAAAAAAATGAAACCGGACACATTCTAATGTATGAAAAAAATTAAAGTTGTATTAAACTTTTCTTGTTTTGATGCTCTCCAGACATGTGTGTTTTCTCTTAGGGGCCGTTCACACAGAACGTGTTTTTCCATTCCAGTGAGCTACTTTTGTTGTTTTTTCTATGTAAACTCACTAGATGGACGTGCATGAACATTGTGCTCATGTCTCACATCTTTTGCAGCATCTCGCACATGAGCGCCACATTTTTAAGATGCTGTGTCGAGTTGAAAGTATTTCAACTTTTACATGCAGTGACCAGTCCGAAGACACCGGAGGTGGGGCAAGCGTTGTAAGGTTTTATTTACAGTAGCAAGTTGGCATAACAACTTTTATATAGGGGGAATTTTGCGCTGCGCTTTTTTAAAACCATTCTTGAGTGATGCGTCTCGCGTTTTAGACTCATAGACACGCTCTGTGTGAACAGCCCCTTATTGTTTTTTTTTCTTTTCTGTAAAACTTGTATTTTTGGTTAGTAAAATTTTTAAGATTTTAAAAAGTTACTGAAATTTCTATAATGCAACTGAATAGCCACTTTTAGCTCTAAATTAATTCAGCAACTAGAAATTGCTTTTTTGTAGTATTTGAGAAGTCATAAATTCCTCTGTCAAAAGATGTGGGAACCCTGTGGGTTGTAGCAAAGGTCACATTTATACAGTGATGGTTGATAGATCGTGCTTGGATCCACTGTAACGTTACATTTTTGTTCATTATCTAAAGTGGGCAGTAAACTTGTTGGTCATTAACTGGGAAGTGTAAGCCTGCAGTTTTCCAGGCTTGTGGTCAGTGTGAGCTGGACAGACATAGACAGTGTGTGGGCAGTGACTCTTTGGCAGTCACTCTACACTGCCGTAGCGTCTCTCGGGGTGGAATATGCTTGACCTACCACACGGTACCAGGAAGTGACTGCCCTTTTAAAGAGCACGCTTTGTTTGGAGAACCCCCCTCCCCTTCCCACTGCCACATTTTTCCTCTGAGTGATTTGGGTGGCATAGTTTATATAAACATTGACTGCTATCATGTCCAGATAAACTGATCTTGTGCCCTTTTTTGGACATCTGTCTAAACAGTTGAGTTTTATGTAAATGAACAGCATATCTGAGAATATAATTGACATATTTTAGCAAATAATACAGATATACATTACAGTTCAAAAGTTTGGGGTTGGTAAGGATTTTTTTTCTCACTTGTTTTGAAATAAGTCTCTTTTGCTCACTAAGGCTGAAGTTATTCAATTGAAATCACAGTAAAAACAGTAATATTGTAAAATATTATTACTATTTCAAATAACTGTTTTCTATTTTTTAAAATATTTTAACATCTAATTTATTTCTGTGAATCAAAGCTGAATTTTCATCATCATTACTCCAGTCTACTGTCTCACGATCCTTCAGAAATCAATTATACATGTTAATTTAATGCTTAAGAAAAATGTCTTATTATTACCAGTGTTGAAAACAGTTTGTGCTGCTTAATATGGTGGAAACATTTTGTGAGTTGTATTTCAGGATTCTTTGATGAAAAGAACAGCATTTATTTAATGTCTTTACTATCACTTTTGATTAATGCATCCTTGAATATGAAAGTATTAATTGTTTTAAAAAAAAAACTCAAGCTTTTTAATGGTAGTGTATTATAGTGGATACATCTGTTTGTATTCTGATGGTTTTTTTTTGTATTACATGCACATTTGTAAACACATTAAATTATATTTAATTCAATTTCAATTCAGTTTAATATAAAAGAGCCGTGTGAACATTAGATCCTGTGATATGCTCTTAAAAAAAGAAACAAAACTGCATTGCATTTAATTTGAACAATAGTTCCAATCATTTATAAAATATTACTAATAGAGGGGAAGTTTTATGTAGTGACTAATTTCCTAATAAATACCTAATTTTTTTATTATTTATATGGTCTCACTTTTTTCTGTCCTTACTATTCTTAATTAAAAGCCTGTCTTTGGATCTCCTGTTACACACGAGCACCTGTTGGATTAATAATGTATGGAGCTGCTTATTCTCATGCTGCTTTTCCTCCGCATCAAAAAACAACCAGATGAGGGCGCCATTCACCAACATTACACATGTGATCATGTGAAAGCAAGAGTATTTAACTGGAATGTCACCAATCACGTCTTATATCCAGCATATTGATGGCTAACCTACATATATAGGCTATTCTGCTATATGATTCCTATAGTGGGCTAACAGTTCTAGACAATAAATCTGTACGTGCCATAATAACGCATTTAGCTCTGCAGTGTGTCTCGTGGGTTTCTTGTGCCATTGCAGTTGAGTTTTAGTGCAGTTTGATTTTCTTCAGAAGCATTCGTGCTATTTTTGACTCACTGTGTGTGAGACGTTGCCTCAGCTTTGCAATACAAACATTTCCACTTCTGTTTCCTTTTTAGCGATGTAATATTTGACATAATTTTGCGCTCGCTCTCTTTTTTTTGTCCTTTTAAGTCAAAAGCTGTGGCAAATGACATCAATGCATGAAGAACTCCTCCTCTAGTCTGTATTTTGTGGTCCGTACCTGTCACGATATTTAGTCCAGCGTCTTAAGCGCTTCCATTAAACGTTTATGACTCGCGTTCTTCAGGCAGTGGCTTTTCTAGAGCGTTCTTGAGAGTCTAGCCATCTGCCAGTCTGCTCTTCGGCGAGGGAGAAATAAGAGAACGGAACGGGAAAGAGAAGGAGAGAGAGGGACTACTGAACCGGACACATGTTGAGTTAACGGACCGTTCCTGCTCCCTCCGCCTCCCTCAGCGGATTCGCAGCCTGCGTTTGATTCCCGAGCAGGGAACCGGTTCAGCTTAGCTTCCACAACCCCGTTTGAACCATGGACTCGAATAAAATGGTATGTAATCGACGAAATGTTGCTGTTTAGCGGGCGTTAGTGCATATGCACGTTTTGGGGGGTGGGGATGGATTGGCGCTTGCCTGTTCGCGGGGCTGTTTTGTATCGAGGATTGGGTGATCTGAAGTAACAGTCTTGTGTGTTTATTTACATCAGATTTAGACCGTCGCGAGCGTTCACTCCGCGGACCGTCTGAACGAGTTGCAGCGATCTCGCTAAATATTTCAGAGCACATTTTAGCGTTTGTTTGGGCTCATTAAGTAGGCTTTTCCCACAACACTCCCGGATTTTAGGAAGTCACAGCCAGTGTGCTAATATAAGCCTTGTTGGTGGGAAATTGCGTTTAAATGGACCTCTAATGTATTAATGTTTAAAGAACAGTAACGCACGAACTGTTTTTATCAACTTAAATGGATAGTTTATTATTTATTCACCCTCATAAGCCTGTACGACTATTTCTTAGTTGCAGTACAAAAGCAGATGCTAGTCAGAATGAGCCACCATTCACTAAATACTCGATGAACGTGACTGAGACTCTGAGATTGTAATATCATTCCTAACATCACTTTTTGTGTTTTTCTGAAGTAAGTCAGTCATACAGGCTTATTAGGGTGAGTAAACAGTGACAGCATTTAAAATTTTTTTTAGGGGTGAACTGTCGCTTTAAGTGTGCAGTTTTATACAAACTGAGGTTTGAGGGTCACAGAACTTATAGTGTGGATTTAGTGTTGGATTTTGACTCTTGAGTGGCTCCTTAGGGTCTTGTGAGATCTGAGACAGTGTCTGTACCATTTTTGGACACATGATTCATTGTTTTGACTTGAATCACTGCGTCCTTCTCTCTGCTTTGACTCCCAGCCCGCTATCAACATTGTATGATATCTGCTCGTTCTCAAATCCCTCATGTCATGCTCTGTTTGACAATGGTATGAAAACATGTCTTTACTTGAGTGGGGTCCTGGAGATTTTGTTTGTGCAGACCACGAGGCTAAATCAAGCTTTATGGAAAGTCAGTGATTGATGTCATTTGCACTGAAGCAGGAGCAATGCTTGGTTTTGATCCGCGTCTTCTGGGTTTGATTGAGAGGTTTTGATGTGGCCTCAGAAACCTTGTTAGCAAGCTCGTAAAACTCAAGGTTTCTTTCAGATGTACTGTTACAGATCTTCAGTTCCTTTTCTTTAACCAAAAGGCCTGTGAGGCCTTTTCAGAAACCTTCTCCACTTCTTCATCTCAGATGTGTTTCGTCTGGGACAAATAAGAACACAAGAACAAGATTTAACCGGATTTTAGGTAAAAAATGTATAGGAAAAACTATATTTTCGGTGCTGTGATTGGTTACTATGTATTTGAGTTTAATCACCATCTAACTATTTATTTTGTTTTATTTACTTTTTATTTTTTATGCATTTGGCAGATGAATTTATCCAAAGCTACTTGCATTGCATTGCTGGTATACACTTTATTAGTTCATGCATTCCCTATAGAATTGAACCTATGACCACAGCATTGCTATCACCATTCTCTATTGTTCGACAGATGAATTGGAAGTAAACATTTTATTATTATGACAAGAACGTGCATAGAAACAATACATAATACTTATAATATTCCTTTAAAGCAATAGATCACCCACAAATGAAAATGTTAAAAATATACTCACCATCAGGCCATCCAAGATGTAGATGAGTTTTTCTTCATCAGAACAGATTTGAGAAATTTAGCATTACATCACTTGCTCACCAATGGATCCTCTGCAGTGAATGGGTGCCGTCAGAATGAGAGTCCAAACAGCTGATAAAAACATCACAATAATCGTCAAGTAATCCACACGACTCCAGTCCATCGGCTAACATCTTGTGAAGTGAAGAGCTGCTCATTTGTAATAAACAAATCCATCAAACAAACAAATCCAACTTTAAACCGTTGCTTCCAGCTCAAATATGAGGCCTCTATCCATAATATTGTCTAGAAACAAACTCATGAATGGCCTGAGGGTGAGAACATTTTCAGCAATTTCTTTATTTCTTTAAAACCACTTGAGTTAGATTGAGTAAAGCATGCCACACTACAGCACACTGCTGAAACTGAAAAGTCATGTCAAAAGGGTCAGAATTTAACCAGGGCTTGGGGCAAATATGCCACCGAATTTAGAAAAATGTCCTAGATATTTAAAATGTTAGCTCATACATTTTTATTATAGGGATATGCAGGTAAATATTTAGTGCAGACATGCCCAAATCAGGCCCGGGGGCCAAGGTTGGCCTGTGATGTTGGCCTTTGATTTGACCCACCATGCTATATCACAGGAGGGGGGCGAAATAGGAAGAAAACATGTCATTAATGCATCTCTTCATTTCTTGCTTTTAATATTTCTGCATTGTTTTATTTTTAAGGCAAAATTTTTTCATTTTTATCGTATTGTTTACTATGTTTATTTGCTTGGACAGTGTCATTGTGGGTTTTGATTCTTTTGCTGTTGTAAGCTGTAAGGACCTTTAAAATAACTAAAATCATTTGGCGATATGGACATGTAATGTGGTCACGACCTGCCTGTGTGTTTCCCTGAAAATAATTGCACACCTTAGAAAGTTCGTCAACCAATCAGATTCAAGTATTCAGCAGCCCTGTAGTATAACTAAAATGAAAGAACTTTGCATTTGAGTTGTTGGAAGTGGAAGTAGAAAAATGATGACAGGTGGGGTTTTTTTTTGAAAACATCCATTTTCAAAAAAAAAAAAAAAAAATATATATATTTTATATATAAAAGATAAAAACCCCTCATAAATTTAAAAAACAGACCCGTAAATCAGTTCTACTGGCCAGGTATTGCTTTTTAATGACATCGCTCCCATAGTGATGTCATGGCATGGTTGTTGTTGTTGTTTTTTTCCACTCCAGAGCCCTAACTAGGTGTTGACTGAATATTCCCTGAAAGAGGAAGTTTGAGTCATATATGAGTAAAATGTAAAAATTGTCTTTAAAACGGAAGAAAAAGTAGTTTCGTAACCCAGTATACTGTTGCCTTTCACTGCTGTGACCTTTAAGAGAGGTGGAGCGGTTTGCAGAAGACCGTGTTAGCTGAAAAAACACAAGTGGCTAAGTGTGAGTTTCAGTCCCCCCCATTCATCAACACGGCAAGAAAGGAGAAGTCTGTGTATGTTCTTGTAGGGTATGAGAGAGTCTTGGTATTTTCAGGTTGTTCAAACCTAGTCTTGTGAACAGAGGGCCACCTCAGGAAGTCGTGAGGTATTTTTAGTTGTTTCAACTTTAGTTTTACACCTACGCCTCAGAAAATGCTGAAGAGAAGCCACAGACCAATGCGTCATTCATTGCTCTCTATCAGCAGTGCTTCTGCAAGCGATTGTGCTCTGGCAGCCTATTCTCTGAACCACCTCAAAGTAGTGAGATTACCCAAAATGGGAAGCTGGGAAGTTGTTTGGGTTGGCCACAGTGCCCTGTGGAGGACTGTGGGTAGAGTCTGCATTCTTCAGTCAGCCGGATATGGGAAGGACAGGGTGATCCAAGATAGAAAGATCTAAAAGAGACATCAGAAGATCCCTGTGAAACTCTGAGACAAGATACCATATGGATGTGACTAGGGATGCACGATATTGAATTTTTGTCGATATCCAATATGCCAATATCTTTCAACACATCTTGGCCGATTGCCAATGCCGATACCGATATATTTCCTTTTGTTTGAAAACAACACCAAGTCTCTCCTGTGTGGAAATTATAAGCAAATTATTTTTAATTTTGGTTCGTTTTTAACAAAAACAATAATGAAGTTATTTTATAATGACAGTACATTGAAGCTTTGAAAATAACTATAAATAAACTATATATCAATTGCTGCATTTTGGTTTTCAGAAAGATGCAGTAGTAACCTTAACATTTTATTTTAAGATTTAACATTTGAAGATGGTCTAAAGCAAAAAAAAAATTTTTTAAATTCTGTAAATCTTTTAGAGCTCATAATTTGTTAAAATATACCCTAATGAATAAATCAGTATAGGATATATAAAATTAGTTATTTTTACAAGTGTCATGTTGTGATGTTTGCATTTTTTTTTACTCATGTAGCTATAGCTTCGGTTATATTCTATATCGTCCGATAATATTGGGAATCCTTAGAGGTTGGACAAGTTTGGAGATCCAGGTCACATGGATACTTCAGAAATCATTAAGATGCCGCATGGGCTTTCAATGTTGAAATCAGGTTGTGCTGCTTATGATTTTGGTGGAAAATCATAATTGACATTTAAGGATTTTTTGATGATAGAAACAACATTTATTTGAAAGCATATATTTTGGTAATTTGTCAATGGCTTTTGATAAATTGTTTGCATTCTTGCAGTAATAGAAAACATTATATGATGATGCTAAAAAGAACATTATTTTGTGTATTGTGTAATGAAATGTTTATGAGGTTTAAAGTTCAAAAAACACATTATATTCCACATACTGTACATTATTGTTCTCATCTATGCCCCGCATTTTTGAAACGCGTCGATTTTTACAAAAGCTCATCGGTCTGAAAAAGCGAGGCTATCTGGTGCGGTGGATTGACAGCTATGCAGTGCGTTGTGATTGGCCGAATACTTCAAGCGTGTGACGGAAATGTTACTCTCCTTACCATACTGTGATGCCCTGTCTAGCCGGAGCGACGAGACAAAACATTAAAACCCATTACAAACGAGGCCATTTGTTGCATCCAGTGGGGACATAATTACTGAGTATAATGACTCATACTGTCTTTTTACACATAGCATTGCGTTGCATATCGCGCTGCGTAAACATAAAACTATGTCTGCATTTGTGATCGGAGAAATGACAAACAACAAGCCCTACTCTACACTGCCCAAAACTCATGTTTGAATCATCAGTGGCAAATTGTTTAAATATGAAAACGTACTTACAGACTGTAAGTCAGAACTGCCGGCATTTTAGTCTAACGCTACTCTCCCAGGATCAGTAAACAGTCCTCCATAAAATGTGCTGCCAATCTGGATAGTTGGTTAAACGTGTCATGGAACAGTGTAGGTAAATACAACGTAACAATGATTTGTAGTCGTGTCTCTGGAAGACCAAACCAAGTAGTTCGCTTTCACAACGAAAAAACACAGAGGCCTAGCGTGGGGAGCCACGGCTTAGGTGCGCCGAGGCAGGGCTACCGTGAGACGAATCCCAGGCTTAGAGTGCGGAGGCGGGGATAGAGGAGCTCAGGCGGGCTGGATCTCCTTTGTCCACGATGAAAGTTGTTGTTTCCCTCAGTGACCAGACAGTCGCTCTAGGCATGACGAAGCGGACTAGTCCTCTTTTGGAAGGACAAAAACAAAGTAGTTCGCTTTCACAACGAAGCACACAGCGTCTTCACGACATGGCTGCAGCGTCAACAATACTACAGCAAGAATAAAAGTTACGCCTTCTTTCTTTGCATGAACATTTGGGCGGCGTTATGCAAATCTTTCCACGTAGTGAGGTAGATATGTGGGGCGTGTTAGAAAGAGCCGTTTTAGGGGGGTGTGGCTGACTCTTAACTTTTATAAAGAATATCTCTTTGGATTTGGCTTTAGTCTTTGCAACTTTACAGATCTTCTTTATGCACCAAGAGCTTGTAACACTCCAAAGAGAAAGGAAAAATTTTAATTGCATCTTATGACCCCTTTAAAATGTATGTGAAATGTAGTGTATATTTAAAAAAAATTTTAAATAATAATTAAAATGTACACTCGGAATTTATCAAGGAAAATTTTTTTTTTTTTAAACTAGATTTTAAAAAGGTTTCTTTCGTTTCATAATTTTGGACACTCATATTTTCTATTCTTCCACATTCAAGCATAAAACCACCCACCCCCAAATAATAGAGTTCAGTTGCAACTAGTTGTCCACTAATTACTTCTAATAGCATCCCTATCTGTGTAATTGTGGAGCACTATGGGTGAAAGCATAAACCTCAATATGAGGAGAGCTATTTCCTTACAGTCTCCTCTCCCGGCAGATGGGTCACATGAGGACAGCTGGCCTTAATATCCCTGTAGTGCATTACTCCTGTCTAAGATCCCATTCATTTGATTGATGTTGTGCATTTGGCACTTCTATACAACATGACTGTCAGAACGGTTTGCAACGCAGATGTTTGCAGATCATCAGTCACATATACTTTGCTTAACAAGCTTGCGTCAGCTCCATATAGAAAAAGTGCCACAGTAATTAAGTGTCTAATGGGTTGATATTGCTGTAGGCGAGGAATTGAACAAACTACTTGTGGCGTAACAGGCTGTTTGGAGAGCTTTCTTTGAAATGCAAAAGCAGGAAATTTAGTTACTCCCTCTGGTGTCAAGGGAAGAAATAATAAAGCAGTTGCATAATTTTTTGTGTAGGATGACACTGCATTTCTGAATACAAATCTGAGTGTCATATAAACTCGACACCAGGCCCCTATGAGTCCAAAAGTTATTTCTTTCCACTTATAATAAGTAAAGTCATACAGAATGACATGAGGGTGAGTAACTTATGACAGAATAAAAAATTGTTTGGGTGAACCATCCCTGTAACCTTATAAAGCCTACTGTACCATATTTGATATGCAAATTTCTAAGGTCACCATATTATCAACATGATCAAAACCTGTTGAGAAACCTGTTGCACACAATCTGCTATATGCCTTCTGTCATCTGAAATATAGTTCTTACTTTTTTGCAAGTAAAAGGCCTTTTACGTTCCTCTTCAGGTCGTGGGACATGTCTTTATGCTGTGAAATATTTACTTATTGTAAATCTAAGAATAACTTTTATGTTTTAATATAGACCTATTTCTAGATGAACATAAAAAATATTGTGCTATGTTTTGCTCCCACAATAAAAACTACAGAGCTTTGATCATAAATCTAAGCATTTTATATCTATTAGTGGAAATCAAAAAATTATGCGACATGTATGACAGTGATTTGTTTTTTCAGATAATAAGTAGTCTTCATCGTTCAAAAAAGAAATTTTAGTTGTGGCTATACCATGCTAGTAGAACTGTTTACTAAACCCCTACATTTTGTGGAAAACACAGTGATCAGACTTAGAGAACAGCAATGATTGCAGCACAAAGAAAGATTACAACTACAATTTCTGAAGGTTACAGCAGTCAGAATTAGTAGGAAGTGTAGAGGCCCTGCTTTGAATGACTCAGCGCATTTCTGCAGCAGCCGGGAACATCCACTGAGCCCTCACACTGCTCTGGTGTGATTCATTCTTCCACTCTCTTCCACAGTCGGTTAGCTTGTAGTGGAGGTTTCTTAGCCATAACTTGTCACTAAAGGTTTTCCAGAGATTTCCAAATTGCGGCTCGATCGGATTTGGGAGCCAATGTTTTCAGATTCAAGGAACTGCTTTACCTGTTTTGCAGTTAACGGGGGCATGTTAGGGGCTGTAGCATTAATCAATATATCGTCTTATCGCGCAATATATGTACATGACTTCAATAATTTTTGGTGACGCAATATAACTCCCATTATATTAACTTAAAAATGAATGTCACCATGTTTTGTACATTACACTTGCGCCTGTGTCTTTTGCAGCTTCTCGTACATAACGTGGTGTAGTTAATGCTAGTTCAAATTTAAAAAATGCTTCTACAAAAAAAAGTTTCATCTGCAGATATGGCCTTGTTTACGGATCTGTGCCTTTGTGCATACGGACATCTGACTGCTAATTAGTGATTGTGTTTTTCAGCAATAGTTCTTAATTTACAGAGAAAAGAAGGTCCAGGGAAAAAACTGTCGATGGACCCCTCCATTCAAGTTCTTTGTCCATTTTTTCTTTTTTCTACTTGTTACTTTGCACTTTTTTGTTAGAAAATGTTTATTTACTATTTATTCAGGTTTTTTAAGGTATTTAATATTTTGATACTTAATTTCCATGATCTAAAAGTTTGTTGTCATTTGGAAGTGTGTAGGCCTTCTTGCATTATTATGCTGTTACATTATGATTATATATTCAGTGGCATAAAATGGTCTTTAAAATGACAATAATATCGCTTATCGGAATTATTTCTGGGGCAATACATCGCACAACAAAAAGTTATCGTGACAGGCCTAGGCATTGTCGTGCATGAAAATTGCAGGCTGTTTGAGAAATGCTTGCAGGGAAGAAACTGCATGTTGCTGCAGGAGGTTCTGATAGGCATTTGCATTCACTCTGCCATGTAGCTGTATAAGAGGCCCAACTCCTGCTGCAGAAAACTTTCCCTAAATCATGACACTTCCTCCTTCACCTTTTACTGACTTCTTTACACACTTTGGGTTCAGTCTTTCCTCAGTTTGATGATGAACATAATGTTTCCCATCAGACCCAAATAAACTAAGCTTGCTCTCATCACTAAAGTGAACTTTGGACCAGTTCTCCTTTCTCCACACAACATGCTCCTCAGCAAAGGTGAACTTAGCCTTTTGATTCTTTCTGCTGATGAGAGGTTTGGTCACTGTGCAGAGTGGGTTTTCAGTCCAAATTCTCTTAAACATCGAGACACTGGATGCCAAGACAGATCCTTACCATGTTCTGCGCTAAACTGGAAAGCAATTCCAGCTGCAGTGTTGAACCGATTCCCCATTGAGATTCTCTGCATTATCTTGTCCTCTCATGCATTTGTCTTTCGTGGACGACCAGCCTTTTTGGGGGACTTGAATAAGTTAGTGACATTGTAAAATGCAGTATTCTAGAAATCACAGTTTGGAACGACCAACTTGTCTTGCTATGGCTGCTAGGGATGCATAGAATTTTCAGCTGCCGAAAATTGCATTTTTTGGTTTTCGGCTGAAAGAAGAAAATGGCCGAAAATTAGGGTTGGATATCGTTTGAATTTCATCAATTCTATTTTGCACACAAATACACATACCATACACATCGTACACACAGTTTATATCTGAACTATAAACTTTTATCCCAGTACTTCTGTGATTTGAATGTTTGTAACAGAAATAATGATATTGTGTGGCTGAAAAGACTGTGAAGCTGTTTCATTCATGACAGACAGCTACTCTCTTTAGGTTAATGGCAGCGCGAATGCAGATTTAAATGTTCAAATCACACTGGTGTGATCGTACGCTGCATGGATGAATCAAGTGATCACAACATTGATTGCACACGTCAAAGGTTGAGGAATGAAAGATGAATCATTGTAATTTTGGAATAGAATCACGTTGGTGTTTGAATCGTGTTCACGATCTTTAATGATCTATTAAATTAAAGTGCTTTGTCATGTTGGTGGTGACACCTCTCTTGCAACATGTTTAGCTATCACAGATAATATACTTAGCTTTTATGACTTTTCATCGCAAATGTAGCCAAACTTTGGAGTGCTTAGATTAGCAAGCAAGGTCCTGGCAGATCGCTAGGTCATCCTCACAAGTGCATAGGAATCGATAGGCGGAATAGAAATTTTAATTTGACAACAAGTATCCGATTCCTTACCTTAAGTATCCGATTCTGGAATCGGAATCGATTTTCGATTCCCAACCCTACTGAAAATATATGCCCCGTCACACTGCCCGGCAGTGTTCAGCGTGCAGGTTTCACTCTCCTCTAGCCGTCGTCACTGCATAGTGTGATGCGCCACTCAATATTCTGCTGTAAGGCTGCACGATATATCGTTTCAGCATTGATATCGCGATGTGCGCATCCACGATGTTTAGCATACTGATCGTTATATTTATACTGATTGTTTTCTCCTCACCACAGAATGGTTGGATATACACGACGCGACAGCTGTACAAGGATAGCCATTTTTAAAAAAATAAATTTAGTCGCAGAGCTACTGCAAGGGATTTTCAGTGCTGGAAATCCATTTATCCTTTGTTGAAACGGAGAGTGCAGGTCATGGTCACTTAGCAATGGCAGACGCCGCAAAAGCGCAAGCGGTGTCTACACTGTACACGACAAAGCGGCCATTGCATATCATTTGAACTTTGTGTCAGTACGTCATAAAGAGATCGCGCCATCAGTTTACTGTCGGGGATTTGTAGTGTCGCGCCGCTTCCAGTGTGATCAGCCACACAGCATCAATGATTATAATAGGTTCTTGTATTTGGTCGCGTCGCGGTAATGCCGCTCGGTGACAAGTGTAGACTCGGTGAGAGCCACGCAGATGCACGTGAACATTGATTTCTGTTCACTTCTGCGTCTGTTTGTGCCTGAAATAATGTGCTCTGCAAGTATCCTTGTAAACATAGATGTTGGGTTAGGTGAAGGTAAACAATTGAGAAAGAAAATGGATGTGTAACAGTATGTTGGTTCACAATCACAGCAGTTTAATGTTCCTGTTGCTTTCTGTGTCATGAATGTTAATCAAACAACAAAACACAGAGAAAAATCACTTTGGTAGCTTTAACACAGATTTATTAGATCTAATTTATACAGTGAAGACTATGCAGCGTTATTTTACATTTGATTATTCAACCAGTATACCTGAATACTGTTAGATTTACCTGAAAAATATAAAGCACTGCTTATTTCATTTGTATCTTTGTTCTGTTATTTATCTATGCTTGTAATTTGTTTATTTCCTATGCCGACTTATTCGCCTACAAAATCACCTTAAATCATTGATTTTTTTTCTTCCAAATAGAGCTATATTGAAGTCATCTGATTTTTTTTTCATATCGCAATATATATAGCAGAAAAATAAAATATAGCAATGTGAGTTTTTCCAATATCGTGCAGCCCTATTCTGCTCTATGAATGTGCGTTCCACTCATGTACCGCTCATGCTTACCGGAAAAGCAAAGTCAGCTCAAATAATGCGCCGACAGAAAATTTCTATGTAGTACACTTGTTCCTGTTTGCAGTAGTGCTGTAACATGCTGTTGTAGATCTGTACGGGCAACGCTGGTAAAATGATGATACCCTCTCATTCACTGATCTGCTCTGATGATAATAATAGCTTTGTAGGACTATACATTATTTGGATAATTAGACAAAAAAATAAAAAAAACCTTATAAGATCTGTGCATAGAACTGAAAAAAAGAACCATGCAATACTATTCTGTCCAACTTACTTTTACTTCAACAAAGTGTGGTTATTTTCTATTTTACATTTAGTCATTAGCAGACGTCAGTTATTGGCTTGTGGTTTTTTTTAAAGTCAGTAGTTCTTTAAAATAACGGTTAAGTAAACGTCTTACAAAATTACTTTATATTATTGAATAAAATAATAAAAAATTATTACAAAGCATTATTTCGGTTTTCGGCCAAGTGCATCCAGAAGTTTCGGTTTCGGCCCAGAATTTTCATTGCGTTGGTTGCCATCCATAATGGCTGCTATTGGCATTCATTCGGACAACATGCTCGGCTGTCGGAGGGTCTTCAACACTTTAGAATGATGTATGGACTCTAAACGTTCAAAAAAATGTTTTCCCTCTCGTGATAAGTCATGGCGACGGATGTTGGTAGGTTTACATATATCACTGCCACCGCACTAGCCATTATTTTTAATCAAAGGAGACGTATGCATGTATCTTCAATGAAGCAGCATGGAGAATGTGCCGCGACGCGTATGTTAAGGGACGTAACATTTCCGTCACATGAGGTTTTCGGCCAATCACAACGCACTGGATAGCTGGCAAATCAGCATACACCTCGCTTTTCAGAACGAAAAAAATCGACGCGTTTCAGAAAGGCGGGGCATAGAGGAGAAACAATAATATACAGTATGTGGAAAATAATGTGTTTTTTGAACCTTAAACCGCATGAACATATTGCATTACACCAAATACACACCATAATGTTCTTTTTAGCAACGTCATATGACCCCTTTAAATTCTGTTTATTATTTCATAGGTCAGGCTTTACAGGGTTAAGTATGTGATGACATTATGCTCATCTCTGCTTGTAATCCTTCCCGGTTTATTTCTCTCTTCTTACTTTAATAAGTGGTTATCACTTCATCTTATCATTTGCCTGTGCCCGTGAGAGAGATAATGGGCCGGGATGCCAGTAAATTCACTCGCCAGTGCCAAAAGGCCTGGTCAGCTGGCACAACTCATTCACATAGACGACAAAATCTTAGTGTGGACAAATTAGGTCACACATTTCCTCACACCAGCGTCACAATCTCTTAGACGCCTTAGCTGTTATGTTTTTAAAGGTCTTAATTTCCTTGTGAAAATGTATTGACTTTTTTTACTGATTCACTTTTTATAGACTTTATGGCTCATGGACGGTTTTAGTCATATGCTTATCAGCTCTGAATGCATTATTGGTTGTTGGAGAGGGATGGAAGAAACCCACTTCTCAAGTCAATGTATTGTTTTTAGTATTAGAGCATTGCCTAAAACATTGGGTTGGTCTATAAGAAACCTGGATGGATTTGTCCAATCTGCTGTCCTTTCTTCATCCTTGTTGTATTTGAGATCACAGCTGCGACTTAATGAGATGCTTATCCAACAGATCCACCTTGTCTACACAAAGCCATGCCTTGTCACTTTTAACAGTGTGTCTGGCAGCAGAAGCCAGCACAGGGATGAAGACTGAACTACACACTACAACAGCATTCTCTCAGCATCCTTGCCAGAATTTCTGCCAACCTCTTCAACAACATTTTTCAGATTTATTTTTGGTCCAGAGCGAAGTATTTTCAAAGTTTACACTACCGTTCCAAATTCAGTAATATTTTAGTGTTTTAATAGTTAAAACAGTAATATTGTGAAATATATATATTTTTTTTATTTCAGTATATTTTAAATGTAATTTATTCCTGTGATGCAAAAACTCAAGCTCACTGAAGACAAGTAAACAGTCAGTGATTAAATAAGAATAAAAAACAAGCAATAGGACAAAAAACTGCAGTAGAACAAATAAGAAATGCTGCATATATTGTATAGTATTCAAATGTATAAAAACACTGCATATTCTTCACTGTGTAAATTAAATTTTTTCTCATTAATGTTACAAACATGATTTAATCAAGAGCAGTGAGATTTTTTTCTCTTGTTAGATTAACATGAATGACAGACTACAGGAATATTAGACTGCTGTCACTTTAAAGCTGCTGCTTATCCAATATCGCTCTTACACATGTGTTTTCTTTCTCAGCTGTTTGCTTTTCCTTAAGACCTAAATTACTGTGCTTACAAGGATATTTGTAAAGATGGGCATTTTGACATTTACAAATGTGTGTAGCCTATAAAGCGGCAAAAATAACTTGTATATAACAACTGTTTATATTCCAGCGCTCTATGAGCACTGCCTTCACATGCGCGCATTTCTCTGACAGCGTGTGCATATAGCGAATTAGTTTTTTTTTGCTGCTGAATAAGTTTCAATGGCTTAAAATTACTTGTTTTCATTTCCTAGCGATGTTTTAGAACTAAAGTGTTTTGTTTCTCTAAATAAAAGGAGTTCCAGCCATTTTAGAGGAAGCATGACTGAGAGACTCGACTGCCCTGCCACACCTTAATTGGCTCATGCAACCATGTGCATTATCTGATGGGCCGATAAGGGTTCATTACGTTCAGCTGGCCATGCCGAAAATGTGTTGCTTGTTTAAACAGGAACACTGTTTTAGTTGTGAAGGTACCTAGAACTGATGGCAATTTGGCATCTGTGAAAGGAACAGGAAAGAAAACATATGGCTAATGCTTTTTCAATATCTCTCACAAGTTAGTTCTGCATCAGAGCTCTCGACGTTGTCAGTATGTATATAGTTGAGAGATGAATCAAACTATTAGGAGGATGTAGCCCAAGCGGTAATAGTGTTTTAGGTCATGCTGCCTGTCAAACACTCCTTGAGCTCAATTTCATTAGTATTCAGTGGCTGTTGCGCAGCGGTGGTTAAAGTTGCTCAATAAGGCTCTAGTGAAACACTAAAACTCACTGTTTGCCCCAGCACACAGGAAGACTCTTCTGCCATGAGCTGGTTTTTAATCTTTAACCTCGCTGAAGGAAAGGCCCCAAAAATTAATTTGAACTTTCTCTCTTTCTCTTCTACAGGCAGTGAGCATCAACAAAGCCATCAACACACAGGAGATTGCTGTCAAAGAGAAGCATGCCAGGAATATCCTTTTTTTTGTGTTGCCCTGAAAGAGAACTATGAAGGAATGTGAGGTTTAAATTAGAATTATGATGTTTATTTTATGATGAATAAGCATACGGCATCTGCCAATATTCTCAAAATAGTCAAAATTCAGATCTACTCGTTGACATCGGCATCACTAAATAACCAAATAACCCTCCGGTTACTCACGTAACCTCGGTTCCCTGAGATAAGGGAACGAGCGTTGCGTCGTCATTTGACGACTGCTTGGGGAAACTCCTGTTTACTCTATTACTGAGGCATGATTGGTTAACTGTTTGTGTAGGGCAGCAAACCAAAGTGCTCAAAGCTGCCCGAAGGGGCGGAGCCAACCTTATATATTAGTCCTCTTGGCACCATCTCATCAAATATAACTCTGAAGCGAAGTATCGATTTGTATGCAGCTATAGCACGGCCAGTTTTGCAACACTCATTCCCTTATCAAGTCAAGTCAAGTCTGCTTTATTGTCAATTCTTCCACATGTACAGCACATACACACAGAGAATTGAAATTGCGTTACTCTCAGACTATTGGTGCATACAGATAACATTAACAGTAGAATATAAATACAGATATATAGATTAAATATAAAATACAACTATACGAATATACAAATAAGGTAGAATGTAAAAAATATATATATATAAAGCACAAGGCATATGGCAGATAGAGTGCAAAACCAGTAAAGTAAACAACAGTGCAGATATAATGATTGTAGTGCAAAAAATTATTTGTAGTGCAAAAGAGCTTATTCAGACTGATTGATTAAAGTGACAGTGTGTGTGTGTATTAGGGAGGGGGGAGTGGGAGAGTCCGTCAGAGGGTCAGAGTTCAGAGGTGCGTGGGGCAAAAGATGGTCGGGAGGGAGTTCAGCTTCCTGATAGCCTGATGGATGAAGCTGTCCTTCACTGAAGAAGCTGTGTGTCGGGTGGGTGGGATCACCTGCAATGCAGAGGGCTTTGCGGGTGAGACGGGTGTTGTAAATGTCCTGAAGGGAGGGGAGAGAGGCACCAACGATCTTCTCAGCTGCTCTCACTATGCGTTGAAGTGTCTTGCGGCAGGACGCGTTGCAGGCGCCATACCACACAGTGATGCAGCTGGTCAGGATGCTCTTGATGGTGCCTCTGTAGAAGGTGCACATGATGGGGGCCGGGGCTCTGGCTCTTCTCAGTTTGCGGAGGAAGTAGAGACGCTGCTGTGCTTTCTTGGCCAGTGCTGCGGTGTTGTCAGTCCAGGTGAGATCCTCTGTGATGTGCACACCCAGGAACTTGGTGCTGCTCACCCTCTCCACAGTCACACCATTGACGGTCAGAGGAGCATGCTGAGTGCGCACTCTCCTGAAGTCAACAACAATCTCCTTCGTCTTCTCCACATTCAGAGAGAGATTGTTGTCACTGCACCACCCGGCCAGGCGGCTCACCTCGCTCCTGTAGTTTGTCTCATCTCTGTTGCTAATGAGACCCACTACAGTCGTGTCATCCGCAAACTTGATAAGGAGGTTGAAGTTGTGTGACGGTGTGCAGTCGTGGGTCAGCAGAGTGAAGAGGAGGGGGCTCAGCACACATCCTTGGGGGGGGCCCCAGTGTTCAGTGTGATGGTGCTGGATGAGTTGCTGCCGACCCGAACTGCCTGAGGTCTTCCAGTCAGAAGAGTCCAACAGCCAGTTGCACAGCGAATTGTTGAGCCCCAGCTGGACCAGTTTGTTTGTGAATGAGCTGTTGAGGGATGTTTGTGTTGAATGCTGAACTGAAGTCTGTGAACAGCATTCTGACATATGAGTCTTTTGTGTCCAGATGTGTGATGCTGAGTGGAGGGTAGTGCGATAGCGTCTCGGTCGAGCGTTTGGACCGATATGCAAAGTGGAAGGGGTCCAAGGAGGGGGGGAGGGCAGACTTGATGTGGTGCATGAATAGCTGTTCAAAGCACTTCATGAGGATGGGGTAAGTGCAATTGGATGGTGTCTTGAGCAGGATGGAGCCGACTTCTTCGGGACTGGAATGATGGTGGTAGCCCTTGAAGCATGTGGGGACAACAGCCTGACTTAGTGAGATGTTTAAAATGTCTGTGAAGACATCGGTGAGTTGACATGTACAGTCTCCTCTCAGTACCCGCCCAGGAATGTGTCATGCCCGCGGAGCTTTGCAATGCGTTGATCCTGCTGAGGGATCTCCTCACGCTGTCCGGGGACAGCGTCATCACCTGGTCGCCAGGAGGAGGTGGAGTGGTGCTGTTTTGTGCCTCAAAGCGAGCGAAGAAGATGTTCAGTTCTTTCAGCAGAGAGATGGTGCTGTCACAGTTGCGTGGTGGGGGCTTGTAGTCCGTAAGGGTCTGTATCCCCTGCCACAGGCTCCGAGTGTCTCTGCTGTCGCTGAAACGATGGGCTATCCTCCTGGAGTACTGACTTTTGCCTTCCTGATGCCGTGGGAAAGGTTGGCCCTAGCTGTCTTCAAGCCCACCTCATCTCCAGGTTTGAAGGCAGCGTTCCGCGTCTTCAGGTGTCCGTAGACCTCCCCTGTTAGCCACGTCTTCTGGTTGGCCCGGACAGTGATGGCCTTTGTGACTGTTACTCATCAATACACTTGGTGATGTAGGGAGTGACAGTCTCTGAGTACTCTTGGAGTTCTGTGGTGTTATTGTATGTTGCAGCTTGTTTAAACTTATTCCAGTCAGTGGTGTTAAAACAGTATTGAAGAGCCTCTGATGACCCTTCCGGCCTCACTTGTATCTGTTTTTGAACTGGTTTGGTGACTTTAACGAGCGTTCTGTATGCAGGCATTAGCATGACAGTTATGTGGTCTGAGGCACTGAGGTGGGGGAGGGGAAGGCCTTTTAAGCTCCTCTCTGGGTGGTGTAAACAAAGTCCAGAGTGTTTTTTTCCCCGTGTTGGAAAGTCTATGTGTTTGGTGTATTTTTGGGAACACACTCTTAAGTCTGCATGATTGAAATCCCCAGCCAAATTGAGAAAAGCATCAGGGTGGGCTGTCTACTGCTCACTGATGTGCTGGTACAGTTCATTTAGTGCCTCGCTCCTGTTGCTGTTGTTGGAGCTGGGAGGGATGTATACAGCAACGAGCAGTATGGCTGTATATTCCCTCTGTAGATAGAATGTCCGGCACTTAATAATCATAAACTCCAACAGGGGTGAGCAGTGTTTGCAGACCACAACAGCAGCGCGGCACCACGCATCATTGATGTAAAAACAAAGCCCTCCGCCGCAGGTCTTACCTCCCTCGACGAGAACTCTGTCCACTCGATAACATGTCAGCTGATCGAGATGAATAGCGCAGTCCGGAACGCTGTTGCTGAGCCATGTTTCAGTGAACACAAAAACACAACAGTCTCTTACAGTCCTGGCTTAGTGATCTTATTAGTCGGATTATTCCCAGTTGATTGTCCAAAGAGCGTACATGCACACACCGGCAGATCAAAGTGCCGGGGGAGAATGAGCACGCGGGCTCTTGCCAGCGTGAGATCGTTTCAAACCCGGTTGCTCAGCTCCATGACTGCGAGGCACCGTTTCTTTGTTTCTCTCTCCGAGGCTCGCTGAGAGAGGAGAAACAGGAGAGCCGGGGCTGCCTTCATTTAAGAAGGCGATTCGCGAGCGGAGAAGAGCGAGACTCGTGCTCTCTGTGAGAGCATTCCATCTCAGCAAGCTCGCGGCTCTGCGTGGGCGCTGCCCAGACAGGCGAAGCACTCACTGCCCCTCAGGATTTCTCGCACGAGGCACACTCACGGTGCGCATTTGCCACAAAGTTGCAGAACATTGTTCTACCACCACAGGAATGCTTCTCGCTTCTTCCATCTGCCGGGGCTCTTCTGTGCGGGAGCTGCATGCTCGAGCTCTCCCTCTCGGCTTGTTGATTGCAAAGTCACGCAGAGCTGGGCCCTCTTGAAGGAGAAGATTCTGATGGAATGGCGTTCCCGAGCCGACTTATATGCGGTCTGCTCCGCCCCTTCCGTGGGAGCTCGAGCGGCCATTGTTTTGTGCAGCTACACAAAGTTAACCAATCCGGCTCAAAGTTAATAGATACAGAGGAGTTTCCACCAAGCATGGTCAAATGACCGACGCAATTGGATTTCCTTTCGAAGGGACCGTGTTTCAATCTATATTGTCATTGAGTGCCCTACTTTTGGAAAGAAATATCTTATTTATTTTATTATTATATTATTTGGAATAATTTATTTGGATTGGAATATTATTTTATAGATTTACGACCAAGTCACCTTCCCATATTTTAAACTTGAAGAGCTTTTAAATTTGCTTTATTTTTTGTTTATTTTATTTTTATTTTAAAAAAGAATCTGATCTGAGGGTATTTTATTTTATAAACTTGCAGAACTTTTAAAGTTGTTTTAGGAATTTACTAATTTTATTTTATGTGATTATTTTATTCAGAGGTATGAGAGTAATATGGGGTATTTATTTTATAAACGAGCCTTTAACTTGCTGTTATGTTATGTTGTTATGTTGTTATGTTATGTTGTTATGTTATGTACATACCAATACTAGACATGCCAATATTTGGCCACGGTGACTTAATCAGCATCAGACCATACAGGGCTCGCAAAATTTTAAAGTCGCTGGTAGCCCTTCAGGCAGACATTCTTCAGATTTTGGTAGCCCAAAATGAATTTAAGTAGCCCGAATAAAAAAAAAAAAAAGACCGGCTGAACTTCACTGCGGACAAATCAGCATGATTAAAAACTTCAGTGATCACTTTTTTTTCTTCAAATAACAAATCAAGCGAGTAGGGGTGCAACGAATCACAAAACCCATGGCTCGGATCATATTGCATTATCATATCAGATTTTGAGTAACAGATCGGGTAATTTTGCAAAAAAAATATGGTTCTTTATTATCTAAATAGCAGAATTCTTCTTTGATACCACAGCAAAAACTAGTAGCATATAGGGATATAACGAGTCACTCAACTCACGATGCGATACGATTCATGATACTGATTTCACAATACAATTTTCTCACAATTTTTCTTTTTAACAAAATGAGATTTAAGACAAATTATAAATGAAAAGGTGTCCTTTTATTATTTCTCCAACAAAATGCTGCACATTTCTTGGTGAAATTGAAATATGTCAAATAATAACTTTTAAACAAATCCCTTAAATAAATACAAATAAAACAAATTTCCTCATATAAACAAACTAAGGATTTGGCTGTGCTTTTTCCATTTAAAAACAGAGGCAACCACTGCATTTTAATCACGATCCAAACAAAGATGCAAAATACAGTGGGGCAAATAAGTATTTGATACACTGCCGATTTTTCAAGTTTTCCCACTTACAAAGAATGGAGAGATCTGTAATTTTCATCGTAGGTACACCTCAACTGTGAGAGACAGAAACAAAAAAAAAAATCCAGAAAATAACAATGTATGATTTTTTAATAATTAATTTCAATTTTATTGCATGAAATAAGTATTTGATACAATAGAAAAATAGAACTTAATATTTGGTACAGAAACCTTTGTTTACAATTACAGAGGTCAGACGTTTCCTGTAGTTCTTGACCAGGTTTGCACACACTGCAGCAGGGATTTTGGCCCACTCCTCCATACAGGTGTTCTCCAGATTTTTCAGGTTTTGGGGCTGTCACTGGGCAACACAGAGTTTCAGCTCCCTCCATAGATTTTCTATTGGGTTCAGGTCTGGAGACTGGCTAGGCCACTCCAGGACCTTGAATTCTTCTTACGGAGCCTCTCCTTAGTTGCCCTGGCTGTGTTTTTGGGGTCATTGTCATGCTGGAAGACCCGGCCACGACCCATCTTCAATGCTCTTACTGAGGAAAGGAGGTTGTTGCCCAAATCTCGCGATAATGGCCCCTCCAATCCTCCCTCAATATGGTGCAGTCGTCCTGTCCCCTTTACAGAAAAGCACCCCCAAAGCATGATGTTTCCACCCCCATGCTTCACGGTTGGGATGGTGTTCTTGGGATTATACTCATTCTTCTTCTTCCTCCAAACACTTCTATTTTGGTCTCCTCTGACCACATGACTTTCTCCCATGCCTCCTCTGGATCATCCAGTTGGTCTTTGGCAAACTTCAGACGGGCCTGGACATGTGCTGGCTTGAGCAGGGGGACCTTGCCCACGCTGCAGGATTTTAATCCATGACGGTGTAGTGTGTTACTAATGGTAACCGTTGAGACTGTGGTCCTAGCTCTCTTCAGGTCATTGACCAGGTCCTCCTGTGTAGTTCTAGGCTGATCCCTCACCTTTCTCAGGATCATTGATACTCCACGAGGCGAGATCTTGCATGGAGCCCCAGTCCGAGGGAGATTGACAGTCATCTTGAATTTCTTCCATTTTCTAATAATTGCGCCAACAGTTGTTGCCTTCTCATCAAGCTGTTTGCCTATTGTCCTGTAGCCCCTCCCATCCTTGTACAGGTCTACAATTTTGTCCCTGGTGTCCTTAGACAGCTCTTTGGTCTTGCCCATAGTGGAGAGGTTGGAGTCTGATTGATTGAGTGTGTGGACAGGTGTCTTTTATACAGGTAACAAGTTCAAACAGGTGCAATTAATACAGGTAATGAGTGGAGGATAGGAGGGCTTCTTAAAGACAAACTAACAGGTCTGTGAGAGCCAGAATTCTTGCTGGTTGGTAGGTGATCAAATTCTTATTTCATGCAATAAAATGGAAATTTATTATTTAAAAATCATACAATGTGATTTTCTTTGGATTTTTTTTATTTATTTCTGTCTCTCAGCAGTTGAGTTTACGCTACGATGAAGATTACAGATCTCATCCAGGCTTTTGTAAGTGGGAAAACTTGAAAAATCGGCAGTGTATCAAATACTTATTTGCCCCACTGTACATGTTATTTAGATTGCAATTAGATTGTATAATTTCGAAATTTGATGCAAAAACAGAATGGTCTGGTTTTAGCTTTGTGAATGAGATGCAAATGTTACTCTCTGACAGCAGGTGGCGCTTATGTAACAGCTGGTGTTTATAGGCTGCTACCCCTTTAAGACCGTATGCACGGATCCAATATAATGATGCATTTGAGATTTTTTTTCACCACATTTTATGTTCACTTAAGACTTAACCGACTGTGTTTACAAGAATACTTGCCGAGACAGTTATTTTGAGATCATTTTGTGTGTATGTGTTCATTCAGATGCAAGGATACGCGAAAGAGGAATCAATTCTGTGTACGCGCATTGTCTGAAACGCGGTTCTCTGTGCACGCTTTGAATGAGTGCATGCAGCTCCGAATGCATGTGAATGGTTTAAAACACTTGAATGTTTAAATCCTCAAGACTTAGAAACACGTGCAAATGATCAACTACGATCCGTTTTACCCCTACAAGCTAGTGAACAACGCAAATCAAGGAAGGAATTTTATATCACTGTTCAAGATAGCCTGTCGGGCATGGCGGTGAAACATTTTGGTAGACTGAATGGAAAACACAATAGCCTCTGCCAATAACTGTGCTTGTATTATTGTATACATTTAATTGTATCATAATATTTGCAAATAATTGTATCATGTATTGGCTATCTGGTTTATATATTAGATACCCAGTTCGTTTTTAGATAAACATACACTATATGGACAAAAGTATTAAGACACCCCCTTCTAATGAATAGGTTTGACTACTTTAGTAATTTCCATGAGTTTTTGGCTCAAGGTCTGCATTTAAAGTCACACCAGAGGTGTTCAGCTGGGTTTCTGCTGACCAGTTAAGTTCTTCCACACTGACTCAATCAATCATTTCTTTTTGAACCTTGCCTTAATTCCACGATGATTGCATGTTGCGACTAAAAGTGTCCTGTCCAAACTGTTGCTATAAAATTAGAAGCACACAATTCCCTAGAATGTCATTATATGTTTAAACATTAAGATTTGTACTCATGGAAATTACTAAAGTAGTCAAATCTGTTAATTAGAAGGGGGTGTCCAAATACTTTTGTACATATAGTGTATGTGTAACTCCATGTACCTGCACATCAGTGTTTCTTTGCTCCAGTACTACTTATTCATTTGTACGATGCAGTTTGGTTAGTCTTTCTTCCAGAAGACTGGATCAGGTATCTAGAGTATCTGGTTAAAGATGCTGACATGTCAGAGAAGCAGAATTTAAATTCCACACCCCTCAGTTTTGTCCTTGACTGGCATCTTCACCGTGCATATTGGGCACGCATCATGAGAAGGGGGCTCACACATTCTGGCTTGCTGTCAACCGCCTGCCCCTTTCCAGCAATGCAGTGCTCTGCTGGAAATTTTGCCACGTCTTCCACAAGCTGCTGAGGGATGGCCATCCAAACGTGAGTACATACAGCCGTATTATCTCTTACACGTCTCTCACCTCACTCTCACTTTCTCTCAATCTCTTGGTTAGTTGATATCTGGCTCTCCATTTAATTCATTTATTTTTCTCACACACTCAAAACATAGTAAATGCTGCATGCATCAGTGACACATGATGATGTGTGTGTGAGATCCATATTGAGCAAACTCTCACAAGCCCTGTTCCAAAAACTTAAAGGGGTCATATGATGCGATTTTAAATTTTTCCTTTCTCTTTGGATGTTCCAAGCTCCTTGTGCATAAAGAAATTGTAAAGTTGCAAAGACTAAAGTAATTGTTGACGCTGCAGCCATGTCGTGAAGACGCTGTATGCTGTGTTGTGAAAGCGAAACTACTTTGTTTGGTCTTCCAAAAGAGGACGATATCCGCTTCGTCATGCCTAGAGCTGATCTGTGCTGGTCGCCGAGGAAATACAGTGGGTACGGAAAGTATTCAGACTCCCTTAAATTTTTCACTCTTTGTTATATTGCAGCCATTTGCTAAAATCATTTAAGTTATTTTTTTTCCTCATTAATGTACACACAGCACCCCATATTGACAGAAAAACACAGAATAATTGTTGACATTTTTGTAGATTTATTAAAAAAGAAAAACTGAATATCACATGGTCCTAAGTATTCAGCTGTGACACTCATATATTAACTCAGGTGCTGTCCATTTCTTTGATCATCCTTGAGATGGTTCTACACCTTCATTTGAGACAGCTGTGTTTGATTATACTGATTGGACTTGATTAGGAAAGCCACACACTGTCTATATAAGACCTTACAGCTCACAGTGCATGTCAAGCAAATGAGAATCATGAGGTCAAAGGAACTGCCTGAATAGCTCAGAGACAGAATTGTGGCAAGGCACAGATCTGGCCAAGGTTACATAAAAAATTTCTGCTGCACTTAAGGTTTCCTAAGAGCACAGTGGCCTCCATAAGCCTTAAATGGAAGACGTTTGGGACGACAAGAACCCTTCCTAGAGTTGGCCGTCTGGCCAAACTGAGCTATCGGGGAGAAGAGCCTTGGTGAGAGAGGTTTAGAAGAACCCAAAGATCACTGTGGCTTAGCTCCAGAGATGCAGTCGGGAGATGTGAGAAAGTTGTAGAAAGTCAACCATCCCTGCAGCCCTCCACCAGTCGGGGCTTTATGCCAGAGTGGCCCGACGGAAGCCTCTCCTCAGTCAAAGACACATGAAAGCCCGCATGGAGTTTGCTAAAAAGCACCTGAAGGACTCCAAGATGGTGATAAATAAGATTCTCTGGTCTTATGAGACCAAGATAGAACTTTTGGCCTTAATTCTAAGCAGTATGTGTGGAGAAAAACAGGCATTGCTCATCAACTGGTCTGAATGGCCCAGCCAGAGCCCTGACTTAAACCAATTTAGCATCTCTGGAGAGACCTAAAAATGGCTGTCCATCAATGTTTCCCATCCAACCTGACAGAACTGGAGAGGATCTGCAAGAAGGAATGGCAGAGGATGCTCAAATCCAGGTGTGAAAAATTTGTTGCATCTTTCCCAAAAAGACTCTGGCTGTATTAGATCAAAAGGGTGCTTCTACTAAATACTTAGCAAAGGGTCTGAATACTTATGACCATGTGATATTTCAGTTTTTTTTCTTTTTTAATAAATCTGCAAAATTTCAACAATTCTGTGTTTTTCTGTCAGTATGGGGTTCTGTGTGTACATTAATGATGAAAAAAAATTAACTTAAATTATTTTAGCAAATGGCTGCAATATAACAAAGAGTGAAAAATGTAGGGGGTCTGAATACGTTCCGTACCCACTGTACATGCACTTAGAGCTCTCAGCTCCCGCTGGCCGCGCCTGCGGCTGTTCTGACTCACAGTCTGTAAGTACTTTTTCATTTAAAGGATTTGCCACTGAATATTTCAAACGCGAGTTTTGGGCAGTGTAGAGTAACTAGTGCTTGTTGTTTGTCATTTCTCCGATCACAAATTCAGACATGGTTTTGTTTACGTGGCGCGATGCAACGCAACACGTAAAGACAGTCAGTCATTATAATCCATATTATGTCCCCACTGGATGCACAAATGCCTCGTTTATAAAGGTTGTCATGTTTTTTTTTTGGTCTTGGTCGCCCGTAACGGCATCAACAGTGTGGTAGGACGTAACATTTCCTTCTCACGCTTGAGGTATTCGGCCAATCACAACGCACTGGATAGCTGGCCAATCACAGCACACCTCGCTTTTTCAGACCCATGAGCTTTGTAAAAATTTTGTTTCAAAAAGGCGGGGCATAGAGGAGAAACAATAATGTACAATATATGGAAAAGAATGTGTTTTTTTTAACCTTAAACCGCATAAACACATTTCATTACAACAAATACACAAAATAATGTTCTTTTTAGCAGCATCATATGACCCCTTTAATCAGCTGTCTGCTTAGACAGGATTTTAAGGCATCATAGGCACACTCATGACACTGTTCAAAAAGGTAGGATAGCAGCATTATGCAGCTATCTATGATACCTTTTGGCAGAATTCAAGACAGTGCTGCATATGCAGTGTGTTCAGTCCAAAATACATTGTCATATTTCATTCCATACTGAAAATTATCAATAGAAATGATTCAGTCTGTATGTACTATGCTTATACTCTATCACACATTAGCCATAAAACACCCTGCTCCTTTGATATCTAAATTTTATTTAAATTTGAAAACGTTTTAAACTAATTTAAATGAGCTTTTTACATTTTATTTAATTTAAGGTACATTATTGGAATATAGGTATCTTTTTAGAATTTTTTTTTTAGAATTTGAGTTTTTAGAATGCTGTCTCAACTCTTCCTCCTCCTCTCTGTCAACTCAGGTCATTAAGGACTCCATGCGGAACAAGGCTGACCTGAACGACATGAGCAGGATGTGGGTAAGCGTGTGAATACAAGTTGTGGCTGCAGGTTTTAATGATTTCCCAGTAAATCGGAGGCTCGCTCAATATAACTCTGTCGTATTGAATGAGGCCCTGTCGAGTTCCCTTGAGTTTTCATCTCATTGTGGAAACTGTCAGTGTGTCAGTCAGCAAGTTATTTCGTTACTGCTGATTGACAGCTGAATAGCTTGGCATTCTGTGTATGAGTCAGACACACTAACCTCAGTGTAGAGATGATCTGTAATTAGCAAAGATGACATGAGCGTGTGTTTGTCACTGGAGGAATGCTTACAGAGCTTTGCTTGTCATGAGTGTACCAGTCAAACATCCTTGCTCTCTTATGAAGTGTGATGTTGGATGTTTCTATTCTTTTTGGTCTTTTATCTTATAGTAGACAACATATTCCAGAATATTTTTTTTTAATCTTCATTAAATACAAAATAAAATGTAAACATTTTAATAGTTTTTCTTACATTGCATAAATGGGTGTTATGCACAAAATCTGCAGCTGTTACATTACAGATATGGGGAGAAAATGGTATTGTTTTTTTCTTTCTTATAAACATTGAAAAAACCTTCATGTTTGCTAAGCTTGTTAGTAGGACTGCACAATTTAGCCGAATATTTTGAAATTATGTATCAGTATGAGGATAATGATGATAATAATAATAATAGTTGATGTTGTTACTAAAAATATGAAACAAATAAGAAATATTGTTATTGTAATATGTCTAGGGCCCTATGAAATCCATTTTTTTTATCAAAATTCATTTTTTTCCATTTAAATTTTTCTAGACTCCATTTTAATAGTTAAAAATATTAATCAAAAAGCATGTCTAATTAATTGAAATAATGAAACTTACACAATTTAACATCAATTTATTAAGTTTAACAAAAAATTACATGTTTGGGGCCCTATGAAATGTTTAATTTTTTTCTCAAATGTAGTTTTATTTGGACCAAATTCTGTGTTTTCCATTACTTTTTTGGATTACATTTTAATGTTTCATTAAATTTAAACAATCAAAATCATCTATTAATTTTTCATAAAAATTATTGTATTTATTTATTTATTTTGCAGAAATCGTTTTTATTTACACTTTTCGCTCACATTTCTTCTTCAAGTTAACCAACTTTTCTTGCTGTGAAGACCTTAAAGTTGCTGTTTGTAGATGATAGGACAATCTTTTTTTTTTTTTCTTCTTCTTTTTTTTTTTTTTTTTAAAAGAACTGCAAATGCTCGTGAAGTAATTCTCAGAGCATTCTGAGATTATTGTTTGTGTCCTCATATATGGGCAACAGAGCGAACTATCCAAAGCTACCTTCAAACTTTATTTTTGGTGGATAATCACAGGCGTCCTAAAGGCATATTCCTTGTTGCCATAGTCGCCTTATTATTAGTCTTATAGTATTCCAATAGTTGCTTCTCATTTTTCCATTTTTGGGAGATGGTTGGCACATATGTGAGCCTGGAGCACAAACCAGTCTTAAGTCGCTGGGGTATATTTGTAGCAATAGCCAAAAAAACATTGTATGGGTCAAAATTATCGATTTTTCTTTTATGCCAAAAATCATTAGGATATTAATTAAAGATCATGTTCCATGAAGATATTTTGTAAATTTCTTACCGTAAATATATCAAAACTTAATTGTTGATTAGTAATATGCATTGCTACTTCATTTGGACAACTTTAAAAACGATTTTCTCAGTATTTTGATTTTTTTTGCACCCTCAGATTCTAGATTTTCAAATAGTTGCATCTTGGCCAAGTATTGTCCTATCCTAACAACCATACATCAATGGAACACTTATTTATTCAGCTTTCAGATGATGTATAAATAAAAAATTGACCCTTATGACTGGTTTTGTGGTCCAGGGTCACATTTTAAGTTTCCAAATGCATGTTATAAACATTCCAAACTCAGAGCAGATACACAAATGAGATTATATGGTGCAGTATTTACTGTAAAGTGAGCTGATCTCAAATACTGAAACATTGGATCATGAGCTGCTCACGTGTAAAAAAAACAAACAAAAAAACCCCCAGTGCTGCACTTTCTGAAACACGGTCTATATATATTTTTAATTAAATCGCAGCCTTTGCAATTTGATAATCGCACTAAACCATATTGCAATTTCGTATTCCTTTCCATTAATTGAGCAGCCCTGATGCAGTGGCTTGTGAATGCCATTTCATGTTGACTTTAGCATCATTGTCAGCAATGCAAGTGTTTCTAATGCAGTTTACGATCAGCTGTGTATCACTAGCCAACAGGAAGGGTCAGATGGAACATGCTGAATTACAACTTTTGTTTACTGGAAAGACCTTTAGTTGCATCCCTCTGAGTATTTGCTGATAACCTGCTGTAGGATTAGACTCAGGAGAAACATTTCCTGCGAGCAACTCTGTCCCCCTCCCATGATGTCAGAGTAAGTGGTGAAGGAAACAGGAAGTGAAAGAATGAGCTCATTAACTTGACTCGCAGCTGGACCTATTATGTGTGTACAATACACCAAACATGTTAACAAACACCAAACATGACCTTAATCTGCCCACAGTGACTCATACTTTAGACTGTGAAGTGAGCTAATGAGTTGAGAATGAGAAGAGGACTCATTAGCTGCTTCGGAAGGGCAATTACATCATTTCCTTTTGAAGTGTTCAGTGTTTTTCTTGCCCTCACACTGCTCTCTCTTCTCAGGGTCATCTGAGTGAAGGCTACGGCAAGTTGTGCAGCATCTACCTCAAACTGCTCATCACCAAAATGGAGTTTCACATCAAAGTGAGTGATTGAGGCCTTGAAGGAGATTTCAGCAGAACATCCATCTTCTAACCTCTCTCCTCGATCTTATTCAGTCTTCATTTAGTTTTGTGACCTCATGACAATTAAATGTTAGTCCTAAAAATAACAAAAATTACCAAAAAAAGCACAAAACAAATATACTTATAATAACAAATATATACAATAAAAATGTAAATACAAATATTTTTAATTAATATATACACACACTTAAAAGATACATGTATTGTCATGGTAATATTTAATACTGATACTTTCCATAAGATATCTTTTATTTTTCATTTATATTTATATATACATTATTATTAAATATAAATTTCACAATGTGTTTATAATAATACTATTCAATAATAATGAATGGAAGTAGTTATATATTCATTAACAATACTTTATAGGTTATTTGTTATAATGTAATATAATATAAAGCAAAATGAATTCATATATAATTAGAATTGTGTGTGACACGCACACCACAACCTCACATATATTATATATAATATAATAGTATATACACACAACATATATGACGTAGTAAGTATAAAAATAAAGAATTATTTCTTTTTGTGTATTCTTTGTAGATAATCATGGTTTGGCAGAATGTCTTGCAATATTGCCTGCTGCCTAGATTTTTTTTTTTTTAAAACCCAGACAAGCTTTTTGATACGTTTTGACACTGCTTCCTGCGTCAATATGAAATGTGTCAATACAGGAAAGACATTTGCATTTGCCATTTCATGAGCCATTTCATGAGTATTTTAAAAGGCTGTGCTGTCAGACTCTCACAAATATAAGATTTACCCCTCTTGCTTTCCCAGAATCCCCGTTTCCCAGGCAACCTTCAGATGTCAAACAGCCAGCTTGATGAGGCGGGTGAGAACGACGTCAATAATTTGTGAGTATTGCTTTGTTTCTCACAAGCTTTGTGTTTCTTTTCAGTCGGTTTTATTAAATAAAGTTCTATAATTGCTCTATGTGTTTGTGGGATGGGACTTAATCATGTTTCCTCTCGTCTCAAAACATGTAGCTTCCAGTTGACGGTGGAGATGTTTGATTACTTGGAGTGTGAGCTGAACCTTTTCTTAGGTGGTAAGTTTAAAGTGACGTGCAGGTGTTTGAGCACCAGAAGAGTCCTTGGCGGTCATTTTGGTTATGCCGTTTTCTAAGTAGATTGTAGGCAGACAAATACAGCTTTAATCTACTTGAATAGAGAAAGACTGGAATCTCTGAAAAAAATCTCACAGTAAAGAATAGCTAATGTGCGTTCTAAAGTAAAAAACAGGTGACATCTCTATCGGGATAGACGTTTCTGCTGAAACAGGCAGTAAAATCTAGCTGGAACACTGATAGGTCTCAGTGTGCCTGTGCTGGAAGCATTAGGGAGAAGTTAATGTGAGTGTTGTTGGCTGAAACGCCGCTCCCTGGCACAGGAAACCACACCTCTCTGTGTGCTGAGAAGACGGGGTCTCACAGGAGCCTGCATCACTGATCACCAGAGAGACGGATGGATGGAGGGAGGGAGGGAGTGTGGGGATGAATGTGAATGAGGAAGTGGGCAATGAGAGGGATAGATTGAGAAAAACAGCATGTTGAAGGGAATGGCGTGAAAGAGGGATTCATACAATAAAGGAATACAACTTGCCAATTGAGAATTGAGGCTTTCAATTGAGCATGTCAAACATATGTTTAAATATATATGTATGTGGTGTCGCGGATCAGTTCAGTATATTCGGTACGGGGCTAATTGGTTATGTTGCAATGAAATGGAAACAAAATATTCCTGTTTTATGAAGGCGAGCCAATGGATATCACACAGGCAACATGCAAACTTTGCGCAAGAGTTACATCTTAATCGCAGTCAATTCACTATATGCAAAAAGTGAAAGTAAAAACGGACTGACGTAATGAGTAATGACGGAGCTTTCGGCATCTGATGCCGCATTCTCTCTCAGAGACGAATCTACTTCAACATATGCTGATAACGGTATAGCTAACTATTTTAATTTTTTCCCCTTAATATTTCTCTTGTGGCCCATACATAGTGGAAAAAAAATGAGAAGAAACATATTTAGTGTTAAACAGGTTGTTTTTTTTTTTTTAAAGTGCGTGTGGATACAAGCTTTTTCTTTAATTGATTATTATCGATGACTGCAGTGTTAATATTTTAATTATATCATATAATTCATTGTAGACCTTAAAGACTGTTTTTAAAACATTTAATTGAGGAGTAGGCTAAATATCTTTTGTTATCCTCGCAGCGCGTCAGTTATGCGGTAATTATTGTGGGGCAAATTAATTGTAATTTTAATGTAATAATAAAAGTAACTTCATAATAATAATAATAATAGGCCTAGTAAAAATAAGAATGTAACAAGCCAACATTAATTGGAAATGCCAAATCCTCTTAATATTGCCAATAATTGATGTTTTTGACAGTATCTCTGGCTATCGTTGATACAAGATCGTCGTCTTTCGATGCACCCCAGCAAGGGGAGGTTATCGCCGGCCCTTCCGCTATGCCACTGGGCAGACAGCATGTTGCCTGTTACGCCGTTTGGGCTGTCATGTTGAGCACAGTGGCACTGAGAACATGATATTTCACACTTTAAGCTCTTTTGTTTTCCAAATGTAATAGGATCGATTAGTCCAACGAATCGTTCGGTTTGTAATGCGTACCGAACCGAAAGCCTCGTACCGAACAGTTCAGTACGAATACGTGTAGCGTTACACCCCTAGTATATATATATAAAAGAGACAAAATGTCCAAAAATAAGATATGGATTATTGAAATTAATATATGCCTATTATAACATTTTACACAAATAATTCATGATATTTTATACTTATATAAATGGTTACTATAAATTTATATCAATTATTTATATGCACAATTTATATTAATATTTTATAGTAATTAGTTTATACAATTTATAAAAGTTTATAATTTTGTGTTAGAGCATGACAGAAATATACTTATCCTACAAGGGGTTTTGGTATCTATGGAATAATGGGAGTGTCTTGATGTTTTTTTTATTCTTCACAGTGTTCAGCTCGTTGGATATGTCTCGCTCTGTGTCGGTGACAGCAGCCGGTCAGTGCCGTCTGGCCCCTCTTATCCAGGTCATTCTGGACTCCAGTCATTTGTACGACTACACCGTCAAACTGCTCTTCAAACTCCACTCCTGTGAGTCCATAAATCACATCTCTCTCTTCACACACACAAAGACTATGTTCAGACTGCAGACAGAAGTGGACCAAATCTGCTTTTTTACTTATGTGACTCCGATCTTAACAATGTGAACAGCACAAATCACCTGGAATCTGTTTTTTTAGATTCTGATTTGGGCCGCTAAGGCTGCGTTCACACTACAAGCATTAGTGCTCAATACCGATTTAATACTCGGATACGTTTTTTCTTCACATTATCAGTTTTAAATGTGGCAAATATCAGATTTCAGTGTGAACGAATGACGGTGCTGAACTGACCTGCATATGCAAAAGAACGATAACATGATGGCAAGAAATGCGTTGTCATATGGAAGTAAACAGAGGTCACTGAAGTGTTTACACATTCATTTATAAACTAATGTGGCGCGAAAGCCTGTGAATTTGTAAGCAGGCAATAAGGAGGATGAAGATGAGGAGAAAGAAAGCAAAGTTTTTAAATAGTTACTGTAAAATCCAGTAAGTTTAGCTTGTATAGCACCGTTTCTGTAATACACCGTAAAACGATTCACTTGAGTGATCAAAGAAATACAGTTATGTAAAATCTTTGCAGTGACTCCCGTCAGCACGGAATTATGACGAACGTCGATCTAGAATGACGTAAAAGTCGCATAAATTCGTTTTGACTGTTCAGACTGCGGTCACATTGCAAAACATCTGACCTGAATCTGATCTAGTACCACAGATGGAAGTGGCCCAAATTGGAATTGAAAAGATCGGGTTCAATGTAGGGCTGTGCGATTTGGGGGAAAATATCAAATTGCGATTTTTTTATTTATTTTTTTTGACAGATATTGCGATTTGATTTGCGATTTTAAATTTGCGAAGTCAAGCTTCAGCTCAATATTGTCAATAATGTGCAGCACAGTATGGGTATCATTACCCTGCTGAAAAAAACAATAGAAACCATCACAGAAATTCTTATAGTTTCCATTAAATCATTACAAAATTCCTTTTTGTTTTGGGCATTATTCCAATAGGAATTACTGTTGTTCTATTGGTTGCCATCTGCCAGATTACATCCCACCAATAGAATCCATCAAATAGACACCATTATAGTTTACATTAAAACCAAACAAATTCCCATTATAACCCTGAAATCCATTAAATTTGTATTGTGTTTTGGGAGGGGTTCTATTGTTTTTTTCTTCAGCAGGCAAGATTATAATGGTATAACTACTTTTACAGAATTAACTTAATTACTGAATTTTCACAGAAAATATTTGTTTATTTTTATAAATAAAGAACTGTATTTCTTAAGTCAATTATTAAAGTATTACATTGATTTATTCATTTTAAGTATTTGGGATTTTAAGAACAAGTGGAAAATGTGCTGAATGTTTCATTTCATCCAAGTGAAATTAGCAAGCAGTTAGACGGAATTTACATTCGTTTTAAACGCGGAGCAAGGCGCGAGTCGACACAGGTTGCGCGCGTGCATCAAGCCTCATCCATACTGCCAGATGCGCTCGTGAAGACTTGTGGTGCGGAGCCGGGTGCGAGTATAAACGAGCATTACGAGACAGGCTGCGTGAGTGCGGCAAGCATGAACGGCTCGTTCGTGATGTGATGAGGGATTTGCGCGCGTGGGCCAGAGGGAACGGGTGAGAGTATAAACGAGCATTACGAGAAAGGCTGTGTGTGCGCTCTTCTGAATTGGGAATAGCCAACATGCATTATAAACTTATTTCAAATTAATCTGTTGGGGAGATAAAATGTGTAAGATAACGTTCACGTACTAACAAAAACATCTAAGAACGTATCTTTTATTCTCCAGTACTGAAAACAGAACCGATAAGGGAGCTCTTGATATGCGCTGTGATGCAGCTCTTGCAAATTACCTTTTTTGTTCGTTGTCTGTCATTTCGAAGCTTAAGTTGCATACGGTTTTCTTTAGTTTTAATTTGCCTAACTATCGATCTGACCCAGTAGACGCCATAATCCCACTCTGTCTCTCTCCCGTCCCGTGTACCGTTTTTAAATTTTTTTTAAATGGTGGGTGTTTACGCAGTTGACTAAAGCAGTGCTGATTGGGGAGAACGGAGGTGCGCTCACTCTTGCCCAGGGCAAGTAAGATTGCAACTCAAGGCTGGCAGTCATGCATATGCTCTGGAACAGAGTTCGCGTTCACATCGCAGGCTTTGCGATTAGGAAAATCGCAACGTCTCAAATCGTGATTTCGATTCGATTAATCGCACAGCCCTAGTTCAATGTGGATTGTCATGAAGCTAAACGATCTGAGTTGCATATGAGCAAAAAAATCTGATTTGGGCCACATTTTCCTGCAGTGTGAACATAGCCTAACATATGTAATGCTTAATCAGATACAGGTCGGATATTTTGCAATGTGACCACACTCTGAACTTAGTTTTTATTTATTTATTTCTTACTATACTTGTATATTGTAGTAGGGAAGTTGTATTTGTTCTGTATTTGGTGTTGTTCCTTTGGCTATTATAACAAAATGTAATCAAAATAGAATGTAAAATAGTGCGCGCTCTCAGTCTTGTGCACTCTTGTCTTCCAGGTCTGCCGGCAGATACTCTGCAGGGCCACAGGGATCGCTTCCAGGAGCAGTTTAAGAAGTGAGTCTGTCAGTCACTATCCAGTCAGAACAGCTACCATGATGAGTTACACAGACTGCCACTATTTTATTCTTTTGTCATTTCTCACTCTCTCAATATTTTCCTTTCACTCCGTTTCTCTCTCTCCAGGCTGAAGAGTCTGTTCTATCGCTCCAGTAACCTGCAGTATTTCAAGAGACTGATTCAGATCCCACAACTTCCTGAGGTGAGACTCCTGCATACCAAACAGATTCCTGCCTGACCTGAGTCCAAAAATACAGCTAGTGGAAAGAAATTATGTAACTCATTTACATATCTGCCTGCTTAGTTTTCTAGCGTCAGGATTTTCAGCTGGACTCCATGAAGATACTGCAGGCTGCCCTATAACAACATATTTTCCTTCAATTTGCATGTCATTTTAAATTAAAATGAAAGGCAAAGTGAGCTACTTTTTCATTTGTTTGAGCTTCATGATCACAACATAGTGACTTCAGCTCAACCAATGGCATGAGACTAGGGTGGGGTTGTCTGTTTTCTCAACCAGTAAGGAAGGGTTTGGGGAAAAACGGTTTGAAAACACGTTCCAGTAGTTTCCTTTCTTCACATTTCTCTTCAGAATCCACCAAACTTCCTGCGGGCGTCAGCCCTCTCCGAACACATCAGTCCAGTGGTGGTGATTCCGGTGGAGTCTTCGTCCCCTGAGAGTGAACATGTAGCAGAGACAGAAGACCTGGTGGACACGGACATCCCACCTTTACCGGTAACACACACACTCTCACTATCCAAAACTCTCTGTATACTTTACTTTTAACTTGAGTTTCTAAAGACAGATTTTTTTCTCTCCATTAGAGCACTGTGGACAGCAAATTTGACGACCTCTTTGGCACCTCAGCTGCTACAGACCCGTTTAACTTCAACAGTCAGAACGGCATGCGTAAAGATGAGAAGTAAGTCTTGGAAATACTGTTGGAGAATATAATTAATAAGTTATAGGAAACTCTTTGCGTTTATTAGAACATATTATAACATAGGACTCATGAACATGTATCTCTCATCTCAGAGACCGTTTGATTGAGCAGCTCACAGCAGAGCTACAGGCCCTGAAGGAGGAGCTGGAGTCCTTCAGATTGGAGGTAAAGAGTGGGAGATGAGAGGAGATCAAATTTGATAAGCTACCACTTAAAAGTTTGGAGTCAGTAATATGTGTTTTTTTAAGGAAATTCATATTTTTATTCAGTAAGAATGCATTAAATTGATCAAAAATGACTTTTAAACTGTTACAAGAGATTTCTATTTCAAATAAATGTTCTTTAAAAAAATGTTTTAAGAAAGTGTCATGGTTTCCACAAAAATATTAAGCAGAACAACTTTTTTCCACATTGATAAGAATCAGAAATGTTTCTTGAACATCTATTCAGCATATTAGAAGACTCCAGAAGACTGGAGTAATAATGCTGAAAATTCAGCTTGGCCATCACGGGAATAAATTATATTTTAAAAATACACACAGAAGTTTATTTTAAATTGTATTATTTCACAATATTACTGTTTTTTTACTGTGTTTTTGATCAAGTAAATGCAGTCTTGATGAGCATAAGACATTTTACTTTTGAAGGGTCATGTACAGTGGAAGAGAAGTGAAAATAAAAGTGACACTAATCATTCTTTTGGTCTTTCTCAGAGTGGCCGTCTTTGTCAAGCACTACGAGGGCGTGTGAACGAGCTGGAGGCGGAGCTTGCAGAGCAGACTCACCTGAAGCAGCAGGCATTGGGTGAGAGCGAGTTCCTGAGGGTGGAGCTAGACGACCTGCGCAGGGTCAAAGAGGACACAGAGAAAGAGCAGCGCAGCCTGAGCGAAATCGAGAGTAAGAGTTTATTGTTGGAACAATTTTCAATACAATACACTGAATTTCTTTTTTTATTTCAAATATTGAATTAAAGTGCCCCTATATGCCTTTTCGAATATTACCTTTCATGCAGTGTGTCATGTACAGTGGTGTGAAAAAGTGTTGGCCCCCTTCAGGGATTTTCTTTAATTTTGTTGCATGTTTGTCGCACTTTAATGTTTCAGATCATCAAAAAATTTAAATATTAGTAAAAGATAAGATGCAGTTTTTAAATGAAGGTTTTTTATTATTCAGGGAAAACAAAATCCAAAACTACTGCGCCTGTGTAAAAATGGGTGCCCCCTAAACCCAATACTGGTAGGTCACCTTAACAGCACCAACTGCAACATCAAGCGCTTGCGATAACGTGCAATGAGTCTGTTCAGCACGGGGGAGAAAGTTTTGGTCCACTCATCTCATGGCAATTGTTGTATTCTCCAGCATATTGGAGGTTTCAAGCATGAACCGCCTTTTTATAAAGGTCATGCCACAGCAAATCTCAATAGGATTCCAGGTCCAGGACTTTGACTAGCCCCTCCCAATCTTCATTTTGTTTTCTTCCGCCATTCAGAGGTGGACTTGCTGGTGTGTTTTGGATCATTGTCCTGCTGCAGAACCCAAGTTCGCTTCAGCTTGAGGTCACGAACAGATGGCCGGACATTCTCCTTCAGGAATTTTTGGTAAACAGCAGAATTCCTGGTTCCATTTATCACAGCAAGTCTTCCCGGTCCTGAAGCAGCAAAACAGCCCCAAAACATCACACTACCACCACCATATTTTAATGTTGATATGATGTTCTTTTTCTGAAATGCAATGTTACTTTTACGCCAGACGTAATGGGACACCACCTTTCAAAAAGTTCAACTTTTGTCTCGTCATTCCACAGAGTATTTTCCCAAAAGTCTGGGGGATCATCAAGATGTTTTCTGGCAAAAACTGAGACTAGCCTTTATGTTCTTTTTGCTCAGCAGCGGTTTTTCGTCTTGGAACTCTGCCATGCTGACCATTTTTGCCCAGTCTCTTTCTTATTGTTGAATTATGAACACTGAGCTTAATTGAGGCAAGTTAGGCCTGCAGTTCTTTGGATGTTGTTGTGGGGCTTTTGTGACCTCTTGGATGAGTCGTTGCTGTGCTCTTGGGTAATTTTGGTCGGCCGGCCACTCCTTGGAAGGTTCTCCACTGTTCCATGTTTTTGCATTTGTGAATAATGGCTCTCACTGTGGTTTGCTGGAGTTCCAAAGCTTTAGAAATGGCTTTATAATCTTTTCCAGACTGATACATGTCAACTGTTTTTTTTCTCATCTGTTCTTGAATTTCTTTGGATCGCGGCATGATGTCTAGCTTTTTGAGGATCTTTTGGTCTACTTCACTTTGTCAGTCAGGTCCTATTTAAGAGATTTCTTGATTGCGAACAGGTGTTGCAGTAATCAGGCCTGGGTGTGGCGAGAGAAATTGAACTCAGGTGTGATAAACCACAGTTTAAACAAGGGGGCAAACACTTTTTACACAGGGCCATGTAGTTTTGGATTTTTTTTTCCCTTAATAAAAAAAACCTTCATTTAAAAACTGCATTCTGTGTTTACTTGTGTTATCTTTGACTAAAATTTAAATTTGTTTGATGATCTGAAAAATTAAAGTGTGACAAACATGCAAAAAACATAAGAAATCAGGAAGGGGGCCAACACTTTTTCACAACACCCCTGTAGCTTGTATCGTGGAACATAAACTATCTGCAAAGTTGTGAAGCCGACAGTGCACGATAAATAAAGTTATTGTCTATCAAAAAAAAGAGTCGGCTCACAATCGCCTAAACAAGTCATCAGGAATTCGAATCTTATTCTGTTACGGTTCTACGTCACGAAGTTACATTTGCATAATGTCTGCCCACGTTCTACATCGCCAATTTGCCCGCCCACAAACAGTAACATTTTAATTTGGTTAACATCATGTTGAGAAGACGCAGTATCCTACGCTGTAAGAGTAAATTTGTTTTATCACATCTTATAATTACCACAAACTTGTTAACACTTGACACTTACCACTGAGAAATGTCCTGCTCCAGTCGTGCTTGCGAATCAGTCTCTTGTCGATCAGCCAGTTCAACCGTTTCATCATCAGACTCCGGGCTCGAATTGGTAAGGTACAATCAATACCATCTTTTATATGTTTTGACAAGTCTCCAGGGCTGTCATTCCATCATGGCAATGGGCGTTTCGTTTCCTACACGCGCTGTACACGGTAGACCAATCCAGAGCCGATCTCTCTACACGGCTCTAGACCAATCACAAAGGACTTTGCCATCTGACCAATCACAGCAGTGAGAGCTCACGGAAAGGAGGGGTTTAGAGAGACTGATTCTTTGAACTGCTTCGCAACGAGTTCTTTACGAATCATTTAGAAATGAGGTAAAATTAAATAAATTTTTTGAGAAAACTAACGTGTTTTTTGACCTTGCATGCATGTAAACCTGTTTTAGGAGACTCATAAAACAATATTAGCAACCTTAAAAATGGCATAATAGGGGCACTTTAAATTTTCACGACCCTGTTTACCTGGTCATGAACTGCCTTTTTTTATTATTTTTTACTGTTCTCTTAGGTCCACTGCTAGTGTGGCTACATTTGGTATGTGTTGCCGGCTGTACATTATTCATAGATGGGTCTGCTGTGATTTAGGTGGTAAACCTCATAAATGCTCCTACTAACAAACGATCATTTTAACAGACAAAACATAGTGATCACATAAAAAAAACAGTTACTCACACTTGTGTGTTGCAACATTACTGTTGGATCCTATAGAGTTGTCATAATTATATCCAACAACAAAACACCTCAATCGCTTAATCGGAGACATTCTTGTCTTCCCCTGCACCGGAGTAGACACAATGGCGGACAGCTCTCAGCTCACTCAGGGCAGGTCTAAGGTAAGACGGCTTTGTCAATCAACTGCCGTGGGAGTGGCCTGTGCAGAACTACGTCATTCTGACAGGAGTCCAGAACAGCCTGAAATGAAGGGGATTTAGAATGGGATTTAAAAACTTTTTTTTTTTTTTTTAAAGATTTTTTATCATATAGATGGATTTTGTACACGCATTTATGTTCAAACAAACACAAAAGTGAATTTTGCATCCAATGACCCCTTTAATATTTAGAGAACTTGAACTGAGCTGTAAATTAGGCCTTTAAGACAAACCATTGCTCTGTTCCTCTTTCATAAATAAAAAAAAAACTGGCGTTCCTTCCTATTTGGTTTATTTACACCCAGTTGGTTCAACCTCAACTGTCTGCTGTTTTTGGAACAACAGCACTCATAAGTCTAAGAAAGTGTTACAGGATATTAAAGGGATAGTTTCCTCTGTGCGTTTCTTTTATCTGCTGAACACAAAAGATTATATTTAAAAAAAATGTTGGTAATCAAACAGTTACTGGTGGCATTGACTATAGTATTTTTATGTACTATACTATAGTAACCAGTCGGTACAGATGCAGGACAGCAGTGCATATTCATTAGACAGTCTGTTTCCTCTCTGGAGCTGAGGAACACAGCCAGAAGGGACTCTAGTTTACTGCAGTCTCCAATCAAACACTAATAAACCATATAGTCCACAGTCCAATTCACCAGCTTGCAGGCCTGTGTTGAGGATCTCAGTGGTGCTAACTGTTCTGTGATATAGAGAGGAAGGTCTGAGGCATGTCAAGGTTTGTGTTTTTGATACTTAATGTTGATATTTTGGTTGTGTATTTGTGTTTTTTGTAGGAAAAGCACAAGCTAATGAGCAACGCTACACCAAGTTAAAGGAGAAATACACAGAGCTGGTCCAGAGCCACGCTGACCTGCTGAGGAAGGTAAATTGATGACTCCATTTAGTTAACACACTGCCTGTATATGAATAAATGTGTATTTTTATTGGGCAAATGATCACGTTAATGTATGCAATTATTAATGCATTAAAACGTTTAATGCTGTTTAATATAGACACTACTGGGTCATTCCGTGTCAACTAAACCATAGGTCCTCGGCTCAAATTTTTGATTTTGCTAATATTTTTCTGAAGAAAGATGCATAGTGATGATAGCCCAAATATTAAATGTCATGGATTAATATTTACTGAGTAATCCACTATTTTTTTTTGTGGTGGGGGGGGGTGTTCAAAAATGTGGCCAATGTCAAAGTTAAAAATGACAGCATCATAATATTAGTCAAATCTGTTGCAATCTTTGTTGCATTATGTGCCAATGATGACCATTCAAGAATGGCGAAAGAGCCATTTTTTTCTTCAAAGGTTGCATGCCTGTAACTCAAGAAGCATTAAAGATATCTTAATGTCCTTTTAGATATTAGGTCTTTTCCTTTGGTCATCTTCATATTTTAAGGCCTTAAAGCAGTGGTCTCACACTCAATTCCTGGAGGGCCACAGCTCTGCAAAGTTTAGCTCCAACCAGCTCCAACCCCTGCTGCTGGAGTTTCTAGATCTAGCAAGACCTTGATGTAGTTCATGTGTTTGATTAGGGTTGGAGCTAAACTCTGCAGAGCTGTGGCCCTCCAGGAACACTGTCCTATATGGTTCGGTTCCATAGATATTAGAATTTAGAGTTAACAATTAATCTTGGTCATTCTTAATCTGACGTGTCACACTGTACATTCTTAAACCCTGGGTTACTGTTATATTTTTACTATTTGAAGATTGTTTAACAGTGAGACTATAAAGCCACAACACATTTGGTTTTTTTGACCATTGAAATGGTAATACAACAATGGCCATGAGCTTCACCGGGAGCTCAATCGCTCTAGGATTAAACCCTACAGTTCCTAAAATGAAGATTTCAAAAGAAAATTTTCTTAGGAACCAGAATCTAAAATCATAAGATAACTTTAATACTTCTTGTTCCGACACCTACTTTTGGAAAAAATTATATTAGCACCCAAACGGGTATAGCCTCACGAGTTGTTTTGATAAGGAAAACAAGATAATTCTATTTTCAGCATTACTCTTATTTCTTCAGACTTCCCATTTAAATACATAAAAGTATGAAATCCATATCTCGGGGACTTGAATATACAGGGCCCCCCCCCCCCCTTGAAAATGAAGATTTCAAAATAAATTTTTATTAAGAACTAGAATCTAAAATCATATTGTGATATCTTTAATACTTCTTGAGTTACAGGCATGCAGACTTTGGAGAAAAACTTGAAAAGTGCTCTTTCCCTATTTTTGAACTGTCACCATTGGCGTTTAATGCAACAAAGATTACTAAAGTAAACTGATTTTTACTAATAGACCTACCAATCTCTGAGTAAAAGTAACATTATGATGCTGCCATCTTTCTGAAGTCATTTTTGCCCCCCTGTAATTTTAATTTAATTTAATATTTTTGCTTTCATCACTATTCATGTTTGTCTTTCTTCAGAAAAAAATATTAACAAAATCAAAAATTTGAGCCAGGGACCTTTCTGCAATTTGGTTGTTTGACACGGAATGACCCTACTGTTCAAATCGGGGTCAATAAGAGTTTGAAACAAGTCTCTCATGCTCACAAATGCTGTATTTATTTGATCATAAATACAGAATAAATGTAATATTGTGAAATATTATTACACTTTTAAAAAACCTGTTTTTTATTTTGTAATCTGTTAGATGTCATTTATTCCTGTGATTCAAGGCTGCATTTTCAGCATCATTACTCCAATCTTAAGTGTCACTTGATCCGGCCTTCAGAAATTATTCAAATATGCTGACTTGGCTTGCCAACAACATCAATGGGGAAAGCAGTTGTGCTTCCTTAATATTTTTGGTGTAAATAGTTATATATACTTACTAGTTTTTTTTCCCCTGTTCTTTAATCTTTGTTAATTACAGAAAATTTTCAAAAGAACCGCATTTTACTTGAAATATTTTGTTTGTAACATATATAAACGGCCTTTACTGGGGGGGGGGGGGGGGGGGTCACTTTTCATCAATTTAAAATGCATCATTGCCAAATAAAAATATAAATAAAAAAATATAATTTAATATTTTTCATAAAATTTATTTCACATTTCCTTCACACTGAAAATGAAAGGTCAAGCACATTGGGTTGTGGGATACAATATCTCACTCAGCATGCTTGTTTTGGCAAATGCAGTCAGTATTCTGTGTTTCTGTGTAGATAGTAGATGGTGAATGTGCATACTGCACAGACACGGTGTGCACACTACATACTGCTGACTTGAGCTCCAGTGTCAGGCCTGTCAGTAAACCTGCAGGTGGTTTAGCTCCTTCCCCAGACTTTTTTCCCTGCAGACTCTACTCCATTACTTGCACAGATGAAACTTGGCACGGTGTTCCTCTGCCACGCTTAAAGGCTGTTATCACACTCGTTCCCATTCAGCAGCATGCTCTGATCCCACCACTGAGACATCTGACAGTGGGTGCCATGTCCTTGGGAAAAGAACTGGGTCAGCCAAGAGTCTGGGCTCTGTGCTAAACTGTACATGTCTATGTGTTTCACAGAATGCTGAGGTGACACGTCAGATGACGGTTGCCCGTGCCGCCCAGGATGAGGTTGAGAATGTGAAAAAAGAGATGCAGGACAGAGTGAAAGCTGCTCAGGATACTGCCAGTCCGGAGGTTTGGCACACACACACACACACACTCCCTCTGCCTGATGTATCCGTAGTTTGCTTGTCTTACACGTCCCTATCCTCCTGTATGTGCATGAGTAGGAGAAGGCTCAGTTAGAGCAGCTTCAAGCTCTACAAGCCGAGCTCATGTCCAGCAGATCTGAGCTAGAGACCCTGAAGAGTGCCGTCACCTCCTCCCAACAGGTGGGACCTCACCTTCTACACATCATTCTCTTCCTCTTCACCTCTGTCACGAAACCATCTGCATTCCTTGTCCTAATACTTTATAAAGGGTTATGAGCTGCATTCTTTTTTTATTTTGTAATGTTCTCTTATAAAGGTCCACTTATAATGTTAGCAAGAATTGTACATCAAAAAACACTATACACCTTATTTTTCAACGCAGAAGTAAGCCTATGGGCGAGATTTCTGGTTCTATTACCCTGTATGGAAAAACAGAAGAATACAACTGCGTTAAATGTAAAACGGTTTATGCAGGCACTACAACCATGTGTTCATAATTAAGATAATACATTAAAATAACATGGTAAGACACCAGTTTGCAATATCAAGCAGCAAAAATGAGCTGTTTTGTCAGAATACTACTAAAAGAAGTACTAAAATAGCTGGAAGTGAATAAGACTGGAAGCAAGACCCATAAAATTTTTTTAATTTTAAGACCCATTTTTACCGGAAGAATAAGGTGGATAATTTAAAATGAATAGGCTATTTTCTCTTAGAAACGCATGATAGGGAAGCTGCATTTAAGACTTGGATGTGAAAGCTGACAGCCATGATTGGCTAACAGTTTTGCTTATTAAAATAATAGATGGACATTGCTGTGATGTTCTTTGAAAACAGTATGTGTCATTGTGGTTAAAAATGTATAAATACTCTATACATATCAAACAATCTGTAACAGACAAAGCAATAGTGACACATGGCAAAAGCATTGTTACTCACACTTGTGAGTTGGGACATTACCAGATTCTTTGAGCAATGCCAAGTGCGAAACCATTTCAAACACAATAAACACCTTTTATACAGACCTCTTATTAGCTAGCTGTACATAATCCTTGGATGAATCTCTATCATTTTCTTGCTTGAGTAATCCTGTCTTCCATATTTACTCGCCTACTCCTACGTGCATGAATGGGTGGGCGGGGCTAAAGAGACGATGTAGAAGTAGGCGTTGATCTTTTGTCACACTATGACATCATATTGAGATGAAATATGAAACGAACCGCCGTTTTAGCAGCTTGGTTTCAACAAAGGCTGTTTTTGGACTAACGTGAAAGTTTTAAGTTATGAAACTTACACACAATGTTTTTGTAGTACAATTAACTCTTACGTTCAAAAGATGAAGGAAAATGTTATTTCTCAGTTCATCAACCTGTTGTAGACGAATCTTCACGCTCTTCCATACATCCCTTTTCAGCTCTCAGCCCAGCCACAGAATCTATTTATCACTGTCTCTGCGGTTAGTCCAGTGCAGGTGGACATGGTGATTCTGTGTTGGTGTGTTGGGGGCCAGAGTATGTAAGCGGAGCGAGGAGTGGAGCGGCGTGATTTTGCCTGGAGCTAGGAGCGGATTTTTTGAAAGTCAGAGCATTGAGGTTTTCACTCGCTCCGAGAACGCTCCACTACCGCTCCGTCACGAGCACAATTTCAAATTATGCCAACTCACGCATTAAACATTAGTTAACTTGTCAGATATGTGGATCACATATGAAGTTTAAAATGGCGATGGACGAGTGCGGGAGGTTAAGCATGTTGTAAATTGTACAGTTTGTTAATCTCCGCTGTAAACTAATGTGCTGCTACATTGCTGCACACGGACAGAACACACAAGCTCGCACATAACGTACAGATCGCGCTCATACATTCAGGAATAAAGAAAATTTGGTCAACGCTGTCCTGTGATTTATCAGCTTAAAAATGGAAAAGTTACAGCATATTCTTTCTGTTTCTGAAGTAACTACCCTCAGCTTCGTCATAATAGAGAGATGTTGCACAGACAAGTAAGCTAAAGGAGTTAAGCAGTCATTTAATATGGACTTGGGCTAATTGTAGTTCCAATAAACCATGTTAAAATTATTCTTTTAGTATTATGCATTTATTTTTCGTTTAATATAATTTCTGAACAAAACTTTGATTTTTCAAGCATAGTGAAATAATTTAGCCGCGGAGCATTGCTTCTGATCAGTGGAGCGGGAGCGGGAGCGGGAGCGGGAAATGGTGAACCCGGAGCGGAGCAGAGTGATTATTGAATGCTTGGAGCGTGGAGGGAAAATTGTTGCCGCTCCACTCCGCTCACATACTCTGTTGGGGGCTGAATTACCCGAGTTACTGTGTTCAGACTTCATGTGGGAGTTGATATGTCACCCCTCCATCCCACTTCCTTCTGTCACCTGCACACCTGCTGCAGCACCTCCAGCACCTGACTCAACTCAAGACAACTGTCCTCAAAACACTGACACAGTTTACATCTATAGCATTGAACTTTTAATAAGCTTTGAGTGGGGTGCAGGGATGTTTTTGTAGGTCAAAACCCGGAAACGAAGTTGCATCTTAGCGCTTGCAGTTCTGTCGTCTCGAAGCCAATAGGTTTTTGGTTAAACGCCTGAAATAAGGTCTGTGGTTTACATAAGCTCAAGATATTTTGATGTTTTACTCTATGGCATACAATACATCAATACATGCCCTTGTGTTTTTTCAAAGCTTTTACTTGTCTTGAAAAAACTGTTGCTATAAAGTGGCTAAATGGGACTGAAAAGATTGTCAGAGACATTAAATATAATCATTCCAAACAAAATTAATGTTTAATGGCGAGTGACGGTGAAGTCTTGCGACTATGGTGTAGTTTGTTTATATCCTGCATTTAACTTTTTACTTCTGGAGATTGCATCTAGGCTTCAAAATTGGGGTTTTGTTGAGGAAACCAGATTGAGATGCTAATTCTGGGTTGGCCTACAAAATTATGTCAACACTGCAATTTGTAGGTATATGAATACACCCCAAAATGTTACAATTTGGCACATAACTTGCACAGCTTGATAGTGTTTGTCAGACATGACAAATATCCCATTTATCCAAAATATCCCATTTAAAGGGATAGTTTACCCAAAAAAAATTATTTTTCATCAGTTTTCTTCTTTCTCTATGTCGTTCCACCACTTCCTTGATATTTTTGTGTTTTAAATTATTTCTGTGAAAAATACCACATTTGCTTTTAAAAATCCAAAAAGAAATGCTTAAATTGTGGAAAGAAGAAAAGACAATATATGCAGTTATTGACGAAAGATTAATAGTAGCATGGAAATAAAGCTCGTCATAAAAGTAAAAAACACTATATATACTCTTATTTTCAGTATCTCTCTTTTAACCCCATTCTCTTTCTATTTTGTATTATTTTTTTACCTTTAACATTTAGACGACTCTTTTATTCAAAAGCGACTTACAGATGAGGATAATGGAAGCAATCAAAATCAATAAAAAAGCTATGATACGTAAGTGCTATAACAAGTCTCAGTTAGCTTAACGCATTACACGTAGCAAGTTTTTTTTTTTAATCATATAATAAATAAAAAGAAAACAGATAGAATAGAAAAAGAATAGAGCAAGATAGTGTTTTTTTGCTTTTGTTAATCAGAAAGTCAGAATTATAATTGTATAATAAAAAAAGAAAACAAATAAATAGAATGCAAAACGATTAGAGAAGCAAGTGCTAGTTTTTCTTTCTTCGTTTTTTTTTTTTATTAAAGAAAACAAGCAGTTAGTAAATACATAGAGTGCAAGTGGCAAGTTTTTTTTCTTATAAAGAATAGAATTAGAATAGAGAGTGCTAGAGTTAGAGGGTCAAATAAAGATGGAAGAGATGTGTTTTTAGCCGATTCTTGAAAATGGCTAAGGACTCAGCTGCTCAGATTGATTTGGACAGGTCATTCCACCAGGAGGGAACAGTTACTTTAAAAGTCAGTGAAAGTGATTTTGAGCCTCTTTGAGATGGCACAATAAAGCACCGTTCACTTGCAGAACACAAGCTTCTAGAGGCCACATAACTCTGAAGTAATTAATTTAGGTAAGTGGGTGCAGAGCCAGTGTGGTTTTGTAGGCGAACATTAATGCCTTGAATTTTATGCGGGCAGCTACTGGTAGCCAGTGCAAACTAATAAGCAGAGGTGTGACGTGCATTCTTTTCGTCTCGTTAAAAATTAAAGGGGTCAATATGTGTACTAAAAAGAACATTATTTGGTGTAATGAAATTTGTTTATGCGGTTTAAGGTTAAAAAATTATTTTCCACATACTGTACATTTTTGTTTTTCCTCTATGCCCCGCCTTTATGAAACGTCCGATTTTTACAAAGCTCATCGGTCTAAAAAAAAGCGAGGTATGCTGTGATTGGCCAGCTATCAAGTGCATTGTGATTTGCCGAATACCTCAAGCGTGCGACGTCCGGAGCTATGAGACATAAACATTAAAACCCATTACAAAGGAGGCATTTGTTTGTTGCATCCAGTTGGGACATAATTACGGATTAAGGACTTGTACGGTCTTTTTACGCGTTGCATCACTCCGCGTAAACATAAAACCATGTCTACACTTGTGATCGGAGAAATGACAAACAACAAGCGCTACTCTATACTGCTCAAAACTCACATTTTAATCATCAGTGGCAAATTCTTTAAATATGAAAACGTACTTACAGTCTGTGAGTCAGAACAGCTGGCATTGTATTCTACTTCCCAGATCAGAACCATCCTCCATAAATTGCTGCACCAAACTGAAATTTGGGTTTTAGCTGTTCTGGAACAGTGTTGTATACAACCTACCACTGCTTCTGGTCTGTCCTCTTTTGGAAGGCCACCAAAGTGTTTCACTTTCCCAATCGTCACACACTGGCGGCTTGCGTGAGCGGAAGGCCTGCAGGCTAGAGTTATCGGCGGCAGGCAGCTTGAGTGAGGAACGGCCGGCGGGCTAGAGTGAGGAACGGCCGGCGGACTTGAGAACGGCACGGCTGGCTGGCTTGCGGTAACCACATGTGACAACCTCGGACTGGACTCCGCTTCGTCCACAATGAAAGCCGATCCGGCAATCATGATGTTGAATAAAGCAAATCTGCAGGACCGGACAGTTTTAGCAATGTGGTCTGAGAAAGTCAGCTGATCATCAATCATAACTCCAAGGTTTCTGGCTTTTTTTGAAGGAGTTATGGTTGATGTGCCTAACTGGATGGTGAAATTGTGATGAAACGATGGGTTTGATGGAACCACAAGCAGTTCTGTCTTGGTAAGGTTGACCTGGAGGTGATGGTTCTTCATCCAGCAAGAAATGTCTTTTAGATAAGCTGAGATGCGAGCAGCTATTGTCTGATCATCAGGATGGAATGAGAGGTAAAGTTGAGTGTCATCAGCATAGCAGTGATATGAAAAGCCATGTTTCTGAATGACAGAACCTAGTGATGCCATGTAGACAGAGAAGAGAAGTGGTCCAAGAACTGAGCCCTGAGGCACCCCAGTAGTTAGATGTTGTGACTTGGACACCTCACCTCTCCAAGATATCTTGAAGGACCTATCTGAGAGGTAAGACTCAAACCACTGGAGTGCGGTTCCTGAGATGCCCTTTGCCAATAGGGTTGACAGGAGGATCTTGTGGTTAACTGTGTCAAAAGCAGCGGGCAGATCCAGCAAGATAAGTATCGAAGATTTGGAATCTGCTCTTGCCAGTCTTAGGGCTTCAACAACTGAGAGCAAGGCAGTCTCTGTCGAATGTCCACTTCTGAATCCAGATTGGTTGCTGTCCAGGAGGTTTTTCTGTATGAGAAAGGCTGAGACTTGGTTGAACACAGCTCGTTCAAGGGTTTTTGCAATGAAAGGAAGAAGGAAACCGGTCTGTAGTTCTCTAAAAGAGATGGGTTAAGGGTGGGTTTCTTAAGTAGTGGGGTTATACGAGCCTGTTTAAATGCTGAGGGAAAAACACCAGTGTGAAGGGATGTGTTTATGTGAGTGAGTGCAAGTACAACTGCAGGAGAAATGGCTTGAAGAAGATGAGATGGAATAGGATCAAGCGGACAAGTTGTAGGATGATTAGAAAGGATGAGTTTGTAGACTTCTGCCTCAGAGAGTGAAGAGGAGGATGTGAACGAGTGTGTGTTTGCTGGTAAGATGTGTTTGACAGATTGTGGTGTGGAAAATTGTGCACTGATGGTTTTATTTTATTAATGAAGAACGTGGCAAAGTCGTCAGCTGTTAGAGTTGATGAAGGAGGGGGAGGAGGAGGACAAAGGAGGGAGGAAAATGTTTTAAAGAGCATGCAAAAGTTAGGCAAATTGTTAATTTTGTTGTTATAGTATGTCCTTTTAGCAGTGGAGACATTAGCAAAGAAGGAAGAGAGGAGTGTTGAGGTTAAGAGTGAGGAGGAAGTGATCCGAGGTGTGTAGTGGAGTAACCAGTATATGATCAGTGGAGCAGTGTCGTGTGTGAATAAGTTCCAGTTGGTTGCCTGATTTGTGAGTCGCACGGTAGAGTCGATGGTCTTTACACTCATTGTCTTCACACGAGGAGGCTTTCACGCGACGGCTGCTGCGGTAAACTAAGCTTTTTTTATACCCGTCTAACAAAATACTGAATTAATTCAGCTGGACACACTTTCCTGTTTATCACACCAAATGGCCAAGCAAAGACACTGACAAGGTATGCGATACAGTACGAGACCAAACGCGATTTCAGCATGTCTCCACACAGTAAACAAAACAAGCTTTTCTTAGCAACGACAGCTGCGCTAAACACTGAGACAAGAAATTAATATTTTATATTAATATATAATATTTATATAGCTTTTATTTGTATATTTTCAGTTGTCATTTTAATTTTAGTTTTAGTAATTTTGTTATTTGATTTAACCTTTTTCAATTTATGAACTTAATGATTATTAGTAGTTTTAGTAAACAATAAACAATAACATCACTGTTTCTCATGATGTCACATTAAATCTTGTAATTGACGTAACTATTCACTCTTTGTATAGTCAAACGAGCAGCTCAGTACTCAGCTGTCTGCTCTAGAGGCTGAGAAGGCGGGGCTTATGGAGACTGTATCTCAGAAGGAGGCGGAGCTAGCCAGTTTGGGGGTGGAGTTAGAGCGTGTGCAAAGCAGTCTGACCAATGAGAGGGAGAGTGGTGTGAAAGCTGCTGAGACCCTGCAAAACCAACTCAATGAGAAGGTGAAATATTCTGTGTTTACTATTGATTTTAGTTGCCTTGTTATAATAGTGGCTTTTTATGAGTTCAGATTCATTATACAAGATGACAAATGCTGTAAATATCACAAACATGGAGTCTAAAATGCCTGTTTTCATTGTCTTTCTATCTGTAGGAGAGTCGTGAGCAGGCTCTGGAGAGCAAGCTGGTCTCTCTGCGCTGGGCGGCTTTGCGGGCAGCACTAGAGGAGGCGGGGAGGATCGTACAGGACAGCCTGAATCAGCTAGACGACCCTGCACACATCAGCTGCACCAGTTCAGCCGGTCAGTGACCAGCTCAAATTACCTTAATCCTTCCCACTGAATATACCACACAGCAGGAATTGCCCTACGAGAGCGTAATAAATATTAAAAGACCTTCTTGTGTGTATAGATTACCTGGTGTCCAGATGCCAGGTGGCTCTGGACTGCGTGGAGAGACTGCAGTCGGCCAGAGACGGCTTTGTATCAGATAATACTGGTGAATTATATGCGCGCGCACACACACATACACTAATTTCCCTACTTAACCAGCATTCATCAATGTACCATTCACTCCAGCAGTGTTGAGAAAGTTACAAGATAGCTTTACAAGTTACACATCATTTAAAGTAGTTAAAGAACAGCGATGTTACTCTCTCTTTTAGTTAGCTTAATTGCAGCTTCCTAAAGAGAATATCTTTTAGATAATTCTCATTGTAAGAATTTAGGTAAGATTTTTAAAGCTTAAAAGAAGTCTTATTTTCAACAAGGCTGCATTTATTTGGTAAAGTATAATACCGTAGTAATAGAGTGTTATTTGTTCTTCTGATGGCAAAGCTGAATTTTCAGCATCATTACTACCGCATTTATTATTATCAATATTGAAAACTATTGTGCTGTTTAATATTTTAGTGGAATTCATGATTTGACCCTTTAAGTGGATGAATGACACTTTTTTCAGGATACTTTGGTCGAACAACATTATAAATGTCTTTACTGTCTCTTTTGATTAATTTAATGCATCCTTGCTGAATAGAAGCTTTAGTTTTAACTCAAGTTTTAAGCAGTAGTATAATAAAGTATATAAAAAAACAAATTTATATATAATAAACAAATACAATACAAAAAAACATGAACAGAATTTATTGATTAACTCATTTTGTAGTCTACTTTTTTTATTGAAATGAGCTTTCTGAACAAACTGAAACATTAAAACAAATATCTGAGTCATATTTGAAATGACTGTACATGAGACAAAGGAAATTATTCTGTCAGGCTGTTGTTTTGGCTCATTTGCTAGTAGGGCTGCACAATAAATCGTGACACATCCATGGTGTAGTGATTTGTCATGCTACAACGCTAACTGTTGGAAAAATTGTCCCAGTACTAAAAAATCAGCACAATTTTAAAGGCAGCTGAGCTACTTTACACTATTGAAAACTTATATAACTCCATCACTGTTCTGCACTGAAAATGCACAAGCTCAAAAAAAAATTAAACTAATATACCTTGTAAAAAATGATTCACCATGAATGCATTCAGACTTAATTTCATCACTTTTGTTGAGATGAGAGGCACTCATATGATCATGTTGAAACAGTTTCTCACTGATATTCCTGTATGTGTGTGATAGATGTGTCTGGACTGGTGCGGGCAGTGACTCAGTTCGCTCACCTGGTGGGCGATGTCATCGTGCAGGGCAGCGCCACCTCACACATGGTGCCAGTGGAGCAAGCTGACGGTGAGCACGAGACGTCAATCTCCCGAAACGTATTCAAAAGAGCTGAAATGTTATCATATCAGCACAGCTGATGCACCTCTATGTAAATACTTCCTTAAAGCCACATTCATTGACATCATTGACACATACACTGTATTGACCAATCAGCATCTATCCGTTTGATATAGACAGCATAAATGTCATTTCTATTATTAAACTGCTAAATATTTCACAGCACTGCTATATCCACATATAGAGAAACATCCAACACTTTCTGTTTGACTTGGTCACCATACATCATGAATTTCATTAGTGTCACTGCGGTTCTGTTAATAACTCCGTCGCCGGAGGTCTGTTGATTTCGGTAGAGCTGCTTTAAAGGAGCATGCTATAACTCAAAACGGCTAATGTGCGGTTCCCACGTGCACGAGTGATCACGTCACAGGAAATGTGTGTCTGCCCGAGCGTATGTGGAGTGTCTGCAGGTGACAGATGGCTCGTCTGACTGCTTTCTTTGCCTTTGTCTGTCTGTGGGCAGCATTGGCAGACAACGTGAAGGCGTGTGGCGCGGAGGCCCTGGCGTTGCTCTGCCAGCTCAAGGAGCAGGAGTCTAATGGGACGGCAGACTGCAGCCGGCTAAGGGCGGCACTGGATACCGTGATGGCCTTGGGCGAGGTGAGCGAGCCACTGAGAGACAGTCCTTGTTTTAGTATAGTAACAGTGGATTGAATAAAGCAGCATGTAATTGGTAGAGAGAATAATTTTTATTGATAGTCATTTAAATTAGGCCAAAACTAGTATGGGATACTTTTTTGTGTACTGGTTACTTCATACCGTATGTGATATACTGTGTACTAGCCAGTGTTTAGTATATTAGTATTATTATAGTGTTTGTTCCTATTTTGAATTGGCTTTTAGTATACTTTCATTTTAAGGTGTCCTTGTTACAGTGTAATTATACATTTAAGTACTAAGTAGTTGTAATTAGCTACATGCATTTACTATATGGTTAGGATGAGGGTTTGTTTTATGGTTAGTTAGTTGCATGTAATTATGCATAATTTGCTATTACTATAGTAAGTACATGGAACACTAACCCGTGACCCCGTCAACGTGGTACCATCGCATTGGGCCGCAAGCCACACGCTTCGACCTATTCACCGGCTCTGTGAGCAGCTGAGCAAACCCTGCTTTGCGCGAGCCCGGTTGAAAAAAAAAATGTTCTGAGTAATTTGCGAGCCAGGGCCCTTATTATAGGCGATAGCACGACGCAGACGGGCATGTCTTAAAAGCAGGCACCGGCGGAAGGATTAGAGACGAGGCGCGAGTCGCTTGCGGAGAGCGGTCGCAGAGGGGAGCCGTCCATTATGAAAATGAGACCTTGTAAGAGAATCACCCGCAAGATAGTACCTCCCGTCCAGTAGGTAGACAAATGCAGACAGCGGAGATCTGCAAATGGTGGGACGCGCGCGGCGGGATAGGGTGCCTACTGGCGGTGACCCGTCCCACGTGGAGGCAGAACTCCAACATGGGCGGGTGGTCCCGTGCCAAGAATTTTTCACCACACTACTCTGGCCTCACAGCCAATTGTTGACTTACATTTCGCCCCAATATAAACTTTATAGAATGACGCATTAAGGTTCTGAGTCGTATAAGAATAGAATATGCTATATTATTAAGTAACTAATTCTCCGTCGAGCAGCAGACCAAAGCTTGGGGCCAAGTGGTTAGGTTCGGATGCGAGTTTGCACCCTCCTGCTTAATGATATAAACGCGGCGAATAAAACGGAGCTCTCCCAGAAGCATCACAGGCGCAGCAAAAGAGGGAAGACAGTATTCACTCTATCGCTTTGTTCAAGCAACCGGAGGGTTCCGGGGGGAGCGAAATCGTCCGAGGAGGGTTAGGAGGGAGGGTAGGAGCGGGTGTAACCTAAAATAAAGGGCAAAATCTTGGGTAGACCGTGAGGTCCGGTTGGGGAGTTGCGGACAAAAGAGCCGCGATCTCATATCGCATAATATTTTTAACTGTTTATCTCCTGAACTGCAACATTTTTTTACCACGCTATTCAGCGCCAATCCCGACGTGCAGTCAATTTCACTGGTTAAGGTTAGGGTCAGATGTGGGGTAGGTTTAGGGGTTAGCATATTTTGTAGCAAAGTGTAGGAAATCAACACTTCGAAATTGACACACATACAGAATATAACAACATTCGGGTTAGACTGGAGGCAGTGAGCAGTGATGGGGCAGAGAGTTATGAACTGAAGTGGAGGCTGAGAGATTGGGGAGGGGGGGTCACCAAAAAAAATTTGCGCATGAGGTGTAGATATATGGCCCTAAATTTGGCAGCGCCACCAGACATTTGGAGGAGACTTTCCGGAGCTGCTAGTCTTACCCTCTCCGTACCAATTCTAGCGTGTTGAATGGAGCGGCGGCTATAAGCACTGATTGGCCTGTTAGAGAAATTCTGGCCCTTTATTTACATTTTCCAGTTGCTTTTTAATGTTAGTTGTAAGTAATGAGTATGTGCTTTTTTGGTCATCCACAATTTTTTTTTTTTTATATTTCTATTTATTTTTTCTATGTTAGTGTTATTAACATTATGTACTGTAACTGTTTTTTTTTTTCGACCAAAGTGCAACTTTCTAATTTTTAATTTCCGATTTTTCGAGAATAATATTACATTTTATTAATCGGTTTATTTTATTTTATTTTCATTTAATTAATTCAGTTATCCCCCCCCCCCCCGAAAAACGAGGGATTTTGGTACAGTGTAGTCACAACACAAGTGCCGATCAAAGGATGGTCAACCGGGAGGGGAGGGTTTTTAACGAAGAATTGCACTTGATATTCAGATTTACTTTTTAAGAACATTGGAATAGAGACGGTTAATGGGCTCATTGTTTAATATTTGGACTGTCAATCATTCAGAGTCAAGAGAAAGAGATTTTCATATTCGGGATACCATGGGCCATATATGCAGTTGACAGAGTCAAGCAAGAGATTGCCAGGTGGTTGGCCGGGGACAGCACTGGTAACGTCCACCAGAGAGTCGTGCTTTGGTTTAACTATGTCTCACATGATTAGGGCAGTTCCGTAGTATATCCAGGTATTCCGGTGACGTCAGCCCATAGGTGTATAGTAATAAGTGAAAAATAAATAAATGTAGTATGCTGTTTTGTTTTCTCTGAGCAGAAGTTGCGTCCTCGGGGTCTAGAACTGCAGCAAGGGGAGCTGGGAGATCTGGTGGAGCAGGCGGGGGGGTGTGGACCACGCCCCGCCTCGGCAGGTGTGGAGTCAGCCGCCGCCAGGATTGAGGTAATCAGACGACTCCCTGCTTTCCCTGTCCTACAGACAGATGCTTAATAAAATATGAAGTGCTCCAAAATCTACTCCTCTAATGTTTTTCCCCTTTGCTCTCAAACAGGAAATGCTCAATAAGTCCAGGGCGGTTGACACTGGAATCAAAATGGAAGTCAATGAAAGGTCAGGCTGACCAAGTAATGTTTTTACGATTACTGTTACAGTTACAAAAGCAGTTTTACAGATTTAATTTGGGTATTCAGTGATCAGAATGTCTCCATGCTGAGCTTATTTCACTTGGATAGCGCTGCACGTTTACATTCACCCAGATGCATTAGTAGACCCACCCTGGTGCATTCGAAGCGGTCCTGTGAGTGTTTAAATGTTGCTCTCTGTCGCCCCTTGCAGGATCTTGGCGTCCTGCACAGATCTTATGCAGGCCATCAAAGTGCTGGTGCTGTCCTCCACGAAAGGACCCATGCAGGCCGAAAACGGGAAACATCGTGGAGAGCGGCAGGGTGAGTCAACCCATCTAACACTTTCAGGAAAACTCAAGCTTAAAATGACAGAAACAGGTGTTAATGAAGGTGCTGCTGTGTTCACAGGGGGCCGCATCTATGAAGGAGTTCTACGCCAAGAATTCCCGATGGACGGAAGGTCTCATTTCCGCCTCCAAGGCCGTGGGCTGGGGTGCCACCATGTTGGTGTGAGTATGTTAGACAGTGAGAAAATAAAAATGTTTATCATTTTTGGTGGACGCTGTGACAGTGATTAAAAATCTCAGTAGGTAACAGAAAGCTTGTAGGTTTTTATCAAATCAGATTTATTTTTCAATTGTATTTATTTATTTTTTATAAATTCAGTTTTTATTTTTTCTCAAATGCTGTGTTGTTCATTTTAATAGTTTAATTACAGTTGAATCATTAAAAGCATGTGCAATGAATTGAATTCATAAAACTTTATTATTTATTAAAATGTTAATAATAACAGGGCCCTATTAAATCAGTTTTATTTTTTTGACATGCCCCTTCTTTTTTATGTAGAAATTCTGCTTTACTGTTTATATATTTTATAGATATGTTTTAAGCAAATTTATCATCAAAAACTGTGACTAATTAAGCCATAAAACTTGTAATCAAATGAAAATACAAAAATGTATATACAATAAAACATTGCCTTTTTATTTTTTGCCATATGAAGTGCTGCACAAAAAATGTTTACTGTATAAATTAAAATAAATAAAAACCTTTTTTGTGATTCATTAAAGTTTTAATAAATTGTATTATTGTTAGTATTATTACTTAGTACATTTTACAGTAGAAATAAAAACGGAGCCACTCGTTCACTCTTAGACGCACAGAACATGTAGACTTTATATTTCTTTTTGCGATTTAATAACCAAAAGACATTAGTCCATATGGCAATTTGAAATTGATCGTGTAAAGCTCTACTTTTGATCTATTCATCCAAAAGTTGTCCAATTCTGTGACATTTCGCATTATACTGTAAATTCCATTTTAATGACTGGATTTTGCAGTTCTGGAGTCTGTGTTTTCCACATTGCATAAATCATTGGGCCGGCTATGGTTTGATTCCTACACTAATTTATCTATGAACTATCACCACTGTCTGTAAGTTTTTTTTTTTTTTTTTTTTCTTCTTTTCCTGCAGTGATGCAGCTGATCAGATGGTGCAAGGAAAGGGCAAGTTTGAGGAGCTGATGGTGTGTTCACATGAGATCGCTGCCAGCACGGCTCAGCTGGTCGCAGCATCTAAGGTACAACAACAAATTGCCAGCAACATTTGCACTTGAATGAATTTTAAAGCAGTATAATGACAGTAATCTGTTTTATCTCTTTAGGTCAAAGCAGACAAGGACAGTCCAAACCTTTCCCGTCTCCAGCAGGCCTCCAAAGGGGTCACCCAGGCCACAGCAGGGGTCGTGGCATCAACCAAGTCCGGCAAGTCTCAGATCGAGGACACAGGTGAGGTTTTGTTAGACATGTACAGCACATCCTCCTGACTCAACTTTCTCAGACACATTTAGTTGTGCTGCTTATTTGGGAAATTCAGGTTTGAATTAGGCTTGCAACATTTTCCTCATAATTTCATTCCCCCATCATTCATTAAATAAGATCCAGAAGAAAGAAATAACAGTGGCAGCAGCAGTCTTATTTTATTTCTCATTGACCTCCACAGTCTTATTGCCCCATTTCACTTTTAACTATAGCTATGAAAACTGGTTTATGGTGCCCTCCAGAGATACAGGAATGAGCAAGTCTACACAGTCAGGCTCTCCTCCACACAAGCTCTTGTGCTGATGCTCTTCTCTGGAGGCAATGGCATTTAAACAACACTGACCAGTCACATGGAGTCAGTGACATTGTGTTTCCTTTTATATCCAGACCAACAGCAGATATTGTGGATGCAACAGCTAGTAAAAACAGACACTTTTGATTCATTGATGGAGAGTGGAGAATCATTGAAAAAATGTGTGTGTGTATGTATGTATGTATGTCTGATGTATGTGTGTAGATATCTTATATATATATATATATCTTCTCTTATATATACTATACACACTTGTGTTTTGTGTGTGTGTGTATATATACATTGGTGTGAAAAAAAGGGGTGTTGTTTTTGCCCCCTTCCCGTTTCCTATTTTTTTTGCATTTTTGTCACTTAAAAGATTCAGATCATCAAACACATTTTTATATTACAGAAAGATAATACAAGTAAATACAAAATGCAGTTTTTAAATGATGATTTTTTTTTTAAGGAAAAAAGCTGTCCAAACCTACGTGGCCCTACGTGAAAATTTAATTGCCTCCTCCTGTTAAATCATGAAAGAACTGCAATTAACCCCATTATTTTAGAAAGCTGAGTTAAATTTCACTAGCTACACGCAGGCCTGATTACTGCCAGACATGTTGAATCAAGACATCACTTAAATAGATGCTGTCTGACAAAGTGAAGCATGCTTGAATGGCAACACATTATGCCGTGATCTAAAGAAATTCAAGAACAGATGAGAATCAAAACAGTTGACATGTATCAGTCTGGAAAGGATTATAAAGCCATTTCTAAGGCTTTGGGACTCCAGCGAACCATGGTCAGGGCCATTATCCACAAATTGAGAAAACTGGGAACAATGGTGAACCTTCCCAGGAGTGGCCTGCCTACCAAAATTACTCCAAGAGTGCAACGACGATTCATCCAGGAGGTCATAAAAGAACCCATAACAACATCTAAAGAACTGCAGGCCTCACTTGCCTCAATTAAGGTCAGTGTTCATGATTCAACAATAAGAAAGAGACTGGGCAAAAACGGCATCCGTGGGAGAGTTCCAAGGCAAAAGTCATTGCTGACCATAAAGAACATAAAGGCTCGTCTCACATTTGCCAAAACAATATCTTGATTATCCCCAAGACTTTTTGGGCAAATATTCTGTGGACTGATGAGACAAAGTTGAACTTTTTGGAAGGTGTGTGTCCCGTTACGTCTGGCGTAAAAGCAACACTGCATTTCAGAAAAAGAACATCATACCTACAGTAAAATATGGTGGTGGTAGTGTGATGGTCTGGGGCTGCTTTGCAGCTTCAGGACCTGGACAACTTGCCATAATTGACGGAACCATGAATTCTGCACTCTATCAGAAAATCCTGAAGGAGAATGTCCGGCCATCAGTTTGTGACCTCAAGCTCAAGCGCACTTGGGTTATGCAGCAGGACAATGATCCCAAACACACCAGCAAGTCCACCTCTGAATGGCTTAAGAAAATCTAAATTAAGGTTTTGGAGTGGCCAATTCAAAGTCCGGACTTAAATCCGATTTATGCTTAAACAGTCCATTCATGCTCGCAAACCCTCCAATGTGGCTGAATTAAACCAATTCTGCAAAGAAGAGTGGGCCAAAATTCCTCCACAGCGATGTGAAAGACTCATTGCCAGTTATCGCAAACACTTGATTGCAGTTGTTGCTGCAAAGCGTGGCACAACCAGTTATTAGATTTAGGGGGCAATTACTTTTTCACGTAGGGCCACGTAGGTTTGGACAGCTTTTTTCCCTTAATAAAATAAATAATCATTTAAAAACTGCATTTGGTATTTACTTGCATTATCTTTGTGTAATACTTAAATTTGTTGATGATCTGAATCTTTTATGTGTGACAAATATGCAAAAAAATTTAAACCAGGAAGGGGGCCAACACTTTTTCACAACACTGTATATATATATATATATAAAAAAAAAAAAGACGTGCTAGATTTTAGCTTTGAAATGTTGAAAATTTTTATTTAATAAAAATGTAAATTTTAAAATATAGTAGTAGTTTGTTTTTTTCCAATAAACTTACTAAATAAAGTGCAATAAAACTATCATCACTATTACTAATTATTTTATTTTATATGGTTATTTAAAATGTGCGTGTCATAGCCTGGTGAAATATTGATTTTATTGGACAAACACCTACAAACAAGAAAATCCAACAATTCATTTTTGATAAGTAATGCTGAATTCTTTTCATTTCAGAAACAATGGACTTTTCCGCAATGACACTCACTCAGATCAAGAGGCAAGAGATGGATGCACAGGTGAGAGTGTGTTAAACTGTTTCTCATGTATTTATGCAAGTATGTGAACAAATCTGACTAGGGATGTTCATTTTAACCGTTAACCGACCGTAAGAATTTTGACCGATTAATACAATCAGTTAAATGGTTTAAAAAGTCATTTATTTATTTATTTTAGTAATTTATCAAAATATTTAAAAAGATTTGCTGCATGGTTAAAATACACTACGCGTATAAAAAAACTTTTTTCACATTTTATTATTTCATTCAGAAATGGGCCTAATGCCGACGCGAAATGTTTACAAACATTATAATAAACACTGTAAACATAGCTAGGCTATTTTAGTTCCCCTCACTCCACAACAAAGCCTTTCAATTAACAGTATTTAGAAAAGAACAAGAATTAAAAATATAAGAAGCTATAGCAATATAAACAAGCCAAAACGAATTCATTTAGGCTAAACCGAAATTGAAACCAACGTTGGGTCTCTCATTCCACAAAAAATCAAATGTTTCTGTATTTGCGATGTATTTGAATGGCAGATTATTCTTTATTATGTAGCCTACTTCACTCGCGTTCAAATATCCACGTAAAACAAAATGTTTTGCATAACATCACGGCGGTACGCTGATAACGCTTAACGGCACAGATTTTATTACATATTTAAACTGAGCAGTGTGTTTTTTTCCATATGTTTGACTGACTATATTTTATTATGATAATGAACAGGCTGCATTATTGTCAAGGTAGCAATGCTTAACTGTGTGCGCGCATGCGGCACCGGCGCAATCACTTGAATTTTTTTTTCCTTCTAACAGTGGAAGCAACTACTCCTTTTAGTCATAAAGATAATCAGAATTGTAAAAGGTTTGCCTTTATTTGTGTACATTCACAATAAAAACAAATCTTTGTGCTTTTGTAAAATAAGCCTAAAGAAAAATAGGATGCCGCTTTCTGCCGACCGTTTCATTTCGCGCAGCACAAAAATAAACTGAAACTCTGCATACTAGGCTACTTGTTGCACAGTTTTTCTTTCGTTTTCTTAATTTATTTTTTAAGTAAAAATATATTTCTCATATAGGCCTATTTATTCGTTTTATATATATATAGCCTAGCTTTATTGTTTTTCTCCGCTCGCAGAAGCGCAGTTGCGTGATGTGATATGATGACCATGTGAATCCTCATGTTCTGTTGTTTGCTGCTTTTTGCGCATTTAAAATTAATCCCCGGAAAACAATCGTTAGTAGTTTAACCAGTGTTCCATACACTTATCCTTTCTAATTTAATGCAATTCTAATTTAAAATAATCTTGTCGGTTAACGGTTAATAATTGGTTAACGAGCGTTGGTTAAGAAAAATAACCGAAATGAACATCCCTAAATCTGACCATTTAACATGTCTCAGGTGCTGGTGCTGGAGCTGGAGACTCGGCTGCAGAAAGAGCGGGAGAGACTGGGTGAACTGAGGAAGAAGCATTACCAGCTCGCTGGCGTCGCAGAGGGCTGGGGAGGAGAGGAAGAGGGTAAGACCCCTTGTAAAACCACAAACATCTGTCTGCCAACAACACAATACAGTCTGACCATCAGCCAAAACTGCTTCCTCCTCAAAAATCATCCCAGAGTTCCCTAGCGAACAGAGTGGATTGAGATTTTTCAGGCTGATGATGGAGTATCAAGCTAATAAGTGGCGCAAAGGGTGTGTCGTCGAGTTTGCTCGTACGTAATTCGCTCTTTCTTTTTGTGTTGTCTGCAGGAACAGGTTGAGACTCGTCACGTTCTGTGCAGCAGCCCTACAGACGTGGCGCTTGACGTCTTTATATACACACCATCTTTCCCTTCTCCCTTTTTATTGTACTTTTTAACTCTTTGATTTCTTTATTGTACATTAAAGCCAAATAAAAGGTGCTTTTTTTCTAACCTGCTCTCTCCCCTGCCCGTGGAGTCTGGAGACGTGAGGAGTGTGATGATATTGCACAACGAAAGAGGAAGGAGAGGAAGGAAGGAAGTGGATGGCACACCTAGTGGACAGAGAGGGAAGTGCAGACTCGCTGAACAGTCCAAGTATGTCCTCTTCCTCCTTATACGGAACAGAGAATTTTCCCCATGTAGAACAATCCCGTCTCCCCGTGAAACATCCCATGATGCATTGCACAAGGGTGAGTCACCCCATTTTGCAGGAATTGACACTGGTGCTGTGATTCTTCCGGACTCAACTTTCACAAACAGCAGCAGTGTGCGACTTCCACACTGACCTCTCAATCGCATTCCTTAATGTCGCGTAGGATTGGCCTCATCTGGGTCCGTCCTTCTCTAGTCCCCTAGCAGTGGTCACTGGACTAAAAAGAGCAATAGATGATGACCTACTGTGGACTAACAGCTGAAAACACTAGCAAACTCAACCAAGACTCACTTTTCTGTATTTAGTATTTTTTATGTTATGCTTTCCTTTGATTATGTTCCTGAGGCATTCATTTGATAGGAAAACCCTTAATAGATTTAATCCACTGGCTTTGAACTGTTCCACAATGTTGACTTATAGGGACAAACTGCGAAATAGGTCATCTAACATGATATTGTCCTGATGCGTTTCACCAGTTTCAAGTCCATGACTGAATATGAACTGACTGTTTTTGTGAGACCTCACGTCGGGCTAGGGCTCATCGTTTTTGTTTTATAGCTCTATTTAGGTCATAGTTTCTTCAGCACAGATAGATATGGCACCATATTGTATCAGTAACGGCCTCTCAAACGGTCCCGTACGGTTTACACACTGTTAATACGACAGTATCTGTTCATTCCTGTTGTCTTCTTCCAGCTCCACATACACGCACCCCTTCACACTGAGGCGAGGAGAGACGTCCGTGCCTTCCAAAAGGGAAAAAGGGTCACATTCCCTCACAAAGACCTTTAAAATGGTGATCTGAGCAGCATTAGGACAGTGTTTTAAATTTGTAGTTTGGTGTTGCGAACTGAGATCATGAAATCAGTAGAGTGTGGTGTGAGAACAGATGTAGCCATCCCTGTGTTCAAGGCTGGTGTGTTTCGTTTGGATTTTTGAGCTTCCCTTTTTAACTGGATATCTAAAAGGACAAAAATGGTACGGAGCCCCTATGGGGACACGGTGATGGAAAAAATATGAGATTGGAGGAAAAATTTAATTTCACTGTTCTCTTGTAAAAGGGTTGAATTCTCCTGGGAAACTGCATTCGCTCGCAAATCTTTTGCTTTCACTCAAAAAAGCACAGAAATATAGTTTTTTCTTCTACCTTATATTATTTCCATCACAACACAAATACAAAAGTTTCTCTAGGAAATGCAAAAGTTTTGCGAGAGAACGCAAAGCTTCTAAAGAGAATCTAAAAGTTTTGCAAGCGAACGCAACGCTTCTTGAGGAACGCAACGCTTCTTGAGGAACGCTACGCTTCTTGAGGCCCGGCTTGTTTTGCAATTGATAGCTAATGTATTGAAGGAACGCTAAAGCTTTGTGAGCAAACACAAAGCTTCTTGAGAAAACAAATGCAACCGTTTTGCCAGGAAGCGCAGCGTTTCTCTAAGAAACACAAAATATTTTGCAAGAAAAGTTTTGCAAGCGAACACAAAGTTTCTTGGGGAACATGGGTTTTGCTATTGAATGCAAATATATTAAATGACGAAAAATTTTAGTTTCTTGGAAAAATGCAAATGTTTTTGCTAGCAAACAGAGGTTTCTTAGGAACGCAGAAGTTCTAAGAGCGAACTCAAATAAATTGTAAAACCAAAATCCTCCCCTCTTTTGGAGCTCTGTAAAAGGGGGGCAAACGTCATTTAAACATATTTGCATTTAAAAAAAAATTAATTTCTTTTTAAATTGTAATAGTATTTCACAATATTTACAGTACAAATATTACCATGATGTATAGCTACTTACAAGTGTACTTTACCATTTAAATTCTATAGTTTTATTTATAGTAATTCACATTATTTTACGGGAGACTTTTCTATAATAATATCTATAATATATATCTATATATATAATATATATATATATGGGCCTTAAATTTTTCCTGTACGCACAATAGAGTTCATTTTGCGGGATTTTTTTGCCATTTCCTGACTGTTTTCATGAGATTCACACAAAATGGAGGTGCATGAAGAATGTTAAGTTAAATGCATTGGGTTCAAGAGGTCTGTCCACTTCTGTCAAAGCAATGTAGACCACATAGCCTTGTAGACCACCACTGTCTGCCAGCAGCACAGCTCGCACCAAGGCTCACAGGGACTTGCAGTCTTGTAGTCATCTACAAACCAGGGTTACCTCAACTTCTCCACAAACTACCAGTCAGTAACTACAAAAGAGAAAATTGAGTTTAAGGGCCCTGTAGACTCGATATGAACATGTGTTGGCTAAACCATGAGTGTGCGTGTGTGTTCTTTAATACTAATATAACGTGTGTGTGTGTGTGTTTGGATGGATGCTGTGTGACTGAGAAATGGTATATACTGTATATCCCTTATGTTGTTATGTTTTAATACCCTCATATTGTTTCACTCGTTGCACTGCTTTGGTCGTTATGTTAAGTTGCGACACTGGGTATTTAATTTCCGTTTTTTGGAGTGTCATCATCACCTCTGGTAATAATGGTTTGTTTCACCGTTTAGATTCGGTTGTCTAGTCTTACCAGCTCAGCCAGCCTCTAAACTGCCTCTCACTTTTGTTAATGGAGAAAAAAACAAGACCGCTCAGTAACATTTTGGAGAATATCTTTGTATGATATATACTAAAACTATGTGTGTGTTATTTTTCAGTTTTTAAATAAATATTTCACTCATTGAAATAATCACTGTTTTGTCTTGATTCCGCTTGCGTAGACTTTTGTGTTACGTCATAATGATTGATATTACAGTCTACATTGTTGAGGTTTTTGGAGGCCAGAGGGAAACATCTCAACGCAAGCTTGTGTAATTATTCAGATGAAGCAAACAGTGAGCTATTCAGTTATGTAAAATGATTTGTTCAGCAATAAAAACAATGACTGAATCTGTTGACATGCTCAAGATTATCCCACCAGGTGTCACTAAATATTACAGCAGGAGTTCACGCAGGTCAGAGAAGCTCATCTTGTGTTTGTCTAGTCTGAAGCTACATTATAACACTTTCTTTGGCACCGGATTTACTGTTTCCTCTCTCATATGGGAATAAACAGAGCAGCAGCTAAAAACACAGCACGTTAATATGAAAAAAAGTAGATACAAATGTAGTTTATTTAAAGTGCATCTTTGTTCCTTGCTTAACCCTAAATGGTACATATTAGTAATTTTTTTTAAATGTACTTTTGAAAGGGAACCACCTCAATGACTGTTTTGTACATTGCCCTCATTAATCAACAGAAACAGGACTGTAAATGAGCCTGATATTTCATCTGTGTTGTCCCTGACCAGTTATTAAAATGGCTAACTAAAGTTAGAATAAATAACATATGATTTAGTCTATTACATTATTTTGGACCATTCCAATACATTTGGAGAATATATTGGCACATTCAGGTGAATGCATAAACGGAGGGAAAAAAATCTGCATTTACCAATGACACCAGATCAAGTCGAAGAGAGTTGTTTAACCTCTGATGTGGTACAATACATGAACTTCAGACATGTTTCACTGAGTTTGACAGCCAGAGAGAGTACAAACATGTTTTAGTTGTACGTAGTATATTGTGTAGTTTAAAACCTAAAATGTCCCTAAATTATAGCCTATAAAATATTTCGATTTCCAACCACCAAAGGGCATCATTGACTGACGGCCTAAACCTTGACCTCATGACCTCGTTCGCAGCATTTACTTCGGACTCTATTTGTATAATGTTTATGGTTTTTTTGCCCATGATAAGCGATATTTAGAAATTGTTGATGTGATGTCTACTGCGTACCCCAACCAAAATGAAATAAATATTTAACATGAACCCATATCTAGGATTATTTGCTGAAATTGATTTCAATACAATGAATATTACAATACAAGTCTCTATATTGCATTATAATTAATATTCATGATTTACAATGCAATCTTGCTCGGAGTGACATGCTTGTAAATTTTATTTGCTGATGTTTTAATTGACCAAGGAATGTTCACATGGCTTTTTACTAGCGTGACAGTTTGCATAGGAATTATGTCTTTGAATGAAACTTTGATGTTGAAGTGTTTATTTGCTTATCTGATGATGTTTGCTGCTGTAATAAAGATGAATTTTACTCGCTCTCAATTTTAAGCGGGGAAAACGCCCTACTTTAAATAACGTTAACCCTTCACGTGCCAATGATGTTTGCGTTGTACGTATGTACAAGGAAACTTCAGATACAAATGCCTGACTGGTTCGGTAAAGTTGACTCCTAAAAAGACGATTTCTTAATCATTCAATAGAATGTGTGGGAATCACGGCAGTGGCGTTACTATGACGTCTTAACATGAAGCCACGAGCAGTAAATAGCATTCTAAAATAGAATCTTCGCTTATGCAGATTAAAGTCAAAAGGACAGTTTGTGCTACAAAGTGTCGATGAGGAGAAAGGAGCGGCAAGAGAGTTGAGTAGCCTGCTACCAGCAACTATTGACGAAATGTAGCTATTTAAAAACCGCCTAGTGCAATGCAGTGTGTACATTTCAGGCGACTACCTGACTTCAGTCAGCTTGCCTTTAGCCAGCGTTTAGGGCAGGTTTTCTTTGGCCTAACTGCTGCTTTTGGTCGGAATGGTGGGTTAACTGTGCACTGTGGGTATACTAACCCATCATCCTTTGTCGATGAACTGATCGCAACCTTCCAGAAGATGAGTTTCAGTAATGAGTCTCAAGAATTTGGAGCAGCATCACGTTCATATTTAAAATGCCAGAGTCAAACCCCAGCTTTCGGACAGACCCCTGTTCATTATCGAACCCCAACCTTCTGCAAGACCCCTGCTCACCGTCAGAGCTGCACATTTGGGCAGGCCTCTGCTCACGGTCGAACCCCAAACTTCTGGAAGACCCCTGCTTCCAGTCAGGTCCCAGCTTTTGGACAGACCCCTGCTTTTGGGCAGACCCATGGGCACGGTCGGACCCAAGCAGGTATTTATACTGGCCAACCATCATCCTCCATAGATAAACTGACTACAGCCTTCCAGAGAATAAGTTTGAGTGTCACAAACTGCTCCCGCAAGCGCCCTGCTACTGCCTTATGTAGACTGGTAGGTACAGTTAAGCCACAGTCCTGATCATAACTAGCATTAAAGTATGTTTTTAATATAGTGTTCAATCTAATCCATTGAATCACTGTTTGTGTTCTTTAAAAGGGAATGGAGACAGATGATACTCTGAAGATGTCAAGACGTTGCAAAAGACCCAGATGCTTCTAGTTCATGTCCATGGCTTTTGTTAATGTCTAATAAAAGAATGAATATGATGTTCATTTTTGACATCCATTTCATGGATTCATGTTCATTTAACTACGTCAGTTTCTAAGGTGCAGTATTTCTGTGCTATATGTATGACTGTGTATATATATATATATATATATATATATAATAGACGCATAATCAGATATAATATATATATATAATTTATATAAATACAACATATAATGTGAAAAATTTCGGACACCCTATTGAATAGTCCATAGTTTTCTGTATCGGAGATATAAAAATTCTCTGTCCAACAGAAGTCTAAAAAGTTTGGAAATAAGCCTCATAATGCACAATATCACTTACATATCAAACTGTCATCTATTCCTTGAAATCTAACAAAACAATAAATCCAATGGGAGTGGAAAGCCATTTGTGCCGAAGTTAGTACACCCCTATGATTCATTGCCTGTTAGATCCACTTTTAGCAGCCATACTTGAAGTAATACATTTTCTGTATGAAAAGACGGTCTCCTCTCAATCACAACACATCGTTTCATGGAATAATTTTGGCTCACTCTTCTTTACAATGTTGCTCCAGTTTATTGAGGTTTGTGGGCATTTGTTTATACACAGCTCTCACCACATGATTTCAGTCAGGATGAGGTCTGGACTATGACTGGGCTATCGCAGAAGCTTGATTCTTTTCTTTTCAGCCATTCTGTTGTAGATTTGCTGGTGTGCTTGGGATCATTGTCCTGTTGCATCACCCAATCTTGGCCAAGCTTTAGCTGTTGGACGGATGTCCTCACATTTGACTCTAGAATACTTTGGTATACAGAAAAGTTCACGGTCGACTCAATGACTGTGAGGTGCATAGGTCCTGTGTCTAAAAAACAAGCCCAGCATCATCAGCTCTCCACCAGCATGCGTGACTTTTGGTATGAGGTGTTTGTGCTGATATGCTTGTTAGGTTTTCACCAAACGTGCTGCTGTGCATTATGGCCAAACATCTCCACTTTGGTCTCATCTGTTCAAAGGACTTTGTTCTAGAAGTCTTATGGTTTGTTTAGATGCAACTTTGCAAACCTAAACCATGTTTTTTTTAGATAGAAGAAGCTTTCTTATGACAAGCCTTCCAAACATGCCATACTTGTCCCATATTTTTCTAATTGTACTGTCATGAACTTTATAATTGAACTGAGGCCTGTAGAGTCTGCGGTGAAGTTCTTGGGTTGTCTGCCATTTCTCTGAGCGTTACACAGTCTAATCTTGGGGTGAATTTGCTGGCATGTTCACTCCTGGGAGGATTGGTGTCTGTTTTGAATGTCTTCCACTTGTGAATAATCTACCTCACTGTAGAATGATGGACTTCAACTTGTTCCCTGTTCCAATTGTTTCCTCTACCCCTTGGATGGGCCCGACAGAACCGCCATGTTGTTTTTATTAACTAAAAGCCGTTGAAACTTTGAAGAGTGAGTGGTTGCACCTTTTGTTCAGCTCATGTTTTTTTTTTATTTTTTGGTTGCTAAGCCTCATCCATTCAAAATTCTAAAATTCAGTTAATGACTTAATCAAACCGACGCACTATAATCAAACGACAAACACTATTAAACGCATAATTATATGTTGCAATCAACTTCTACGCAAAATTTGGTAGTATTATGTTTTTTCAGGGTGGCATCATCTTAGTCCTGTGATGGGTTGGCATACATCTCTCCTCACGGTGTCGTAACAAGTCAGTTCAGTTCTTTAGTAAGGGCTGGATCCAACTGAATCTTGTTAAAGCCCTAGTTACCACATGATATGTCAATCCCTTGCAGAAACTGAGAAACAAATAGACATAATTAGCGTGGCTGCTGTTCCAACCAAGCTAAATTTATTTGTTTAACTCAAGCTAAAGAATAATAATTTGCATTTGATTAGATATAACTGCAGTATAAGATTATGAGATACATTTTTTGAATGCTTGTCCAAAGAGATGTGTCTTTAATCTAGATTCAAACAGAGAGAGTGTGTTTTATTTTTCGGAACCACACCGAACGTTATCCGGAAGGCGCTATTCCAGAGTTTTGGAGCCAAATGCGAAAAAGCTCTACTTCCTTTAGTGGACTTTGCTATCCTAGTTACTACCAAAAGTCCAGAGTTTTGCGACCTTATGGAGTGTGATGGATTGTAGCGTGGTAGAATACTAGTTAGGTACGCAGGAGCTAACCAATTAAGGGCTTTATAGGTAAGTAATAATATTTTGTATCTGAAACGGAAATTAATAGGTAGCCCGTGCTAGACTGTAAATTGGGGTAATATGATCATATTTTCTTGACCTGGTAATGACTCTAGCCGCTGCATTTTAGACCACCTGTAGCTTGTTTATTGAAGACACAGGACAACCAGCTAGCAGTGCATTACACTAGTCCAGTCTAGAGGTCATGAATGCGTGAGCTAGCTTTTCTGCATCAGAAACAGGTATTATGTTTCGTAACTTGGCAATGTTTCTTAAATGGAAGAATGCTGTTTTTGTAACATGTGAAATATGATTTTCAAATGACAAGTTGCTATCTAATATAACACCCTGATTTTGACTGTAGAGGAAGTAACAGTACAACCATCTAGATGTTAATTGTAATCTAAGAGATTCTGTGTACTATTTTTTGGTCCAATAAGTAATATCTCAGTCTTATCCGAATTTAATAGGAGAAAAAATTTATTGGTCATCCAATCTTTTACATTTTTTAACACATTCTGTTAGCTTAGATTATTTAGAAGTTTTATCTGGTCTTGTTGAAATATATAGTTAATATATCATCAGCATAACAATGGAAACTAATTTCGTTTTTCTACTAATATTACCAAGGGGCAACATGTATATTGAAAATGGCAGAGGACCTAGGACAGATCCTTTTTGCACTCCATATTTTACTGGTGATAATAAAGATGACTCCCCATTTTTTCTTTTTTTTTTTAAAAAAATAAACAAAGTGGTAGCCGATTCAACAGAGGATCTATCCTAAACCAGCTTAAGCCTGCCCTTGAATACCCGTCATTGGGGGGTTAGAATATTTGTAACTCGATCTATTACAGTATGTCATGAATCATAGTGTCGAATGCAGCATTAGAACAAGTAAAACTAGCAATTAATGCCAGCCTTGGTCGACTAAATAGCAAGTCATTATGTAATTTTAACAATTTGCATTTTCAATGTGCCTAAGTCGGAGATGTTGGGGCCTGAACCTGAACTGCAACTCTCTTCATATAGATCTTTTTTTTGTTTTTGCAAGAAGCTCAAGCTCATTGAGCAAAACAACTGTAAATTTTTTTAAACATAAACGGAAGATTTGAAATGGGTTTGTAATTTGCCTGTTCATTAGGATCTAGTTATACGTTTCTTAATAAGAGGCTTAATAACCAACAGCTTGAATGGTTTTGGGACGTGACCTAAAGACAACGATGAGTTAATATTGAGAAGCGGTTCTTCTGCTACAGGTATCAACTCTTTTAGTAATTTAGTGGGTAGAGGATCTAACAGGCATGTTGTTGTTTTAGATGCAGTGATTCCTGTCCTATAGTTGTAAAGCACTGCAATTTTTCTTTGGGTGTGATGAATGAAGCTGAAGTATTATATGCTGTAGAATATACATTTGTTATTGTATTTTTGATGTTATCTATTTTATCAGTGAAGGAATTCATAGTCATTACTTTTAAACTGTGAGGGAATATTTAGATTGGTTGGCGTCTGGTTATTTGTTAATCTAGCAACTGTGCTAAACAAAAACCTAGGATTGTTTTGGTTATTTTCTATGAGTTTGTGGATATGCTCGGCCCTGGCAGCTTTTAGAGCCTGTCTATAGCTGGACATACTGTTTTTCCACGCAATTCTAAAAACTTCCAGGTTAGTTTTTCTCCATTTGCGCTCAAGATTACGATATGTCTTTCTGAGAGAATCTGGGTAAATAGTGTTGTCCTGAGCGCAGTAACGTTTTTTCTAATACCTTTTTCACAATTTGATGAGGGCAACAGCTTCTAATCTAAATGTAAGGAGACAGTATAACAGTATTCTAAGGTATAACAGTAAGGGTGTCCTAATTTTGTCACCCATGGTTTTTCCATTTTGCCATGGAATTCAATAGGGTGTCCTAACTTTTTCACATGACTGTATATATACTATACCTTCTAGTGGCTTTAATACAGCAGTTCTTTCTGGTCCTCAAATCTGATTGGCTGATAAGAGTGCGATATTAGAGTGATAACAAGAGCATCCCTACCCACCGCTATCAACTCTCACCATTTTGTATCACGTTTCTCGTAGCGAGTGACACACACACACACACATACAGATTTATATGGTTTAATACAATTAGGTGTTAAGTCGCCAATTTACATACAGGATTTTAATTACTAATTAATTTAAATATGAAAGGTCAAACGAGCATAGTGATGGAGGTGGGAGGACAGATCAATATAAATTTAATGAAAAGAGTCATCCATGACAGACTGCATCTCTCCTAATGATTTCCTTATTGGCTGTGTGCTCAAATAAGAATAATTAAGTATTATCACACTGAAAAAAACATAGCATGTATCAACCAGATATGATTGATAGCTATCATACCTATTATCTTAACTAACGAAGATTACAAACGTGTAATTCAAATCCCAAAATTTGATCATAATGAGGTATTTTAGAATACAGTCTCAAAATTTAACCAGTTAATCTTTATTTAATAGTCGTATTTGCATGCAAGATTGTTTACTGAAAAGTTTAATACAGATTTGATGTCATAATGTGGGGTGTGTTGTAACACTAAATAATCATTGGAGGAAAAATTGTGACAGCTAGGCCTGTTTTCTCCTATAATAATAATAATAATAATGTCAGTGCTGTAGTCACCTGTTTTTTTTTTTTGGATAATTATTTCCTGTTCATGTTTACAGTAGGCTATAGCACGCAAACATAATGGTCTTTGCATTCAAGACATTTGGCAGATGCTCTTACAAGTAAAAGTAATTTTATGCTTACCCCGGCCACCCTCTTTTGAGCCAGTGCCCCCGACTGGCCAGCCCCCCCATTTAAAATGCTCTAGACACGCCCCTGCCTGGAGGACTGGTGTTTTTAGGGTTAGAACTAAACTCTGCAGGACACCGGCCCTCCAGGACTGAGTTTGGACAGCCCTGTTCTACACCCATGTTAATCTGCTATCATTTCCCACTGATTTTAGGAATAAATTATGTGTAGGGTTAGGTTTAGGGGTAAGGATTGGGTTAAATCTGTTTTTGGACAGTAATGTTGATCCAGGATCAACAAAAGATGTTGATTCAGGAACATGTCTTACTTGGAAAAATCACGGCGACCCGACACTGAGACATAATGACACATTGTGAGGAAATCATGTCCATCTATTGAACGTATTGTAAGTACGTTTTTTATATTTAAATGGGTCATATGATGCTTTTTTAAAAGATCATTATTTTGTGCATTGGGTGTAATAGAGTATGTTATCATGCTTTAATGTTTAAAACACATTATTTTTCAAATACTGTTATTATTGTAGGTCCTCTATGCCCCGTTTCTCTCAAATGCTTCGTTTTCTACAAGTCCCTCCTTCCGACAAGCGCAGTCTGCTCTGTTTGGCCAGCTGACCCAGTGCCTTGTGATTGGCCGAACACCACAAGCACGCGTCCGGAAATGTAACGCCCTTACCATAATCGTGAGCTTCATCTTTCAAAATAAATTTAAAGACAGAGCCCGAAAGGGGAACAGAATCGCGAGACAGACACAGTAGAATTAAGTTTGGTATGTCTCATTTGTGATGTGACCCCCCCCCCCCCCCCCCCTCTCTCTCTCTCTCTCTCTCGCTCTCTCTCAGTCGCAACGCATCGCTATAAGCGCACACACAACACACACACACACACACACAACGATGCGCAAAAATCTCCGCATTTGAACAGTCAATAGCAATACTTAAACTAATAACAAAACAGTAGTAACAGAAGCGCCAGATTGTCATAGCAAAATCAGAATTACCTCCTATCCTAGGTTCACGAAACGGTCGTCCATAAAATGCATTGCTGTTCTGTTTGTAAGTGATCTTAAAGATTCCTAAATGCTTCTACTTTTGGAAGGCCAAATAAAGTACTTTTGCTTTCGCACTGAGACACACAGCGTCTCCCTGACATGCTGCGTCAACACTAACTGCGGTTACTGAAACCACGCCTTTTTTCTTTGCGTGAACATTTTGGGTGGCGTTATGCAAATCTTCCAACATAGCGACGTAGGTATGTTGGGGCGTGTTAAAACGAGCCGTTTTAGGGGGCGTGGCAGAGTCTAAACTTTGATAAGAATATCACTTTGGTTTTGAGACTTTAGTCTTTGCAAACTTCAGGGATCTTATCTATGCACATCAGCTTGTAACACTCCAAAGAGAAAGGAAAACCTGCGATTTGCATCATATGACCCCTTTAATAAATTCTCAACAGTAATACTACTTAAACGAAAAGTGTTTAAAATCTTTCATCTTCTTACTAAGTGTTGGGTGGGTGGCGTGTAATAAAATATTTTTAATAGACTAAATTTGTAAAACCCCTTAACGTTGTTACAGTTTAATAAAAAATTAGTAAGTTACTAATTATAACGATACACTGTATGATAAATTACGCCATACGCACACCTGCACTTTGTTTTTTATTCGTGAGAGTGCAGAAGTTTATTTGTTTAATTCAGTGAGCGCACTGAACAAAACACTGGTCTTTCAGCAATGACTCATCTAAACACCTCTGATTGGCCATTACATTCATGAAATCAACAGATATGTATGTGATTGGCTATAATAGGCGATGCTGTAAACGCATAAATAGAAATACAATGCTGATTGAACAGATCCAAATTTAATGCTGGAATTTACATTTTCCATTTCACAACTTTTCACATTATGTCGGCGCGTCCCGTATACATTTAGATTAATTGTGCAAGCCCATGTTAATTTCTATCTATCTATCTATCTGACAGATACAATATATAATGATTACATCATTTGTGCAAGAACTGAGTATTTGTGTTGTATAACTTGATATTGTTATAATATCTGTAATATAAATGTTTTAAATGTGAGATAAATAGGTTCTGACTCTACACAGCTAAATATACCTTCAATCTGCACTACCCACACACTCTCAAGGATTACCACAGGAATAATCAATCGTATAATCTTAAAACCAATGCCAGAGATTACCCCAATCCCCTAATCCACAGAGACAAATATGTTTGGCCCTGTTTAATTTATGCCTCCCAGTGAGCTTGTTGTTACCACAACTTCCCTGAAGTAGCGCTTATGGTGTAGATGACACTGGTCGTATGCTACTTCAAGGACCCAGATTTTAACCTCCAAGTTGAAAATTTGAGATTCCTATCGATGTTTATTGAATGAACATAAGACTAAGCGTATCTCTTAGTTTCAAGATAAAACTCCCTGAGTTTGAATGGCCACCAATCAGAAATCACAGTGCATTAGTATAAACACTGCAATAAGGCCCACATAGCTTGTCTCATGTACATCTTGATCTCTTGTGCGTTCTCTGTTACTGTGTCAAGCACCAGTCTGCTGATGTCGTCTGAGCTCAGTCTGCTGGCAGAGTTTTGACGCACTGAACAGCCTGCTATTTCTTTATCCATCTGCAGCTCACACCATCAGTACACGAGGCCTGCTTAACCACGACAGCTGAACACTGAACCGAAGGAGAAGGACCTGTTACGGAAATATTGCTTGTTGAATTGCGTCTCTGCTAAATAGGAAGGTGGGTACGGGTGGGACACATTCAAACAGTCCAACCATACTGTAAAACATATCAGACTATGCCACGCTTTGGGCCTTTTCAAAGTGATATTCCACACCAAAAAGCCAGTTTTGTATTATTTCTGCACCATCATACGATCAACACAAAAAGGCTAAATGAGAAAAGTCTTATGAGAGTTTTCATAGCGCTCATTTCCATATAGCCTAATGACAGTGGATTGGATTGGGACTGACAACCTATAAAAAGGACAGCCATAAGGTCACAAAAGAACATGTAAACCATATTACTCATAGTTATTCCAAGATCCTCGTAATATGAATAGCTTTTCAGAGAAAACACGTAACCATTTTATGTTTGTATTCACTGGAAATCTCTGTTGACAAGCCCTGGGTCCCTATTCACTACCTTATTGTTTGTGAAAAGCTATGGAACTTCCCTCCTTTTGGTGTCCACTGAAGCACAGCGTATGACTATTCCATATTCAATGTTTTTTGGGTGACCTATCCCTTTAAGGGTTTGCTTTGCTTTTGCCCACAGTCTTATATTCAAAGTTAACGTTACATAAAAGCGCTGCTGCTGGACGAAGAGGCAGATGCAGATGTGAGGTCAATGGCCAAATAAAGACGGATCTCCCCGAGGACTGCACTTTCACCAGCTATTAAACAGAACCCGATCCGCTCAGAGCGCCATCATTCCTTACTGCAGTCTGGTGTTTCAGGAACATGAGCTCTTGATGTTCTTTGTTTGATTTTCTGCTGAGTCATTTCCTCCCGAGACACTTCATCCTAGGGCTGGATACAGCACCGCTGCTTCTGTGTGCTGCTCATATTCCTGCATTTATTCACTTCATTTATTCATTGAATGTTGCTCCATACCTGTGACTGTCTCTCTTCTGTGGAACGCAAAAGGAGATATTTAACAGAATGTCTGAGTTGCTCTTTTCCATGCAGTGAACATCAGTAAAAACAAACAAAACATTCAGCATTGAAATTACATTAGTAGTTCACTTGTGCATATTTCAGTCAGGTTTTTCAGGTCATCTGTTATACAGTAACTTGGTGTGTGAAATTTAACCTGACCTTTGGGATTTTTCACTCTGACATTTGCATACGATTGTCGCATTTTGCAGCTGCACAGAACTTTCAAATTGTTAATGAAGCAGCCATTGCCCTCTGCATATTCGCTATGTTAAAAACATTAACAATGGATGTATGAATATCTCCATGAAAACAAATGACCACCAATATTTCTAGGAGTAATTAATACAACTATTTAATTCTAACATAGTTCAGACAATTTGTCATAACAACCCATTTTATAGAAATAGTGTTAAAAAACATTTAGTGGAAAAACATTGGTAATTCTCATTTTGCAATTCTCATTTTGCACATAGGTTTCGACCATAGATATATATATATATATATAAATACATACACACACACACACCACACATATAATATATATACACACATACAATATATATATTTCTGAAGGTGCTGTTGACATGAAATTTTCACCAGATGTCGGTAACAACCCAAGTAATTCATACATACAAAGAAAACAAAAACAAGTTCAGAAATTGAGTTATGTGTAATAAAATGGAAAGACACGGAAAAAGTATTGAACACGTGAAGAAAGGGAGGTGCAAAAAAGCATGGAAAGCCAAGACACCAGCTGAAATCTATCAGTAATTAGAAAGCAATCCTGCCACTTGTCAATGGAAATAATATTAGCTGGTTCAGTCCCAACACATACAGTACCAGGATGATGAAGATGAAAAAAGGCTGGACATTTCAGCAAGACAATGACCCCAAACACAGCAAAGGAAACTCTCAATTGGTTTCAGAGAAAGAAAACAAAGCTGCTAGAATGACCCAGCCAATCACCGGACTTGAATCCAATAGAAAATAAGAACTAAAGATCAGAGTTCATAGAAGCAATGCATGTGACTAGTTTCTCCATTGAAGCTGTCATTACCAACAAAGGCTTTTGTACAAAGTATTAAATACATTTCAGTAGTTCAATACTTTTTCTCTGTCATTCCATTTTATTACACATAACTTAATTTCTGAAATTATTTGTTTTGTTTTCTTTGTATGTATGGATTGCTTGGGTTTTTTACCGACATCTGGTGAAAATTTCATGTCAACAACACCTTTAGAAATATATTTACTGAGAAAAACTGGTGACGTGTTCAATACTTATTTTACCCACCGTATGATGTATATTTACGGATATAATTACTTATAATACAGTGGGTACGGAAAGTATTCAGACCCCCCCTTAAATTTTTCACTCTTTGTTATATTGCAGCCATTTGCTAAAATCATTTAAGTTATTTTTTTCCCTCATTAATGTACACACAGCACCCCATATTGACAGAAAATCACAGAATTGTTGACTTTTTTGCAGATTTATAAAAAAAAAAAAAAGAAATATCACATGGTCCTAAATATTCAGAGCCTTTGCTGTGACACTCATATATTTAACACAGGTGCTGTCCATTTCTTCTGATCAAACTTGAGATGGTTCTACACCTTCATTTAAGTCCAACTGTGTTTGATTATACTGATTGGACGTGATTAGGAAAGCCACACACCTGTCTAAATAAGACCTTACAGCTCACAGTGCATATCAGAGAAAATGAGAATCCCCAAAAAACAAATGAGGGCATATCAACAGACAACTAGCCCTACGCAGTCAATCCGAGAAAAACAAGAAAAAAAAAATTTATCTGCTAGCACATAACAGGTTCCTAAAGTCACAGTGTCCCTACCATAATCCTTAAATGGAAGAACGGTTTGGAGACAGACCCAAGGCAAACCCTTCCTAGAGCTTGTCCGTCAAGGACCACACAACCAAATGAGCTAAAGCCCACCACCATCGGTGACCCAAAAAAGATCACTGTGGCTTAGCTCCAGAGATGCAGTCGGGAGATGTGAGAAAGTTGTAGAAAGTCAACCATCCCTGCAGCCCTCCACCAGTCGGGGCTTTATGCAGAGTGGCCCGACGGAAGCCTCTCCTCTGTGCAAGACACATGAAAGCCTGCATGTAGTTTGTTAAAAAACACCTGAAGGACTCCTAGATGGTGAGAAATAAGATTATCTGGTTTGATGAGACCAAGATAGAACTTTTTGGTAGAACTTTTTGGAGAAAACCAGGCACTGCTCATCATCACCTGCCCAATACAGTCCCAACAGTGAAGCATTGTGGTGGCAGCATCATACTGTGGAGATGTTTTTCAGCAGCAGGACAGGACTCTGGTTGCAAATCGAGAGGAAAAAAGAGTTAAATGCAGCCAAAGTAACAGGCGAAATATCCTGGAGACCTGAAACCTTCCCCCCAAGTGCTCAAAACTCAGTCATAAGACCTCAGACTGGGCCTAAGGTTTACCTTCCAACAAGACAATTGCCCTAAGCACACAGCTAAAATAACGAAGGAGTTGGCTTCACAACAACTCTGTGACTGTTCTTGAATGCCCAGCCAGAGCCCTGACTTAAACCCAATTGAGTCTCTCTGGAGAGACCTAAAAATGGCTGTCCACCAACGTTTACCATCCACCCTGACAGAACTGGAGAGGATCTGCAAGGAGGAATGGCATAGGATCCCCAAATCCAGGTGTGAAAACTTGTTGCATCTTTTCCAAAAAGACTCATGGCTGTATTAGATTAAAAGGGTGCTTCTACTAAATACTGATCAAAGGGTCTGAATACTTAGGACCCTGTGATATTTCAGTTTTTCTTTTTTAATAAATCTGCAAATATGTCAACGATTCTGTGTTTTTCTGTAAATATGGGTTGCTGTGTGTACATTAATGAGGGAAAACAATTAACTTAAATGATTTTAGCAAATGGCTGCAATATCCCAAAGAGTGAAAAATTTAAGGGGGTCAAAATACTTTCCGTACCCACTGTATTTCATATATAAAATAATATGACTATATCTTCATACCACACACTGAACAATGATAAACAACAACTTTTGTTTTGCGACATCTGTGGCATTGTGCAACTGCATTGTAAAACTGCACATTTTAGAGTGGCCGTTTATTGTGGCCAGCCTAAGTCACACCTGTGCAATAATCATGCTGTCAAATCATTATCTTGATATGCCACACCTGTGAGGTAGATGGATTATCTCGGCAATGGTCAGGAGAGTGCTCACTAACACAGATTTAGACAGATTTGTGAATAATATTTGAGAGAAATAGGCCTTTTTGTGTACATAGAAAAAGTCTTAGATCTTTGAGTTCAGCTCATGAAAAATGGGGGCAAAAACACAAGTGTCGCGTTTATAATTTTGTTCAGTGTGTATATATATATTATATATACACACACACACACACACACACACACACACACATACACATAGATGCCTCATTAGTAGCTGTTTATATGGGCCGCTATACGTAAGCCGTCCGCCATATTGGAACCGTAGTTATACGCATGTATGAATATCTATTTCTGCAATAGACTTTTACAGATGTTTCTGCTAAACTAAATACAAGAAACTGAAGCTGTTATGTAACACAATATTAGTTAAGTTAGTTTATAGTTTATAAAAACCTGTAATATTGAGGTAATATAATATAAAAACACAAACCAACACATTCTGACCTGTGAAAAGCTATCTCATTTCTTTGGGAATCTGCCGTTTTTAAAACCAGGGGTTGTGCAATGTTGCGGCATCTTAAAAAACTCATTGAGTTTTACTGTGACTGGTGATACGTTGACCGTTCCAAGATGGCGAACGGGTTGACATGTCTGGAGCAGTTGAATTTAGCTTTTATGTATAGATATCTATAGGTTTTGGTTTGAATGCATCACATATGGGGTGCGTTTTGCTTTAGGGAAACACCCCTGGTTGGGTGGCCACAAATACCATAGACATATATATGGCATATACAGTTTATCCACAAGAATTCTAATATTTCAATGCATCCCAAACTCATCGGATCAAAAAAAAGAAAACAGCACTCTATGTTCTCTTCTTTGTATTTCCTGTCTACATGTTCATCCATCAACCACCGGAGAGCTGAGTAATCAACTGAAGGTGATATTATTCGCCCACACACTCAGCACAGCACTACCCAACCCCTGACAGACCTTAAACAACCTCAGGCAGCGAGCTGTGTGAGATAAACGAGGGCCCAGACACTGAATGACACCAGCCCTTCACAGACACACACTTGCACTGCCTCCTCCGCAACTTGAGGAGCGAGAGAGAGCCAGTTGCTAGGAGACGCGGCCTCCAGTGCAAACACAGAGCCATCTGTCTGTGTAAAGAGGAGACGTATGGGCAACTGAAAGGCTGGCACACTCCCTGGAACAACAGAGGAGTGGAGAGCAGCCACCATCTTGTATTTTAAGCTTGTCCATATTGAAATAATAGTCTGTTTGTTAGGGTGAGCCCACATCTGGATTTTTACCTCATTTGCAGGGTTGAAGGTGGGACTGAAGTGTATCTGCAAATCAAGCTGAGTCTGAATTTAAAGTGTTAAACTTTAGTTTAAAGACAAAACATAGAAGTCGTTCAAGTAATATTTCACACAAAATGTCATTAAGAGTCTTTCTTCTGTGGAATATAAAAGGAGAAGTTTAGCAGAATGTCCAAGCTGCGCTTTTCCATACAAGAAAAATGAATGAAACCTGGCACGTCAAGCTCCATAAATGACAATAAATAGATTAATGACATAAAATAAATACATAAATAAAACATTTAAGTGGACTTAAATGTAAATGTATACCATTTATGAACTTCTTCATCCCAAAAAGAAATTCTGTCATCATTTACTCACCCTCATGTTGTTCCAAACCTGTACGACTTCTGTGGAACATAAAAGAAAATATTTTGAGAAATGTCAGTGTTTTTTTTATTATTCGAAAGCTACTGTGATAAACAAAACCCAGCAACAAACAAATAACTTTAAAATGTTGGTGTACTGGTGTACATTTTAGCCCTGCTCCACTTTCATCGTAAGGAAAAGAGCAACTTGGGCAGGCAACATATCTCCTTATTCCTCAAAAGAAAAGTATCACATTTAAAGTTTAAAGTAAATTAAAGAATTTTAATTTAAAAGCGCGTATCATGAATCATTTGATTTAGATCGGAACTTCGGAGCGGGTTCGCGAATCTTCATTGGAACTTCAAAACAAGTATTTAATCATTTTATTTATGTCTCGGGAACTTTCAGAGTCTTACTTCAAAGCGCGTATTGTGATTCTTTCGATTCGGATCGGAACTTCAAAAATTAAAAACAGCATGGAGCTATGAAGAGCCTACAAAAATAAAAACATCAGGCAAATTAATATTTCAGTTTTATTGACATTTTATATCAATGTTGATGGGAGTTCCAATAACATTATCCTCTCCTCATCCATTTATAAAATACACTACAGTTGAAACTTCTTACTGGAATAAAAAAGTATTAAAGTTTGGTGTCCAGACATAAACCATGACAATGCTCAGATAACAAATGCAACAATTTAATCCCTGACACAGATGAAAATCAGTTATGGTGAATAAATATGTTTATGCACATATATATTACCACATGTCATTTAAATTATGTGTCAGTAAAACATGTCAAGAAGCTTGTTTTTCCACTATACACAATCCCACATGCTACCATTCTCTGCACCCAAGCAAAAAAAAAAAAAGCCATTTTTGTTAAGTTAACTAATTTGCAGTTGGGTCTTTGGTGATTATAGGAGACACTGAAGTGTCTTTTAGATGTCTTGGGTACAGAGGAGCTATGATGAATTATGTTTTTAACCTAACAGATAGGCAGTGTACAGTCTCATCTTATGTCCTTATTCCCCAAAGAGTCCACTAACAAGCAAGAGCAGTCAGTACAAATGAACACCGTGAGACTGGGAACAGCACAAACTGTTGGAACATGGAATACAGACACAAAGATGTCCAGATACAACACCTGTAAACTGTTATACACAAAGGTTTACATTCACTTAATTATGCCCATTTTTCATCCAGAATCATAAGATGGTAATTTTATGCTGAAAGCATGACGGTAAACTTCACTTTACATTTCTTAGATGGTTTAAAGAAATTATTCTCATTGTGAATTCTCATTCCTTTAAAGGAATACTCCACTCAAAAATGAAAGTTTGCTGAATTTACTCAACCTCAGACCTTCCGAGATGTTTTTGAATTTGTTTCTTCATCTGAACAGATTTTGGAGAAATTTGGCATTACAACACTTGCTCACCAATGGATCTTCTGCAGTGAATGGGTGGGAGTCCAAACAGCTGATAAAAACATAACAATAATCCACACGCAATTCACACCACTCCAGTCCATCAGTTAATGTCTTGTGAAGTGAAAAGCTGTGTGTTTGTAAGAAATCAATCAAGGCATTTTAACTTTAAAGGGGTCATATGATGCGATTTCAATTTTTCCTTTCTCTTTGGAGTATTACAAGCTCTTGGTGCATAAAGAAGATCTGTAAAGTTGCAAAGACTAAAGTCTCAAATCCAAAGAGGTATTCTTTATAAAATTTAAGACTCTGCCACGCCTACCTAAAACGCCTCGTTCTAACACGCCCCCACATATCTACGTCATGATGTGGGAAGATTTGCATAACGCCACCCAAATGTTCACGCAAAGAAAGAAGGCGTAACTTTTATTCTTGCTGTAGTTTTTTGCCACCCGCCGCCGTGTGTGATGCTGTGTTTCGTTGTGAAAGTTTAACTACTTTGTTTGGTCTTCCAAAAGGACGATATCCGCTTCGTCATGCCTGTAGCGCTGATCCGTGCTGGTCGCTGAGACTACATTCCACTTCGCGCTGTGGATCGCGGGGGGGGGGGATCGTCTTTCACTGTGACGAAGCGGAATCCAGCCCGAGTCTGCCAGATTTGGTTGCAGCAGCCCCCCCTCCCGCCGCTCACGCTCAGCCCGCCGTGTGTACTCTGTGTTTTATTGTGACAGCGAAACTACTTTGTTTTGGGGGGTCTTCCAATGAGGACACGACTAAATCATTTTGTTATTTAGTTTTGTATTTACACAACTGGTTTCCATAACACTTTCCACCCAAATATTCAGATGGGGCAGTCACTTTTATGGAGGACTGTTTCCTGATCCTTGGTGAGTAGACTACAATGCCGGCTGTTCTGACTCACAGTTTACATATTTAAAGGATTTGCCACTGACGATTCACACGCGAGTTTTGAGCAGTGTAGAGTAGCGCTTGTTTGTTTTTTCGTTTCTCCGATCACAAATGCAGACACTTGTTTTATGGTTTACTGGCGCGATGCCCACGCTTAAAAATAGCATGTAAAGTCATTATAATCAGTAATTTTGTCCCCACTGTATGCAACAAATGCCTTTTTTGTAATGGGTTTTAATGTTTTTGTCTGTCGCTTGGCATCATCACAGTATGGTGAGGGGCCGTAACATTTCCGTCACACGCTGAGGTATTCGGCCAATCACAACGCAATGGATAGCTGGCCAATCACAGCACTCCTCGCTTTTCAGACTGATGAGCTTTGGTAAAAATCGACACGCTTTGCAGAAAGGCGGGGCATAGAGGAGACACAATAATGTACAGTATGTGGAAAATAATGTATTTTTTAACCTTAAACCTCATAAACACATTTCATTACACCAAGTACACAAAATAACGTTCTTTTTAGCAAAATCATATGACCCATTTAAAACCGTGCTTCGTGGCCAAATACGAGTCCATATCTGTAATAATGCTTCTTCCAGTGTGAAAAATGTTCCCATGTTGTCCTCGTCCATCAAAATAAAAATATGTCAGAAACATTTTGGACTGCTTTCAAACGTAAACAGTGCTTGATCGTGGTGCATATATCTCTCCTGTTCAGACGGACAAACTTTTTCACATAGAGACAGAGTATTATGGAGATAAGACGCATATTTTAGCTAGAACAATGTTTTAATTTATAATGCCTAATGATGATTAGTTTCTCACAAACACACATCATTTACTTCACCAAACAATAATTAATGAGTGGCGTGGATTACTTGAATTATTGTGATGTTTTTATCAGCTGTTTGGACTCTCATTCTGACGGCACCCATTCACTGCAGAGGATCCATTGGTGAGCAAGTGATATAATGCAAAATTTCTCCAAATCTGTTCCGATGAAGAAACAAACTCATCTACATATTGGATGGCCTGAGGGTGAGCAAATTTTAATTTCTGTGTGAACTATTCCTTTAAGCCCTGTTTGTTGGTCCGTCAGAGCTCCATTCAGAGATTGCTCCATGCCAGTTCTCCTCACTGGCGCAGATGGTGCAAATCTCAGCTGAATTCGGAAAGGTCAGCCTGGTAGTTTCTCACTGACACATAGTGGAGAAAGCCCCATCAGCTCGGCGAACTCGTGACCCTGATCCTGCCAAGCACAACGCGCCCTCTGCGCCCTGCCTTATGTCATATACGTGTATGAATAGAGCCGCTTGTAGTATAAACCATCGGGCTGAGATGAGCGTGACATGCGATATGCTGTTGTTTTTACATACGTATGTCTGTACACCTTGTGTATGCATTCATGTATCTCAGTGTGCTCCCATGTGCCCGAGCAGACACACACACACATGCGCACGCTCTCCTCCAGACACACAAAGCCCCCCAGGGTGGCCTACTCTCCAGACTCGGTCCGGCGAGGCGCGTGTGTGTCAGCAGGAGATGGAGGGTAGAAGAGGGTTTAAGAGGGTAATGGCAAACCAAAGTCAGTCATTCACCCACACATTCACCATCCACCCGTTGCTTTCTCCAGGACGCTCGCTCAGTCCCAGCCGTTGTCCTTGATCATGTGGGCGAGCTCGATAATGAACTTGCCTTCCTTGTACTTCTGACTGCTCTCAAAGGCATGTTCCTAGGGGCAGGAGGAAAGCGAGAAACGATATTGACCGCAGGACTAACTTGGATATGAAACTTGTTATCATTTATAGGTCAGCAAATCTTTAAAAGAGCATTCATTTTGATTTCATAGAGTTTTGACTTTTTTCAATGCCATTTTCAAGTAAAGTTACAATTTAAAGGTATAGGTAAAGGTTTGTAAAGGTATTTGTATTTGTAAAATTAGTAAAATTCTGTCATTAATTTCTCACCCTCATGGTTTTTCCACACCCGAAGACCCGTTCCTCAGATATTTTTTGATGAAAACCGAGAGCTTTCTGACACTGCATAGACAGCAACGCAACTACCATATTCAAGGCCCAGAAAGGTAGCAAGGACATCGTTAAAATAATCCATGTGACATCAGGGGTTCAACCGAGAATACTTTTACGAGAATACTTTTTGAGCGCAAAAAAAAAAGACGATATTTAACAATTTCTTCTCTTCCATGTCAGTCTTCGACGTGCGTTCACGACAGCACCATGACACATGACGTAGAACCCAGATACGCTGTGATTTGTTTTCAGTAGAGGAATGCACACGCGTGCATCATACTTTCGTGAACATGCGTCAAAGACTGACATGAAAGAGAAGAAATTGTTAAATAAAGTCGTTACTTTTGTTTTCTTTGTACACAAAAAGTAGCTTCATAAAATTAAGGTTGAATCACTGATGTCACATGGACTATTTTAATGGTGTCCTTAATACCTTTCTAGGCCTTGAACATTTCAGTTATGTTGCTGTCTATGCAGGGTCAGAAAACTCTCGGATTTCATAAAAAATATCTTTGTGTTCTGAAGATGAACGAAGGTCTTACGGGTTTGGAATGACATGAGGGTGAGTAATTAATGACAGAAACTATCTCTTTAATGACTCTAAAAATGTCATGTGGTGTAACCATCAAATAAAAGTAATAACATTTTCATTCCACCATAACATTGATTATACCTTAATCATTATTAAAAAAAAAAAAAAAAAATTTTTTCACATATACTTTTCAAGGCAAATTTTTATTTTTCAAATATCATGTATTATTAAATTAAAATATTATGTTTTATGGAGAGTTGCACCAAATGACATGTTTACAACCTGAACTTGCCTTGCCCTATCATAAAAAGGTCAAATTATGTCAATTATGTCTGCAGGTGTCCTATGATATAATTTACATTTTTATTTATCGTATTTGGTAACACTTTACAATAAGGTTCCATTTTTTTAAACTATATTTAATGCATAACTAACATTAACAGTGAGCAATACATTTGTTAAGATATTTATTATGTTGTTACGATTATTGGATGAAAAATAACAGCTGTTATATGTTATACATTTAGCTCAGGTCCATTAAATAACATTAATAGATATGATTTTTGTATGAGTAAATGTTGGAATCAACATTAACTTATAAATGCTTCAGAAGTATTTTTCGTTGTAAGTTTGTTAACTAATGTTGTTAAGTAATGTTAACAAATGGAACCTTATTTTAAAGTGTCATCTTTTATTTTTTCCCCCTGCATTTTGGAAATAATAATAAAAGATAATGTCATAAACAACTTCAGGTTTTCTTTTCAAGATTTTCATTCCTATAATGAGGATCTATTTCTTTATTATTGTATCAGGACAGTTTTATCCCTGACATGAATGGCTTTTTAATGTATTTTTTAAATAAATAGGTAGGACAAAAAAGTTTCACTAATGCATTTAATATCCTGTTTGTCTTTTCTTTTTATAGCCTATGGATGCAGGCAGCAGCGAGCACTCATCAGATTTCTGGAGAAGGGCACTGGGTCAAACTTCCCTGCAACTCTGAAACGTCTGCATTCACATTGACATAAATATCTGACGTGCTTATAAATAACCATGCCACTATGGGAATGTATACTTGTTTATGTGCTTACTGGTGTTTGCATCGGTCAAGACTCCCATGTCAAGGGCGACCGGAAATCCACCAGTGCTGAAAAAAACCAATCGGCATGCGGCACAGCTGCTGATTAAAAACGGACACCATGCAAGGAATGTGTCCTGCTTAGACAAGCCTTTATGAGCAAGCTTAAAGCCGTGCATTTTAAAAATGTGCTATTATCTCAAAGTGTCCATGACTTGTTTGGTCAATGCAAGCACATTCAGATTCTTCAGGTAAATGAGGCTCCAAGTAGGTTATTTGTTAAACTAGTTTCTGTGGATAGTTCACCCAAAAATGAAAATTCTGTCTTCATTTACTCACTCTCATGTATGCATGACTTACTTTCTTCATTATATGGACAACAACAGTTAAAACATTCTTCGAACATCCTCTTTTGTTCTCCACAGTAGAAAGTAAGTCAATATTTTCATTTTTGGGTGAACTAATGTCCAATAATGTAAGCTACAGCATCGTGTACAGTCATAATTTAGTTGTATAATCTTCCACCGCCTCTCTTATAACATCTAAATGACCTGTGTTATGATGTGATGTCAGTTTTATGTAAATGTCCTTTAACTTTCCATGTGTTGTGAGTGTTTTCTTACATATTTCCACCCCAGTGTGGTTTTGCAGTTTTCGCAGTAGATGTCTGCCACTGCGTGAAGGCCCGTGAGCAGAACCCTCTCCTCTGCAGGACCACATCCCACGTTCACCCTGACGAGACCAGTGAGACACAGTCATGCACAGGAAGCTACAGTTAGGTTTGTGGAAACATAGTAGACATGAGTTTATATACTAACATTCAAAAGCTTGGGGTCAGTAAGACTTTTTTTTCTTCTTTTTTTGTAAAGAAAATAATACTTTTATTTACCGTGGATGCATAAATTGATCAAGACTTTAGCATTAGCTATGTTTCCACCCAAAAATTGAAGTTGCTGCAAGCCTGTGGCTGTTTTTGCCTACATAATAAATGACTTGCATGCAGACAACATGCAATAACAAACACTGTCATGTTATCTTGTGTTCGGATGCCTGATGTTTATGAATGTAATCGTGTGAGACAGTTTTGATTATACCAAATCATTTTGATGACAGACTTTGGCTCAGGCATTTCAAAATTATTAAAATAATTTTTGAGATGAGGTGCGATGAGATCGGTGCACTGGTTAGTTATCCAATCACATGATCGGTTTAAGGCAAAGCCATGTGACTTTTTTGATGCCCATCAAGAAATGTATTTGGTAAATGTGTGTCCATTGTTTGCTATTTCTTTTTAACAAATAAAAAGAAATCTGACTAAAGATTTGTATGTACATTTTTAGAATTTACATACATTTTGCCATTTCCATGCAGTGTTTTTTATGCGGTGTCCTACAATTTGTATAAAAATAGGTGGATGGAAACATAGCTATTGTCACAAAAGATTTGTATTTTAAATAAATTATGTTCTTTTGAATTTTCTTTTCATCAAAGAATCACAAAAAATTATGTGTATCAAGGTTTCCAAAAAAAATTTAAGCAGCACATCTGTTTTCAACATTGATAATAATAATAAATGTTGCTTGAGCAGTAAATCAGCATATTAGAATGATTTCTGAAGGATCATGTGACACTTAAGACTGGAGTAATGATGCTGAAAATTCAGCTTTGCCATCACAGGGACTAAATTACATTTTTCAAATTACATTAAAATAGAAAACAGTTATTTTAAATTATAATAATATTTCAAATTTTACGGTTTTCTCTGTATTTTCAATCAAATAAATGAACATAATATACTTCTCTCAAAAACATGAAAAAAACTTTTGAAAGGTAGTGTATAAACACACCACTTCTTCAAATACCATAACTGTACAATCAAATACCCATGTAAAAACACAGAAACAACTTACACAGAGTTGAACAGATATGCTCTGCCCTGACTTCCTTGAAACGACTAAAAGAAAAAAAAAGACACATTCCTTAGAGAGCTGCATATAATATCACGTCCTAATGTTAATCTGAAACTACAGTATCTTCTTTGTTATCTGATGTGATATTAAACAGCATGTGTTGATGTTCTAATCTGCAAGCTTCATATGCTTAACAAACATGTTTGTTCACACCCGGTTCCTGCAGCTGTTGTCAGGTCCTTAATTGTTGGCTCATTAATCACCTTGGAGATGAGCTCGTCATGGTTGGCGAGGTGTGCTCTGCAGTGGATGCAGCTGTAGGTGCGGTGGCAGCTGGGCAGGTACGCCTGGAAAGTTTTGGAGCGCGTCATGGTGACCATGGGCCGGGTCGGCGGGCGGTGCAAGAAGGGGCTGCCGGCCCAGGTCGGCTCACAAGGGAAGCACCGCAACACACAGGTGAGGGCCGTGGTGGGGCGGGGTGGGAGGTATACACCTGCGCACACACACAGGGATGTCCTGGGGTGAGTGACCTCTGAGTCAACCACTGCCGTGAGTTTGGGATGGAACTATCTACAAGGTTACATTATTATTGCTCAAATTTAGTATTTTAGTAAGATTAGGAATCAAGAACCAGTTCTTATTCAGAATCTATAACACTACTGAATCTACAGTGTGAATCTTACAATTCCTGAAAAGAATGAATCTTATAAGAAGTAGGGCTGCAAAATGATTAATCGATTCAAAATAAAAGTTTGTTTACACACTATGAGTGTACTGTTTATATTTATTATGTATAAATAAATACAAACACATACATGTATATATTTAAGAAAAAATCTGTTCGTTTATTATAGTAAATATTTATATTTAATAAATATAAATTATATCAAGTGTTTACCTACCAATATATATTTTTTAAATCTCTACAGTGGGTACGGAAAGTTTTCAGACCCCCTTAAATTTTTCACTCATTTTTTTTTATATTGCAGCCATTTGCTAATATCATTTAAGTTATTTTTTTTTCCTCTTTAATTTACACACAGCACCCCATATTGCCAGAAAAACACCGATTGTTGACTTTTTGCAGATTTATTAAAAAAGAAACCTGAAATATCACATGGTCCTAAGTATTCAGGACCCTTTGCTCAGTATTTAGTAGAAGCACTTTTTTGATCTAATACAGCCATGAGTCTTTTGCAACAAGTTTTTCACACCTGGATTGGGGATCCTCTGCCATTCCTCCTTGCAGATCCTCTCCAGTTCTGTCAGTTTGGATTGTAAACGTTGGTGGACAGCCATTTTTTAGGTCTCTCCAGAGATGCTCAAATTGGGTTTAAGTCAGGGCTCTGGCTGGGCTTTTCAAGAACAGTCACAGAGTTGTTGTTGTGAAGCCACTCCTTCGTTTTTTTTAGCTGTGTGCTTAGGGTCATTGTCTTTTTGTAAGGTAAACCTTCGGCCCAGTCTGAGTTCCTGAGCACTCTGGAGAAAGTTTTGCGTCCAGGATATCCCTGTACTTGGCCGCATTCATCTTCCCCTCGATTGCAACCAGTCGTCCTGTCCCTGCAGCTTAAAAACACCCCCACAGCATGATGCTGCCACAACCATGTTTCACTGTTGGGACTGTATTGGACAGGTTTGTTATGAGCAGTGCCTGGTTTTCTCCACATTATACCGCTTAGAATTAAGGCCAAAATGTTTTATCTTGGTCTCATCAGACCAGAGAATCTTATTATTTCTCACCATCTTGGAGTCCTCCTTGTGGGCTTTCATGTGTCTTGCACTGAGAGGCTTTCGTCGGGCCACTCTGCCATAAAGCCCCGACTGGTGGAGGCTGCAGTGATGGTTGACTTTCTACAAATTTCTCCCATCTCCCGACTGCATCTCCTGGGGCTCAGCCACAGTGATCTTTGGGTTCTTTTTTTACCTCTCTCACCAAGGCTCTTCTACCCCGATAGCTCAGTTTGGCCGGACGGCCAGCTCTAGGAAGGGTTCTGGTCGTCCCAAACGTCTTCCATTTAAGGATTATGAAGACCACTGTGCTCTTAGGAACCTTAAGTGCAAAAGAAATTTGTTTGTAACCTTTGCCAGATCTGTGCCTTGCCACAATTCGGTCTCTGAGCTCTTCAGTCAGTTCCTTTGACCTCATGATTCTCAATTGCTCTGACATGCACTGTGAGCTGTAAGGTCTTATATAGACAGGTTGTTGGCTTTCCTAATCAAGTCCAATCAGTATAATCAAACACAGATGGATTCAAATGAAGGTGTAGAACCATCTCAGGATGATCAGAAGAAATGGACAGCCACTGAGTTAAATATATGAGTGTCCACCGAGCAAAGTGTCTGAATACTTAGGACATGTGATATTTCAGTTTTTCTTTTTTAATAAATCTGCAAAAATGTCAACAAATTCTGTGTTTTTCTGTCAATATGGGGTGCTGTGTGTACATTAATGAGGATTTTTTTTTTAACTTAAATGATTTTAGCAAATGTTTGCAATATAACAAAGAGTGAAAAATTTTAAGGGGTCTGAATACTTTCCTTACCCACTGTATATATATTTGTGTATTTATATATACATAATAAATATACACAGTACACACACATATAGTGTGTAAACATAAACTTTTGTTTTGAATCGATTAATCATGATTAATCGTTTTGCAGCCCTAGAAGAAGGAGCTTTTTAGTTAAAATATAAATATAAACATAAAAATCAACAGATAATTTTTCAATTGATGTTGCTGGTAGATATAATGTTGTAGCATCTGAGTACATAACTGTCCTTGCACGCTTTAAAACCAAAGGAAGATCATTGGTAAAAATAGAAAATAACAATGGTCCTAAACAACTTCCTTGAGGCACACCAAATTGCAACTCTTTCATTTCCGAATAACTTCCATTATAAAATACACATTGCCTCCTATTAGTCAGATAACTTTTAAACCAATGTACAGTCTGAGAAGTAAATTTATAACATTTAAATTTTTCCAGCAATAATTTATGATCCAATACATCAAAAGAAGAGCTAAAGTCTAACAATACTGCTCTGCTCCTACTAAATTATTATCATCAATCTGTACTAAACAATCATCTGTCATCTGTGTTAATGCTGTTCCTGTTGAATGTCCTTCTCGATATATGCATGCTGAAAATCAGAGAATAAATTATTATTATTATATAGAATTGAATTTGTTCACAGACTATCGTTTCAAACACTTTACTAAGAACTGGCAGTAAACTTATTGGTCGACTATTAACACCATTAAAACTCAGTGCTGGATTTTCTGTAGAGGAGTAACCTTTGCTTCTTTCCAAGCTAAAGGAAAGATCCCTTTTTTAATACTGATATTAAAGATGTGGCAAACTGGTTCCGCCAAATAGTTGTCTTTTTACAAGTAATTTTACAAGGCGACCATCTAAGTTATCCATTCCCGATTGTTTATCTATATTTATAGTTAATCATTTTTGTTCCACTTGTTGTACATTTACTTTGTTCAATTCAAAGCACTGGGCTGGCTTATCATTTATTATTTTTTAAATTCAAAATTTCTTCTCTTAGTTTATGTACTTTATTTATGAAAAAAGTCATTAAAGTAATCAGCAATTTCATCTTTTTCATATAAAAAAAGGAGTTTGACCTGATTTCCTACCCATTACTTCATTAAGAATATTCCACAATTTTTTGCCATCATATTTATATTCACTTATTTTTACTTTATAAAACATCATTTTCTTTTTCCTATTAATTTTAGTTACTTGATTTCACAATTTGCAATAAACTTCCCAATCCTCCTTATTCCCAGTTCTGTTTGCTATACCCTTTATTCAATTTAATTTATGTTGCCTCAAAAAAATTAAAAATAAAATAAAATAAAAACACTCGAAAATTATTTAAAAGTATGGGTAAACTACTTTTATGAGAATTGTTTTAAAATTATTCACTATTGAAATTATCTCATCATTTTGCAACAGAATTGTATTTTATTCCCAACTCTTTTCTTCGTCAAAAATACTAAAAGACTACACACCTCTAAACTTTGGTGTATAACTTGTCCTGCACAATTCACACTGTATCAACAACACCTCAAATTCAGTGTTGTTTTGTTAACTAAAACGAAATCTATTAAAATAATTTCTGTTAAATGCTGAAATAAAATGTAAATATTAGATGAAAAACGTTAAACATAAATTAGTTGCTAAATTATTATTAAACGTAAAACGTAAATGAACAGAAAAGTTGCTTTGGAGTAAAGTTGAAGTACTAAATTTACTAAAACTGAAACATTAAAGCTTAATAAAAATACTAAAAACGAAAACAGCACATAAAAAATACAAAAACTTATGCTAAAATTAAAATGGATACATAACTAAAAAATATAAAAATAACAGCTAATTATTAAAAACATGAATAAATACTACAGTAGTAATACTGCTTAAAGGCACAATATGTAATTTTCCCTGCTAGAGGGTGCGTATTCAAAATAAACAAAGAGACAAAGGCATAGTTTGATGACGCCGTGACTGAGTGTGGAATCATGGGAGTTGTGGTCTTCATCCCCACAGCCGATGCAATCCGACGGGACTCGGTCAGAAATAATTTTCATGGATGAGCTAATGATTTTCACGTAGTAGAATGAAGGCGGGTGAGCGAGCAAAAGAGGCCTGCTGACAGCGTGGACACACGGCTCGAAAGCAGCGGAGCTTTATTATGCCACAGTCGACCGCTTCCGCTCCTTCCGGTCGTGGGTATGTGGGGGGAAAAAGAAGCAGCGCTGTTTTATCATACTAGATACATTTGAAAGTTCTGTTATAATGCGTCTTCTCTTTGCGGCGTCACCGTCCTAATTAAAACCGCCCAACATATCAGCGTGTTTGTTGGTTTCCATTTTTGTCTACAAAACACAACCGGAAATCGAGGCGTTATGACGTCATTGGCAGGCGACACAATGACACTATGGACACGCTCCGTGTAGCTAGTTAAAATTGCTTATTTCTCTGGATTTAAACATTCTTCGAAAACATTTGGGATAATGTAAGTACATAAGTCAGCAAAATATATAACATTGTTCTAGTGGTTTTTGGATATTTTAATAAAAAAATTGTACATATTGTGCCTTTAATCGTGTGAATTATTGAAAGGTGTGCTATAGATATAGAATAATATTTAAATACTTATAAATATTTAAATCCTAACATCATGGTGGCCATTTCTGCATGATCAAACCCTCTTTCCATTTTGTTCAATAGTGGTGCAGATATTGCACACTTCACCTTTAAGAATGTCCATCGGTTAGCAAGTGTTTGCATGCACCAGTTTTTTTGCCTTTTTGAGGCTTTGTTGAGGCAGGGGTGAGCCCATCTTAAGAGTCTGGAGCAAAAAGCGGCTCTTATGTTCTGTCCATTGTTTCCCCGCCAAAGCGTGGGGTTGGAGAATAAAGAGTCTACTGATAGATCGAAGCTCTTTCCCACACAAACCCACAACCGTCGGCTGGCACAAACGCATACTCGTACTGCGACATGTCCACAAATAAACTCAAGCACACCCTGACCCATGCTGGTATTATAGGACTCCGCGAGTTTGCTCAGGACACAATGCTGAAAGATCTTGTGGTGTTTTCTTACAGTTTACTGTCGACCAAACGATGCATTTTGTGACACTGCTGATAAATGCATAATAGATTAGATAATGGATTTCTCTTTCTCTCACAGAAGCTTTGGGAGAGACTAGTGGCTTTTATTTGTTCAAAGTTAATACTGGTTCCGTTTCAATATTATTTAAACTGAAATGTAAGCTGTTTTGTATGAAAATATCAATAAATTATAGCAAAAGTGGAATCAGGTTATCAGTAGATGTAAACTATCCTCTGAGACTCCATGCTGAAGGAAACGATGATCAAATCCACCTTTTAGTGCCCTCAAATTATTTTTCCAACCTATTCATGTCTTTGCTTGGGATTTTGTGTTTGTATTCCTCTTTATTCATGCAGCTGCAAATTGAATCCAGGTTTTGTATTCCCACAACAGGCAGATCGATAAAAGTGAAGCGAGAGAGTCTTGGTATGGCTTCATCATGCAGACAAAAACACATCAGATGAGCTCTGATCCAATCCATGAATGCTGATGATCCTTCAGGCACAACCAGTTCAAATACTGATCACTGAACCAATACATAAACTGTGCCACAGATCACAAAGCTGGACACAAGCTAGATGGAAAGCAACATAGCTTATCAGATGCTTTATAGTAATTTTATCAATTGTTTTTAGGGATCGTTCACAGTTCACACCAAAATGGAAATGCTGTCATCATGTCATTCCAAACTTGTACTTTATTTCTTTTATGGAACATAAAAGGAGATATTTTGAAATTAAATCACTTCCACTGAATAAAGAAAGTTATACAGGTTTAGAACGAACAACATAAGGGCAAGTAAATTATGACAATTTCATTTATGCATGAACTCATTTAAACAAACGATTCAGTCAGATTCTAAGCAGATCTAAGCTGTTCAGAGTGTTTTTTCAGGTTTGCAATGCTCAACATAGTACAAACACTACTAAAGTACATTAGAGCATTAAAGGGTTACTCCACCCCAAAATGAAAATTGTGTCATTAATCACTTACCCCCATGTCGTCAATTGTTGAATAAAGTCGTTATTTTTGTTTTCTTTGCGTACAAAAAGTATTCTCTTTAAAGGAATAATTCACCCATAAATGAAAAGAAATTGGTCACAATTTATTAACTCTCACATCATTGTAGACCCATATGCTGTTATTTTTTCCATGGAGCAACATTATTTTAAAGAAATTTTATATAGCTCTTTCCTTTTGTAAGAACTGCTTAGACAAGTTAGTCCTCTACTATTTTTCTTTAAGAATGGTCATAGATTTTTTTTTTTAATGTCAGTTACATAAAAAAGCATTTTAGTCTAATTTGAATCCTAAAAGTAAGACTGATTACCCTTTGCCTTGACTAACTGCTAGTTGGTCAAACCAGGGTTGCCATGTCTGCAGTTTTACCACGGAATTAGGCTATTTTTACACTGTTGCTGTGAACTGTTTTTTTAGTCCACTTTAAAGCAATCTCTCCCCCATCATCCTGAAAGCTATTTTGACAGAGGAGGACCGCTCGGAATGTGATTTCGATGGAGAAGACCACCGACGGAGGGGAAAACCAGATAATAAACGCGATTGGACTAGTTTTGGGCTGGTCTTGAATAGCAATTATGCTGATTTTGTTTCACAGACCTGGCAACCCTGGGTCAAACTAGCTCTTTAGACACAAGCTGTGTCCAAAGTCACGTTGTCTAGCTAGCAGGTACTACGTTAGGCTTAAGACTTACTTTACAACCATTAAAAAAACTTTCTATATAGTATAAATATGAGTAGCATGAATGAAGTCCAGACATACATTTTCCGTCATTTTATCAGTCACATGTCCTACCAGCTACCATTCACAACTCTCCTCTGGCTTCATGCGATAGTAAAGTGTTTATCAAATGTATACTCCAAAATTTGGACAGAAGTAGTCAAACATACCCCCCCGACAACCATACTTTTATAATTTTGGAAAATGGTGTAATACGATGTTACGTCATAGCAAAATGATTATACAGCCCCTGTAATTTCCTGAGTGGGTCATGAAAATTAAAATGTTATGCTTTTTGTAATTATCCTTTTCTGATGGCTTGTATTTGCATTCATAAATGCAGATTATTATGCACAGAGTGTCACAGTATAATACCATAGCTTAAGACCTGCAGGAAATACTATTGAAAAACGTAATCTCTGCAGACCGGATTGAATTTGACAGCATTTCAGAAATTACTTGTCAGCATTTAAGCTCTCCGAATTCGATCGTGTAAGAACGAGAGAGCTTGTTGAATATAAAACAGTAATCAATTCGTATTATTGTTTTATGTAATAACTCTCTGTTTGAGTGCTGTGCTGTACTAAACCTCATGTACTGACAGCATACTGACACATACTGACAGTATACAGGGCTGGATTTCAGCCACACTGCACTACTGGCACTGTGTCCTCATGGCAGCCCAAGCATGCCTTCAAATTGGACCCCTGACAACAGAGCCATAAACAACATTTAATATGAATTTTTGAGCCTAATACAACATACCAGAGCGAATTCCCACTAAAAAAGGCAGTAAAATGTGAGACTTGTTGAAATGTGATCATCACATCACAATATCACAACTTCACAGGTTGATAACTCAACCCACTGCTCAATGCTGCAGTATAACTGTCATTAAAGTAATATGAATTCAAACCCAGGCATCAATGCTGTCTAGTTAGAGAGCTTACAAGGTTTTCAAACACAGGCAATATAATATTTTATATTATCCCAATATTGTTTATCTTTATTTAATAAATAAAAAAGTCAAAAAGTCCATGAAAGTGCAAAATCATGTGTTATGTGTGGTCATGAATTGTAGTTTATAGTGTCTGGGTCAGTTAACTAATATTCTATTCTAAAAATCCTAAATACCCGATATTTTGGTTATTCCTACTCCAATAACTAATCATTTGATGTCATGCTGAACTCACTTCTATTGCAATTTTATTGAAAAATTTGCTAAATATATTTCATTGTATTCAGTTCTTTTAATGATCAATTTAAACTCTGACTATTCTATAAATGTTTATAACATATTCCCTAATATTGAATGTTACTTGATTTTTAAAATGTCTGTAAAATAGTCTCTTGAATAGTATGCTTTTTTAAATGCTGAATATTCTATTTTTATAAATATATTTTTATTCTAAATACATATATATATAATATATTATATATATATATAAAAATTAGTTTTAGTTTGAATATAGATAAAATTGCAAGTAGATCTGCAATGTTTATTTCCAGGAGAACTCAGACATGACGCAGACTGGATAAAGTGCACACTAATGCAGCCCTAAATGCAGAAATGTCTTCATTTATGACTGATAGCACTTACATGTCATGCAGACACAACGATTAAGGAGATCACTGTCAGAGATGATACATGTGCCACTGCTGTTGCTGCAGTGATGCTGATGCTGATGCTGCTGGTGGATGTGATAGTGGAGGTGTTAGATAAACAAGCATCAGCAGCACCACTGCGGACCTGCAGCACATCACAGCATCCAGCATCTCCAGCACTACTATAATGCAAAACTGCCATCATAACCTGATGCTCTTACACAGCTCACTGTCAATAGCAGTTAACATGATTACATAATACATAAAGCAGATGACTATACCAAACTTTCATATTTAACAACTCGTTAAAATGTCAGGCATTTACCTTTGAAAAGAAGAAATCGAGGTGGAGAGATAGTGGCACGCGCTCCTCTTCCGTGAAAGTAAATCAAGATTCACAGTAAACTTTGCGTGTGCATTCCTATCACGACAAATTCCCTCTCCCGCTTCTCTCGCGGTCAGTGTGGACGTGGTGCATGTAAACCAAGTTTAGTCTGGGCACGATCACACTGTACATCTCCTACAACGCGAATGGCAACTGCTTCCACCAATCACTGAGGAGCAGAGGCATAGCAACACTACGCTGATTGGACAGAACGTGAAAAAACTCAACCAATCATTATTTAGGCTGGTATCTGCAGCGCTAACTGAGTTTAGGCAGAATTTGTCGTCAAAATCTAATTTGTTCGTTTAGTATATATTTCACTTTGGGCTTGAAGGTACAGCTGCTTCATCGTGTTCATTCTTTGATGAAATCGTTTCAAGGTCCTACCAAATACAACTATGTAAGTATATTCTTTTTAAAACTTTTTAAAACACCTTGAAGTACTACTTCAACACTTAAACTCATTAGGAAATAGCAGTAAGGCATACAGCATAATCTATGACAATTAGTTAAATGTACGGTTGAAGACGTTTTCATGTTGCATACAGTATTTATATATTATATGTTATTTCGTAGTGTATGTGTAAAGTGATATGATACGTTCACAAACAGTGCTTATATTTCATATGTGTTTGGTTGGTTAGTTGAAGCAAGTTTTAGCTATCATAGAGCGCCCCCTTCTGGTCAAAATGCGTTTTTTTCCAGTTATGGTCTGTATCAGCGAATGATTTTTAAAGTAACACATTTGTATCCAGTGTTGAACTTTGTGGAAACATTAAACTAGTGACAATTTGGAAAGTGTGCATTAAGAGATACTGTAAGAGTCCACAGACCCAAAAGAGTTTTATGTGAGCCCATAATAACACTAAGGCAAGACATAGTCTGTTTAAATTCACTTATAAAATATATTTAATGGCAGTATATTCACATATCCAAACAGAACTGTGCTTCCGATACCAAATATTATCTATAATAACTAATCTTTGAATTACAGTACTATCATTTACAACTAAAACAGTGCACTGAATTCATACGCTTCGATACCAAACTATCTCTATATAACTAATCTGGAATTCACAGTACTATCATTTACAACTAAAACAGTGCACTGAATTCATACACAACCAATGAAAGTGGCTTGGAGAAAATATGAACCAGAAAATTAAACACAGCACAAAGCTAAGAGTTACTGTATCTGTATACACTTCACAAAAGAGGGAAACATTTGAACTCCACAAATGCTTGATTATCTAAAAGTCTTAAGATTCATTCTGTTCAGGAGTGAGTTACTGTCATGTCAGTTTTGAATGCATTCTGTTTTTCCTTAAAAGAGTGTTTCTGTTTACCGTTCTCTTTCAATACAGCTAAACTACCAGCATTTTATAGATAAAACCTTTTCCTGTTTTAGCAAAAGTACATTCAAATGTCACATGAACACTATACACTACACTTGATTATGACCCTTGTTACACTCCAAACACAACTTCTTTCATCAGTGTATAATATACACAACCAGTCAAAAGCTTGGACAAACTTGACTGACATTGTTTTTCATGATAACAAAACCTTTTGTCCTAAAGGCTATTGCTTGAATACATGAAGATGCTTTTAAAGACAAATATTAAGTTTCACTATGCATGACATTTTTTACTAATTTTACCTGTTATTTATTGTATTATTATTATTATCATTATGAGTTGGATTATATATTAAATGAAAGCAGAAACAAGTTTTGAAGCAACTCAAATGAGTTTTCACATGTATAAAATGTTTTAAATGGTACATAATTACCATACTTTCTTTAATATTATACATTGTAATGTTGACATAGTAACAATGAAGATTGAGCTGGTGTGTCAAAACTTCTGACTGGTGGTCATATATATTAAACTACACTTAACATTTCAAGCAATAGTGAGGCATCTTTTCAGCCACAACTTATCTCAAAATTGACAATCTCTTATTGTCAAAAGAAACAAATTCACAAAAACAAAATATACACGTCAAATCAAACCACAGAGTAAACATAAAAATATATAATGCCTTCTGATTATTGGTCTCTCAACAATCCCATAGTACACCCCTGAAACTAGTATTTATTTTTAGTGCCCTGGAAAAACCTCAGTAGCTTCGGTCTCGAAATTTAGACAATTGACTCTTTAGTGAGTTCAGTGTTATTGCAGAAACTGATGCACAGCAAGTACCTGTGGGATTTACATCCTCACATTGTAATAACAATACAATGAAAGTGCCTGTAGAGAAAACTTCACAGAAATGTCATGATGATCATGACACCATCCCAACATGATTGATCTCACCATAACCTCAGCCTCTTTTTATGGATAACATGTATTGCTATGAACTTAAAGCAACAGAAGTATTTCATGACAACCTATTTGGTTTAAAATGGCTCCGACGCTGATCGCAGATGTATGCAGAACTGATAGCTGCCACTTCTACACTCATAGACATAAACAGCAAAGAATGTTGGGTAATTAAAAGGCCCATTTAGAAGCCAAAGATCAGTGGAAAAGCTAATTGATTGTTTACTTTGGCTGACAAGTGTTATTTAAGAGTGTAGTTGTTTTTCTCCATGAACTCTTTTAGCTTGGTGGGATAGTCTGTCATAATCCCTGTAGCCCCAAGGTCAAAAGCACGTTTAAAGTCCTCCTCGTCGTTCAACACCCAGACATACACCTGCGGTTGGAAAGGAAAAAACAAAGACCAGTGGAAAAGTCCCATGATGACATTCCAGTCAAGAGCGAAATTCCATTCAAAGCTCCTGCCATCTGCTCATGCACATCACAGCACTCAAAGCAATCTTAAGCATAAAGAACAAGTGGTGTATGACCTAAATCTCATTTGGAGATTAGCACTCACCTGTATTCCTCTGCTCGTCAGATGATCGAATAATGCTTTTCTCATGAGGAGCCTGAAAATACATTCATATCGAAATTCTAGCATATTTACGACTCTAGCAAGTATTAGAGTAACATGGCTAAGCTTAAGCTTTTCTTTATGCTTGTAATTATTTTCATCACTAAGACCAGAATGTGCAAAAACTCTAAAGAAGGCAGTTAACTACTTTCCAATAAGAAACACATAAACCGTGTTAAGTAAATATTTAGGTAAAAGGTTTATTGAGGCCAGAGTGCACATAAACTTACGTGTCTGCCAGCCATGTTACGAAACGCTGACTCCGTGTCTGACGCTCAGGATCCTTGAGTCTACGAGAAACCAAATCTTTATCACTTCTCAGATTTCCAACAAAAAATGTCTAGCAAAGCACTCGTTTTGTGAGCATACAAAGTCTGCTGAGCCTGAATGTACGAAGGACCAAATCTAAAGATTTTTTTTAAATACTAGAAAAGGAACTATAGGAGCATGTACACTATATTGCCAAAAGTATAGGGACACCCCCTTCAAATGAACAGGTTTGACTACTTTAGTAATATCCATGAGTACAAATCTTAATGCTAAAGCATATAATGATATCCTAGGGAATTATGTGCTTCTAATTTTATAGCAACCTTTAGGGCAGTCGTGGCCTAATGGATAGAGAGTTGGACTTGTAACCCAAAGGTCGCGGGTTTGAGTCTCAGGTCGGCAGGGGAGTTGGGGTCGGAGGTTTAGTGAATAACCAGCGCTCCGCTACACCTTCAATACCACTTACTGAGGTGAGAACCTTGAGAAAGCGCACAAACCCCCAATTGACCGGGTGTGTGTTCCCTACTCAATGCTGGGTGTGCACTTGGGATAGGTTAAATGTAGAGCACAAATTCCAAGTATGGGACATCACGTCCTTACCTTTTCTATTCTAACATGAATAGAAAAGGAATTATTTTCAAGGAAACTTCCTTGCCTTGTCTCTGTGGACAAGGCAAGGAAGAACTTGACTGGTCTGCAGAAAGCAAAGTCCTAATCCCAGCTGAACACCTCTACTGTGACTTTAAATGCAGACCTTGAGCAAAAAACTCATCAACAAACACCTGTGATTTGTACATACATATGGACAAATGTATTGGGACACCCCCTTCTTTAGAACAGAAAAAAGGCACTTCCAAAACTCTGGCAACAAAAATGGAAACATGTATTTAAAAATTGTATTTCCATATTTTTTTGCCACAGTTTTGGAAGTGTCTAAAATGACTGTACCCATATTTACAACTCATTACAACACCAAATTGGTGTTTGGTGATGAGTTTTTGGCACAAGGTCTGCATTTAAAGTCACACCAGAGGTGTTCAGCTGGGATTAGGACTTGGCGTCCTGCAGACTAGTCAAGTTCTTCCACACTGACTCAATCAATAATTTCTTTCTGAACCTTGCCTCATACACAGAGCCATTGCCATGTTAGAATAGAAAAGGGTCCTGTCCAAACTTGTTGCTATAACATTAGAAACACACAATTCCCTAGAATATCATTATATGCTTTAACATTAAGATTTGTACTCATGGAAACCTCATTTGTACCTGTTCATTAGAAAGGGGTGTCCCAATACTTTTGGAAATATAGCGTATGCATGACTAAAATGCATATGTTCCTCACTTGGAAATGGCATGGGAATCTCCAGGAATTGTTCCTTAAGTGGGACGAAGGGCAGGAGGCCTGTGTAGAAAAGACCGAGTAACAGCAGCACTCTGGGCAAACTGAACAAGATTGGGATTTGTGGATTCTACAAAACAAATAGAAAAACGTCAGATATTGACATTTTGCGTACATTATTGTTCAGTTATGTTGTTTACTAATAACCAGTGTATTACCTCTTTGTAACATTTCTTAACAACTTCGTTGCTGGAGTTTCCCCAGACGGTCAGATGCTCCCTGTTGTATCGCACAACCAGCTCGGACACCTGACAGAAAAAAAGTAAAACACTATTTTGCTCATGGTGAACTCGTCTCACCAACCTGATTTTAGTGGTGACAAGCAGCTGCACAGACAGAGGATTCGAGGAAATGAAATATGAGCGGGACAGCAGGGGCCCACAAACCTTCTTGATGAGAGTGTCATTGTTGACCTTGATGTCGATGTTTATAGGGGTGTTTGGAAAAGCTTCAAAAACGTCTCTCAGCAGAGGGATGCGTTTGTCATCTCCTCCTTCACAGTAGCACTCTGAAACAAATCAGGAATAATGTAATAGTTGGACATACATGTCTTAGTTACCATTAAATGTATACAAAACATATCTGAAACGTTTATACAGTGGCTGAAAAACCAAGACCACATGTGCATCTGTTTTGGATTTCAATTGAGTAAAAATATGAACCGAAAAGTAGAAAAAAATGAATTCCATAATAAAAGTGCTATAATGGGGCCATCTGTACAAAGGAGTTCACATGATCAACGTTACAAACTTACTTTCATTTGATTTGTGACAAAGAAATGGATCAGAAAAAGTTTTTTCATATTCATTTTGCATTATAACATTACCATATAATTTATTTATTTATTTACTGTATTTATTTTAATACTACTACTTTGTTTCCAGGATTTAAATACAATATAAAATTATTTAAATTTTTTTTTTATTTAAACGAATTTTAAATAAAAATTATTGGAGTACATTTTACAATAAAATTGTCACGATTCGGTCTATGGACTTCCGTTATTCATCACCAGAGGTCACCCTTTCCATTTCATTGACTCTCGCACTACACAAACTGTTGCATAGCACCCTGGACTACATATCCCATCATTCTTTGCACGATTTGCACACTGCACTGATTGCACACAGCTGTTTCTAATCACCTCACTCACTATATAACACCCACTCTAACCACCTTTCTCTGCTGAGTATTGTTTAGCCTGTACCCCTTTCCGAGCCTTAGTGTTTTCCTTGTTTTGCCTTGCCTGTTTCTGCGGTATCTGATCTTTGCCTGTTTTCCTGTATTTCTCCCTCTCGTCTTGCCCTTGTGATTCTGTCTGCCGATCGTCGACCTGTTCTAGCCCTAGGACTATTCTTGTGTTTGGCCCGCCATATACCTGTTTGCCATTGTTCGACCCTGCCTGTTATACCACGTCTCTTTAAATAAAGCTTGCAGATGGATCCACACGTCTCGTCAGCCCCGTTACAAAAATACTATTTCAGTCTTTTTACTTCAAATTTAATGATTAATTCAATTTGTTATTTCTTTGTAATTATTCATCAAATTTACTAGCTATTTCTAAGCGAAGCCATTTTTTTCAGTTTAGATTTTCAATCCCAGATTTTTAAGGTGGTCTCAGTTTTCTACTTCACTGTAGCATATTAGCAACACTACAGACACATTGGGAATCTGCTTAATTATACCTTCAGATTTGTCGAGCATTACCTGGACTGAACACTCACCTCGTTTGAAAGACACCCCAAGCTTACAAAGGTAAGGTGGAAGATCCTAAGAAGACAAACACACAAACACTTTCAGAATACAGCATATATTTACATGCTGACATTAGAGTTTATGGCCTACTACAAATTAGTCAAGTCTTGAAACATTTGGACTGCGATTGTGAATACAGGATGTTTGAAGTTTCTCAACTCACAGCATAAGCCACATCTGAAATGTATGCATTAATTCCAGTCGACCGCTTCAGGTTGGAATCGTGCAACACCACCACCTGCTCATCCTTGGTCCAATGACAGTCCAGCTCCAACATGTCAGTGCCCAGTTGAACAGCGCTGAGGAAGAAGAAAATGTACAACAGATGGGTTAAGGAAGCATCTGTTCATAAATCACGAACATGAAGCTTTTCATCCAGGGCTGCGTTTCCCAAAAGCATCATAAGCTTAAGTACATCGTAGACCCATTGAAACCAAGGGTTCTACGATCAACTTAGGCTTATGATGCTTTTTGGACAGCCCTGATCCTCGTAAAAAAAAATTTTGTCATCAACTCATAATGCCACTTGGATGAATGATGAAGAAACACTTCAGATGCTTCTGAATTCTTCAAGATCAAGTATACAAAGTTAACTAAGCATGTTAGGTTTTAGTACAGTCCTACTCATCAGTGCAAATCCAAGCAATGAATCGCCGCCAACTGAGAAACTCACTGCCTGAAGGCTGCCATTGTGTTCTCCAAGTTCTCACCAGCTCCTGGAGATGAAGAAAAACAACAATAGCAGTGCTTGGTATTTGCTTTTGTTAGTCAACTAAATTACTCCAAGTGGTGTTTATGTTCAGACTGCCTGTAGTTTCTGCAGTATTCCAGGGTTCAGTCAATAAAGTCAATTATGAACCCTCTGAACCAACACTGGCCCAACATGATGAAGGTACTATGAGATATGACTTAAAGATAAAAACAGGCTTTCCATTACATAGACAAGACAAAAATGTTGCATGACTATAAGGCTACAGTCAGCAATGTTATGAATGTAGCCCTGTAAGATTCATCCACTGACTGTGTCTCAAAACCTAGTGAGCTTCCTACCAAGTGAGCATTTTGTACATCACAGCTCACTAGGTCTTATTGAAATACAAGGAAAAGGAGTGATTGGATAAACGATGGAAAGCCTCGGACAGCTGTAGACTTGATAAAGCAGCGTTTGTCAGTCACTTGTCACTCACCGCCGCGGTGTGAGATGTGTCTGCTCCGGAAGGCTTCTTTCTTTCGCCGATGCAGAAGAGACGGCCACTTGAGCAGTAACGCCGAGGTGAGCACATATCCGGTAACCGTAGATAAAACATAAACAGCGGCGCTCATGTTTACTTTTATCAGTCGGACAAGCAAGTCAGTCCTGTAAAGCCACTTGTATAACTACAATTCATTGAAAAGTGACGTGAAACGCGACAGTCTCTGCAGAAGTCAACGCACCGGCCGGTATCATCCAGCACCGCTGGCCAGCTGCTGCTGCCGCGCTTGAACAGCGACCAGAAGAAAGCCGAGTGAAGCTTTAAGGCACAGCATGTAGTGTCAGTCAGATTAGATCCTTCTTTATTTGCATCGTCATGCATTTCTCTGTTAACCCACCCCTTGGGTGCAGTCCAGTGTTTCTTGACAGGCCACCCCCTCCGCAGTCGAGTCAGTAATAAAACTACAGTCGCAGGAACGCGCATGCGCACTACAAGCGTCTGATGACGCGAGTGAACGCAAGAGGATGCTCATGTGTCAGATCCATTCCGCTTTAAACAAACTGTGTTCCTTTACAACAAAGGGTCAGTGAAAGAAAATTAAAGGGATAGTTCACCCAAAAATATAAATTCTGGCATTATTTAGGCCTACTGACACTCAAGTTGTTCCAAACCTGGTTCTTTATTCTGTTTAACTCAAAATAAGATATTTTGAAGATTGTTTGTAAGCAAACAGTTGATGGTAGCCATTGCCTTATGAATGGAAGAAAAGTATTTTGTAAATATGGAAAAAAATACTATGGAAGTTGATGGCTACCGTCAACTGTTTGCTTTCAAACATTTTTCGTTTGTGTTCAACAGGAAACTCATTCATAACATCTTGAGGGAGAGTAAATAATGACCATTTTTATTATTGGGTGAATTGTTAAAAATGTTGTTTTCTCTTTTAATGTCTGTAGAGTTATGTGGAATGTGTGGAATGTTTCTTTAAGTCACGAACTTCCGAGGAAGTGACGTCAGCGAGTCCTATGTTGAAGGGAGAGCAGTTGTTAAATAAACTAGCCAAGCTGGTATGCGTGTCTGTCATCAAATGTCTACAATGTCTAAATAAAATACCCTTATTTGTGTGGTTTTGTAATTTTCTAGCATTAAATATAAAACATCAAAATTGTCAGTAAATGTAATAAAAAATGTTTAAAAACTAATGTTAGTTTTTGTGATATAATTTAAAATTTTATGTGACATCTAATAGGTATCTTATATGTCTCGAATGTTTTAAAAGCTAAATAAATTAATGGGACACCAAACGAATTGAAATGACAGTGAAATGGAAATGATTCTCAGTTAAAGATGTTAAAACAAAATTCTCTATATTTCACTTGAATGCTGGTATGATGTAAGGTGACAGGTGTTATCTCTCGACTAAAGTTCAAGATCTCAAGTGTTCTTTTACATCAATGGAATTTATGAGGGATTATTGATTATGCAACCCAAGGCATGAGACTTCAGCATGAATGACTTGACTCTGTTCTCTAAAGTAATAACCTATTTAGATATGCAATATAATGTCTGTAATCAGCACAATTCAACTTTTTTTTTCTTCCATAGATCAGAATTCACTATGTTGACACATATTCACTAAATATGTAGCCCTTCCTATATATTGCAAGCAACTGAACCAAGTGTCAAAGGTCAGTCAATTTGGTCTGTCAAAGTTCACTACAAAGTTCAAGCCTATATTGCAATCGCTAAGAAGTCAGATATATGACAAAGATTGTCAATTGAAATGCTTCTAAACCGAAGCTCTCTTTAAATACAGCATAGAAATCAGCATTTAAGACATTGCTGTGTTGACTGAATTTGCCTTGTAATCTAAGAAAGAGGAACCTGGTTAGAATAGCTGTAACTGATAAAGTTCTACATGTCGACAGCACTTGCAAAAGCCCTTCAAGAATGGAGGTTTCAGGAGAAAGAACTGCAGCAGCTTCAGGTAAATGATTTTCTGAATTTGTTCTGAATGTCCATATAACAATAGACCTTCACTAAATAAAGCATTTCTGTGTCCAGGAGACCCATCAGCTTTACCTGCAGAAGTTAGAGGAAGTCTCCAAACTTCAAAAGAGCTTTGCTGCCTCCATCGCTCGACAGAAAAAGAATTTAAAGGAGAATTTAAAGGCTTTGATTAAGTAAACAAAAAGTTTTTTTTTGTTGTTGTCATTTTTGTTATGCTGAAACTTTATTGAATATGATTGTTGCCTTTTACCGTGCAATTTATGTTCCCAATCATAGGTTTAATAAAGGACTGACAGAAGAGGAGAAGAATGAGGTTAAGGAGGCCAAAGATCACATCCGAAATATGCCGAGCCTAATCTTTCAAATGGAAGCATTTCTTCCTAAGAAAAATGGGTACTGAAAGTTTGTTCAAATGAAAGGTTGTTTCAACTAAGCTTTGTTTTCAGAAGCCGCAGATACATATTATTTGTTATTTTGGCTTATCTTTTCAAGGATTTATCTCAGTCTTGTCCTTGGGAGTATGAATGTCAACCTTCCAAGCAAAGAGGCCAAGTAAGCACCAAAAAAGATATATTTTAAATATATTTCAAATGTACTTAAATACAGAATATCAATAGATTTGTAACTTTATGTTAACTTTATGCATACATGATACATTTATTTTTCATAAGACATTAAGGCTTGCTTTCAGAGTTTTCTTGCACCATTTGCATTTGGCAAATAGGGTTTGTGTTTACAATTTAAGAATAAATACATTTATAACTCAAAAACGAAATTATATTTATTTAAACAAAGAATTTACAACAAAATAGAATAACAGCTCATTCACATTTAAACCTTAAATAAATACGTACATTAATTTCTTTCAGCTTTTGTAGAATACAGTCTTGAATAGGTCATCTTATACCTGTAAACTTTTTATTGTAGAGCTGAATACAAGGATGAGTATGAACGGTTCAAGCTGTATGTGACTGTGACTTTGTTCCTGCTGACCTTCGCTTGTCGCTTCTTCATCAGCTACAGGTAAGACTGAGTTCACACAGGTCTGACTGACACACTTTCCCTCACATTACATTTCATGCCTGTCTGTTGTGTGTCTGTAGAGTTGTGGATGCCCTTCTTAACTTCCTGTTGGTTTGGTACTATTGCACACTGACGATTCGTGAAAGCATCCTCATCAGCAATGGATCCAGGTCAGAAACTGTCAGATGAAACTATCTAAGAGACTTTCAGGTTTGAAGATGTGACATTGCTGCTGTCACACTAGAAATGTTTGATCAGTAATGGGTTTAATAAGCTGTCTCAAGGCCCTTCTCTTTTTGGCTTGTGCCATCTGCACAACCTTTGAATTTTTTTTTTTTTTAGGATTAAAGGCTGGTGGGTTTTCCACCACTACATTTCCACCTTTCTGTCTGGAGTCATGCTAACCTGGTGAGCCATTTCAGACCAGTTACTTAAATTGTCATTCACATGCAATTTTTTTTGTGTGGTGTACTTTTGAATGAAACTGGATTGTAAATTGTAAGGTGTGTGTATCAATTGGATCATGTAAAGTGGCGTTCCCATACTATCCAATAGCCCTTACAACCAAAGTGACACCGGTGGAAACAAACAGATATTGCAAGAGCAAGTTATTACGTCTTGATTAAATATTAGAAAGGCAACACATCAGTTTTGTTGTTCTTAACTGAACTATATCCAAAACTAAAACTATTTCAAATAATATTTTAATAAAATGTAATATTTCTAATATTTGTAAGGTTGAAATACAATAAAATATAAATATTACATGAAAAACAACTAACTGAAATAAAGCTTAGAACATCAACAATTATAGTATAAGAATCATATATTTTAAGTGAAATACTGAAATTACTAAATAAACATAAAACAATTTAAAGCTAAAACAGAACTATACACACACCAAAAATTATCAGAATTAGAAAAAACACATAATGACCAACTAAAGTACCAATTTATATAAATAATAATACTAAAATAACACTGCAGTTGTTTTCTTTGGAATAATGTTAAGATGTAAATTATTTAGGAGTGCAGTTTAAATTTAAATAGGCACATTTTATGTTGATTTTAAATGTATCAGCACAAGTTATTAGAACGAGTTATTAAAACAAAAAAACGTAAAACATTTTTTTATTACTAGAAATAAAATACCATATAAAAAAGTTAAAACCTTTCAGTTGCCAAGGCAACATTTCCAATTTCTTTAGTTACAGTATCTTGACGCATTAAAAAACTAAAAAATAATACGGAAAAAAAATGAAAATGAATAAATGAATAAATAAATAAATAAATAATTCAAAATATTAATAAAAACTTGAATTGTATCTCAGTGATACTAAAGTAACCCTGATCAGCATTAAAACGATACATTTGTTTTGAATCCGTGAATTGCCCTCAAACAACTCTTCTGTTGTATATGTAGGCCAGATGGTGAAACATACCAGTCTTTCAGGAACCAATTTCTGGCCTATTGTTTGTATCAAAGTAAGTTACAAACTCTTCATGGAGACACCACCTTGTAAAACATCTGTTGTGGGAAAAATACCAACACTGCGATATTGAGCGATTCTGAAGGCAAACGTATCACCTTCTCTCACAGGCTTTGTGCAGTATCTTCAGTACTACTATCAAAGTGGGTGTCTCTACAGGCTAAAAGCACTGGGAGAAAGACACAACTTGGATTTGACTGTTGGTAAGGATTTCTTGGTTTGCAGTATAAAGGAAATCTGACAGTGTAAAGCTTTTTATCAAATAGCTTTTTGTTTCCACAGAGGGCTTTCAGTCGTGGATGTGGCGGGGACTGACATTTCTTCTCCCCTTTCTCTTCCTGGGCCATGTACGTGTTTGTCTATCCTATAGAATATATAAATTCAAAGCATAATTTGTCATATATAAAGAATAAAGCTTTGAAAATGGAACAGCATATGCATTGCCTAATGAAAGAAATCATTTACTGTATATCTTGGTTCAGTTCTGGCAGCTATGGAACAGTATTTCTCTCTTCAGAATGGCACAGATGCCTGAAAGTAAAGAATGGCAGGTCAGTGTTGCTTTGTAGACCTTTCCACAACATCATAATGAAATAATAAGTTAAGTCCTCTCACTTAGCTAAAGATTATGAATCAATTAAGACTGCGATCTTGAAGTTGCAATAACCTCTTGACCTCTTTTTTTTTTTGCAGGTGTCCATGTGTGGCTTCTGCTTTCTGGTTCTGTTTGCGGGAAACTTTTTCACTTTACTTGCAGTCGTCCGTCACAAGCGCAAAAACCAGCAAAAGACCAAGAGTCTGTGATTTTTTTAAAAAGAGCTTTCATGTAGAAATGCCAAAGAAGACAACTGACATATTTGTACAAAACATGCAGATTTATGTAAACAAAACTTACACAATAATCCATCTTTAATTTTTGTATTATCCTTTAGAAAACATGCAGAATGCAGTGGGATGTTGAACAACCTGTAATAAATTTGTTTGCGGAAGTGGAATTTTTTAAAGCTGAATAAACTATAAAAATGAAAAGTGTTTTTTGTTTTATGTGAAATAAATTTAGTAACATTATATATTAAAATATTAGCCTAACACTATTTTAACGAATTAACTTATTCCATAATAATAATGTTACTTATGTCATATTACTTAATATTGTTTATTACATGATTTCAATAAATTATATACATTTAAGCAGTGAAGCCTCACGCGAGAGTTAAATGACCTAAGATGACCTCATTTTCCCAGCATTCCTGCTCATAACAATATGGCGGCGTCCTTCGACCTGCAGCCGTAAAGTTAGCCAGTTATTTATATGCGACATATGAAGTTAGATGTTTATCTGGCTATTGCTGTAGATTTATTAACAGTGCCGTCTTTTTGATAGACCACAGAAGATGTTGTTTTTAGCGGTGGTATCGTGTTTGCTGTATTGTGCAGTCGGCGCTGAGATGTCAGGTGGGTTTATATTGCAACGCATGGCTGACAAGCAGCATGAGAATGAGTTAGATTAAACTGTTAATCATATTATAGATCAACAGTACGGCAATGCTGTAGATGCACATGCACTCATTTTTGCACGGCACTCTCAATGTTCTGGATCGAACCAGTTTTGCGGTTAGGCTGGGTTTCAAAATCTAGTGAGCTTCCTACTTCGACAGCATTGTTAGACAACCCAGGCGCCTTTCCAGTTTCAGTGTTTTTAAACGCTGCTATAATAGTAAAAGTGACTAGATAGGCAGCTCACTAAGTTTTGACGCATTGTTCTATTGTCTGTCTCATCAAAAACTATGGCGCTTATTGTTTGTTTACATATTTCCCGACAAGTCGGTGTGCAAACTATATTCCCGTGCATTCACAGGTGCTTTGAATGATGTTTGGGAATTCACTGAGAGCTACCTGCTGACTGTGTGGCAGAACAGGTTATGTGTGTACACTACTGCTGCTGTTCTCATAGGAGTCTGGCTTACTGTCAACATGCTTTTCAAAAAGGTGATAAAGTGTGTTTACTCTTAAAGCCTCTCTGCTACTTAAAGTTTTTGTTAGGTTGTTTTCTCTTGATTGCTAATAAACACAGCTTAATATATTGTATTGTTCCTTTATAGAAAAAAATGGTCGACCCTATAAGTCCTCTGCTTTATAAATCTGTGAAAAATCAGGAACTTTCACCTGAAACAGAAAAAGTCCTTCATGTTTCTGGGGTCAAAGTGCTGTATGGATCACAGACAGGAACTGCAAAGGTTTGTATTCACTGGTGGGCAAAAGTTTGGAATAATAAGGACTTTTTAGAAAGACATTTCTTGCGCTCGCCAATTCTGCATTTATTTGATTAAAAATACAGTAACATTGTGAAATATTGGAAAATATTTTAACAATTTGAAATAACTGTTTTCTATTGTAACATTTTAAGATGTCATTTATTCCTGTGATACAAAGCTAATTTTTCAGATAATACTCGGAAACATTAATATGCTGATGTGATGCTGCCATTCAAAAGTTGTTGCGTATGATTTATTTTAATCTTTTTTTTTTTTTTTAATTCAGAAGGATGCATAAATGTATATTGTTAAGAGATGTTATATTCAAATAACTGCTTTTTCTTTTGAACTTCTATTCGTCAAGACCCTGAAAAAAATATAACATTTAAAAATGTTAAAAAATGAAAGGTTAAACAAAAATTGTAGTTCTAAGTTCTGCCTGTGTAATTGTTATAATTATTTATTTATCTAATTTAAAGAATTATATGCAACTGTGTTGTGACGTGTTTGTGAACTACTATTTTAACTCTGCCTAGGGTTTTGCAAAAGAGCTTGCTGGCGGCATCAGTGCTCGGGGGATCCAGTGTGAGGTTATAGATATGAAAGAGTACGACCCGGAGGATAGACTGGCTGAGGAGGTGAGCGTAGCATGTGCTTCTCTGGCCCCATACAGCCTGTCGATTTCATTTTTTTTGTTGCATTACCATGTAGTCGAGGAAGTAGAAATAGATGATTTAAACTTCAGGATTTGTCATGCTTGCATAAGTATTTCACTTTCAGCTTTAAGAATATCACAGGAATTACTATGAGCTTCATATCTTTCAATTACCACTTACCACGATAACATTTACAGGGAGTATAGATCCTCTGGCTGGCAGGTAATCATAATACTTCTCCCTGAGCAGGATGTAAAATGATTTACCAGCCTTTTATTTCACCAGAGCTTAAATATTAAAACTCCAAGAGTATTAAGAGCAAAGTAATATAATTACATGTTTTCGTTTCCTTAAATGACTTCTGTACTACCAGGCAAGGGCAGAACGCAAAACTACATAAACACCAAAACTGAAAAAATGCTTTGAATGAGTAATGTTTTGATAGAATTTTAATTTGTCTGTTCTCACAATTTTCAATCAGAGCAAAGCTGAGACAAATCTATTTGTCACAGGACAGTCACAGCACAGTCTAAAAGACCTGAGTTCCTCTCTGCATTTATACAGTGTTATAAAGCCGAACTATAATTCAGTATCATTGATAGACAATTGTAGTTTTTGGTAATGTTTGGAATTAGGATGTCTCCCTTTAAGTATTATGTTCGTATTTCTCTATAGTTTTTAATTTAGTTTATTTCTTTTTTGGCCCAAAAAAAAAGTTTACTTTTTAGATTTATTTTCATATGATTTTTTTTCATTTAAGTAACGTTTTTTTTTTATGTTTTAGTTAACGCCAAACACCTGTTTATAACTGCTATAGCATGGTTTATTCATGATGTTTGCTCTGTTTTAAATATTAATAACAGTTTGGGTGAGTAACACAATCGGTCAATAAACATCTGGATCATATTTTAGCGCAAAATCAAAATTTTTTTTTTTTTTTTTATTTTAGTGAAAAAAGATCCAAGATTTAGTGCTTTAGTAGAGAGCTGCTTCCGTGAGTACCATGTTAAATATTTCTTAATGCTCACATATAATTTGTTCTCTAGTGCACAAGCAAGATGATCTGTGTGTTCCTGGTGGCCACATACACAGACGGGCAGCCCACTGAGAGCACCGAATGGTTCTGTAAATGGCTTGAGGAAGCCTCCACGGACTTCCGATATGGGAAAACCTTCCTGAAGGGAATGAGATATGCCATCTTTGGGCTGGGGAACTCTGTTTATGTCGGCCATTACAACACTGTGAGACACACCTTCATTTTTCACTCCATTTTTGATGGGACTGTGTTGAATCTTACGCTAAATATATTTTCTGTATCCAGGTCAGTAAGAACATAGATAAGTGGCTGTGGATGCTGAGCGCTGCCCGGATCATGACCAGAGGAGAAGGCGACTGCAACGTTGTGAAGAGCCGGCACGGCAGCGTGCAGGCCGACTTCCATGCCTGGAAAACTAAGTTCTTGAACCGGCTGCAGGCCCTGGCCAAGGGCGAGAAGAAAGCCTGCTCTGGCAAGTGCAAGAGCGGCAGCTGCAAGAATAAGAAGAAACATAAGGAGGAGGCAGAGGACAGCCAGTCGCACACTGAGAAGAACAACTCTGAGGCAAGCCAGCCCTCCTCTCTTTGAACACATGTAGTCATGGTAACAGCTCTCGCTCTGCACATCCCGAGAGCAGATTGTTCCCCTGCAGTCTGTGCTGCACTCTGTAAATAGGATCTGAACAGCGGGGGTGACATTACTGACTTCGGAGGAAATGATGTCCCTCTCATATTCTTTACTCAAACACTTATAGGCAACATCGTTCCAATGAAGTTAAGCTCCTTTGAGTGGTTTAAATAATAACGTCTAATAACCTGAAAGGCACATGAAATCAAAACTTTTCCCCCTTTCACACTGAACTAGCTCTGGATTTGAACTCAATGCTTTCAGAACTTGCTAATTTAAACATAGCATATCGCTGCCTTGTAGAAGTCTTTCAAAAAATGCATTTTAATATCCAAAGTCATTTAATTCAGCTTTTTTTTATTCAAGTGTCAGAGGTTCTAAGTAATAAAATCCTTAGCTGTCAATTCATACATGATATTTGTTAATATTTTATTTTAGATGGAGGTAGTCACGAAAGATTAGAACAATCAACATTTGGGGTAGTCAGCATTTGAAGTGGATCATAAAAGTTCATCAGTTGCCTGACAAGAAATGCATTTTGGTTTATAGACATTGAAATGAAAGGTTTGATCCACTTCAATTTTACTAGTATATTTTTAAACATCTGAATAAATTTAATTAGATCTATATAAGCCTTCATAGGATACATTTATCTGTCACAAACCATTATTTTCGACAGTGAAGTGCTCAGTTTCTCTGGGCGCCTGACTGCTGGACCAGCACCGTTTGAAGAAAAAAAGAAGACTAGTCGGATAGGCTAAGGAATGCAGTAACTAGTAGACGCTGGGAACAAACTTGCCGTTTCGGTGTTTCCACAGCCACTTATTTGTGGCGGCTAGATATGCAAATCATTCTTGCCAGCAGGAAATAAACGATCTATATCAATTCCGATCGAATATGAATAGATATTCTTGTGATTTTGTGAGTTATATGTCTATTGCGACTCATTCAATATGGAATTTGAATCTTTGATTCAAAAGGATTATGAAGCGATGCAAATAGATCTTAGTCTATGGGTTGTTAGTTAGCACTAGTCCCAATTGTCCGATATTTAGCGATAAAAACGGAACATTAGTCAATACATTTCTATTACTATTGATGAAATTAGTGTGGTTGAACATTCCCTTCTCTCTAAGCATCAAACTTGCAATTTTTCCCCCCCCCCCCCCCCCACCCCAATCCAGAGAAGGTGGGAAGATGAGCTTATCTAGAGACCACGTAACCCCCACCAGCGCACCCTTGCTAACCTAGATACACCTAGTAGTATGGTATAGTATATTACATCCCAATTTTGATCCAACCAAATCCAACAATTGAAAAGCAGAGTGAGAGAGCACAACACCACTTGGTGTGAATAGCTTCATATTGACATCATACAGCATAACGCTGTTGTGTCTCAAAAAGTGGACGTTTGTTTCAATTTGAAGTAGATTATCTACTTCATCCCATGCTCTTTGCTCTCTGTTGTCTTAAGTGTCTTGATACTGTTGGCTTTAGTGAATGAGAAATTGCTTCGGATGATCGTGTGAGAGAGTGGTCCGTACAAATGTGAATTATTTCAGAGTTTTGCAAACCCGTTAGTCAATTCAATGGAAAGAAAGAACTGACTCAAAAGAATCATTAAATCACAAATGATTGCCATCTCTGGTTCAGTTGACAAAAGTATGGGACATGAATAATAACTGCTGAAATATCTGAATGGAAAACATTTCTCCAGTTCTTTCTCCATGTAGATGTTTTCATGGGTTGGGTATAATGTAGATGTGCCCCCCAAAGCTTACAGCTCTGTTTGGATTTTAGGAGGAGCTGATGGAGTCCAGCAGTGATGCAGAGTCCTCCGCTGAGGAAGAGAAGTCGCGTGGCTCCGTCATCGACATGGAGGACCTTGGGAATGTGATGAATCGTATGAAGAAAGCCAAGGTAAAAACAAAACCATGCAGCTCCACTGTGTTAACTTACAGTTTGTGCTCTTTCAGAACCTATTTAGTGAGAATTTAAATGGATAGTTATTTACCTCACCCACTAAACCTGTATACTGTGGTTTTCTCTGGAACACAAAGTACGAAGAAAACTTTGAGAATCTTTTGGCAGTAGCTGCTTTTCCATGCACCAACAAATTAAAGGGATAGTTCACACAAAAATGTAAATTCTGTCATTGTTTACATACCTTCATGTTGTTCCAAACCCATAAAAGTTTCCTCCTTCTGCTGACTACAAAAGAAGATAACCGTTGACTCCCATAGTACGGAATAAATACTATGGAAGTCAGTGGGTACCGCCAAATGTTTGCTTATCACTGTCCTCATATTATATCTTCTGTGCTGCAGAAGAAAGACAGTCATGAGATTTTGGAACAACATGGTGTGTACAAGATGACAGAATAAAATTTTGAGGGGGATTATCCTTTAGGTCAACACGTATTTTTGAATATAGACAAAAAGCTTGGCAAAAGGAAGACACAAGGGAACAACAACTTGAAGGGATAGAGCACTCAAAAAGGAACGTTGTCATCATTTACTCACCCTCATGTTGTTCCAAAACCGTAAGTCTTAAGTTCTTTATAGTTTGGATAAATGAGTTTAGTAATAACTGGAAGAATTTGTTTTGGGGTAACTATACCTTTTAAATGTTGATCTGGCCTTGACAAAGCTAGGACTTGGAATGTAGCATATGCATGGTATGGGCCATTTTGCTATTTTAGAGCATGATGTGATCTCTGAGTTCGTTTGGTGTGGATGAACCGAAGAAATGACAGCGAATGGATTTGTACTGACACGAGGGTGAGTAAATAATGACAGAGTTGGGCAAACTATTCCTTTAAAAGGACAGAATGCTGTAGACACACCGGCAATGGCTCCATTGAAGGAGACTGAGTGGCAGATGGTTTGCTACAGCAGCTCCAGCAGGCGCTGGGAGGACTTGCGTAACTGTGAACTGTGATCACTGACGCCCACTCTACAGGCCTGTGTGCGCAGGAGTGATTCATGAGACAGCAGCACAGACAAATCTCCCCATACACACGCATACGCACTCTCTCGCATCCTATTCGCACCAGAGAGGATCCCAGCCCCCTTTAATCCAGTAAGGGCCCTTTTTGGATGCCTTCAGGATTGGATGCGTGTTTAAACCGCTTCAGAAGATGTTTTTAGAAATGTGGTTTGCAGCTCAAGCAATCAGTTGATTGTGTTGTTCCCGATACGCAGATCAAATGATATCCTATAAGCTATGAATGTGTTTCAGCTGGCAGATAATTACAGGAGAGGGCAAATGGGGTTTGAACAAACCCATGAGGGTTAATAGATTTTGATTCTTTACAAGGGCTGGCAGTTTGATGCATTAAAGGTGCAGTAGGAGATATTGGAAAATTGAGCCTGATAGCACTGAAAGCGAACGTCCCTCCCTCCCTACAAATCACTGTCCAAAGCCATGCCCCCTGAACACACGAACGCGAACCGATCAGATGACCAGAGACAACATTACTACAATACAACATGTGTCATTCACCGGTGAGAAAACTTTATAGTACAGTTAGTAAATACCAGGAAGGAAGGTCAGGTTGTTGATGTTTGGCTGCCATTCTCGCTCTGTCTGCACAGCGTACGTGATACGTCATCAACGCGAACAGTGTGCGCAGAGGTATGCAAAAATTACATAGTTGAATGCGGTAGGAACATCAGAGCATTGTGATGGAGAACATTCTGGTCCGATGCTTCACAGAATAGATACACTACATATTAATAAGTTTAGACCCATTAACTTAATGATTGCTATGGGATGTGAAGAGACTTTCAACCAGCATCACAAAAAATGTTTCTGAAGACAATCACATATTGCACCTTTAACAGTTGTTATATTAGTTATCAAAAAATAAAACAAAAAATTTGTGTTCAGAAACGTGAGCTCCAGGGGATTGCAGGGATCTTGAGATACGTTTTACAAAGTTGAACTACTTTGAACGTTTGATGCATTAGTTCATCTGAGCACTCAAAGTGGTCTATATAACTATATAAAAGGCTGATATAACATGCATATATGAACACCCCAAATGATCAAAGAACTGTAGCTTTCGTCATACAATATATGGTTCATTTGGGCTCTTTTTGTCCACTTGCGTTGTGAATGCCATAAAAAGTCACTTGTAGCTGGTTGCCTTTCTGGTTCATTCTAACTGAACTGGGCTTGGTTAATTTAAAGTGTATTATATGTGAAAACTAATTTAAAAACACTGATCACTGTATCCCATCTTGTTGATTTATGCTTAAACATCAGCCCCATCTGATGAATGTAGATATAGATGTAGGGAAGTGGCTAATCTAATTATTTTAATTTAAACATTTAATCGCTTTTCTCAGCAAATATTGATATATGCAATTAATTGTGATTATCAGGGTAGTGTAATTGATTTGATAAACTCTTTTACTATTTAATTGATTGGCTCTTATATTACATTTAAAGAAAAATGTAATCAAAATCGGGACACAAATCTTCATATTCAATAAATTATTTCTTAAAAACAATAATTTTATCAATGTAAAATTTTTTCTCTCCCCTGTGACTTGTACTGAGTGGGACACGCTCTACAATGATAAAACTCAGTAATATTTTTTTTTAAATTTTTTTAGGGGGTTAAACATCTGAGATCCAGTCAAATGAGGATGGATAAAATGTCCATCCTCCGTTCTTTTACTCGAAACATCATGTTTCAGAAATTAAATGTGTTATGAATTTCATGCCTTTTATGAATGTGCAGCCATGATTTGTAGATGAAGTGTGTCATTTGTGTCATTAACGTCACCAAACAGATTAGAAGAATATCTAGACAAGTTGCTTGAACACTCGCCCCATCTGCCATTGGTCAGCCAATCAGACAGTCCCGCCTCAAACTCGACCCAGTGTGTTGTGGTTTCAGCTGGTTGTGATTCTCAAACAAACAATATTTTTTTTTATATGCCACAGTGTGCCACTTATTTTTGTTTCTGCACAATTAGCTGTGATAAGACATAGACACTTCAACTATTTTCTAATTTATTGACTGAAGTGTCATGTGCCTGACTTTTACTGTATGTTTGAGTCACATCTCAACGCCCAACCAAAATGACAAACATGTAAGAAACATGTCAGCGAACACTGTTGTTGCATTTATGTTGATCCAGCTAAACTGGTTTGTTTGGCTCTGGATTTTTCACATTCACCGAGGTCAGGTCAGGAGGAGCAAGGAGGAGATTTCACCTTTAACATAGAGGAGAAACACACCATCACTAGATTCTGTATTGACGTGTTGCATCTCTGTCACTCACATCTTCAGTTGCTCTTCTCTGTTCGATTTTGCTGAGTGAATACATTCTGAAAGAGTTTATTCTGAATTTCTCAGCATATTATTTATATGTATTATATAGACATTATTAGATGCATGCATAATTCATATTCTTAGTGGAGTATAATAATTTATTAATCGCACTGGAATAATGACAACTGTTGTAAAATGCAGAGTGTTTGTGTAGTTTGTGTAGATCTGGGGCTTGTGTATGTAGAATTACTCTGCTTTGGCTCCAGATGGCATCAGAGACATATTGTATCTTGGCTCTATTTATAAATAGATGTGCATTTCTTATTTTTGATCTCAATAATGATTCTATATAATGATATATAATGATAGTGTTTCTGACCTTAAAGATAATGAGTGTCATTTAAAATAATTGGTCCTGTCTCAGCTTTATGTGCAGATACAATGCATAAGCCATTCATAGGTTCTTTTGATATATGTGTGGTTCTGTGGCATTGCGTTGTTGGAGTGTCTCTGTGTTTGTTACATTGTCTTGACCATTGGTGTGAGTTTAGAGAAGGTTTATTCTACTAATGGCAAAAACATTTTTGAAAGCATCCTTTTTTTGCAGTTTCATATGGAGCTACTGGTGGTGTAAAATGTGCACACTGCTCCCTTAAAACCCCCCTGAAAGACCATCTATATGTTAGTGTACTCATAAGTATTGGCACAAATTAATTTGTATTATCACACAAAAAGTATTCTCGTAGCTTGGCAAAATTGAAAGTTGAGCCACTGATGTCACATGGAATTTTTTACAGATTCCTTCTATTTTTCTGGACCTGGCACATTACAATTGCGTGCTGTCTATGGAGTTTCAGAGAGCTCTCAGATTCCATCAAAATATCTTCATTTGTGTTCTGAAGATGAACAAAGGTCTTACGGGTTTGGAACGACATGAGGGCGAGTAATTAATGACAGAATTTTCATTTTGGGGTGAACTAACCCTTTAAAGGGGTGGTTCACTGCTTTTTTTTCTAGGCTTGGTTGTGTTTATGGGGTGCATGTTAATGCTTTGCGTTTTAAAAAATGCATGATAATTTTTTTTTTTTACATAATTGACCTTTATTCCACACGCTTTGTCCCTATGTGCATGGCTCTGAAGTGATTGCTGGCCGCAGTGTGTGGATTTGCTAAACCGCTCTAATGCGGCATCTAGCGTCCCTCCCCTCATCCCTCAGTGGCATGTGCTCCGGTTGTATTGTAAACAACGGCGTCGTTAATATCGCTTATCAGTTTGAGCCCGATTGAGAATCAGAGGATATTATTGAAGAGGATCGTGCAGAACCTGTGCAAACATGGCTTTTAATGGTAGGCCTATGTTTTTTGTTGTCTCATACTTTTAGATATGCTGTTATTTGTAAATGCTACTGCTTATGTTAGCTTTTAATATACGGTTTTATCCTGATTAAAGCAGTGATACAGCATGGCAACCGCATGCGCATCCATATTTAATGCTTCTCATAGCTATGTGAAAAAAAGTGTATAATTGGAACAGTTCATTGGTGGAGCTGAGCTGAATGAGAGAGAGAGAGATGCAGAGCGTGTGCAGAGCAGGGGATGCGAGGAACAGAATTAGAATCTCTGCTTTAGAACATTGATTTTGAAACTTGTGAATCCATTAGAATCGTTAGAAGACAGAATCGCGATTCATATATGAATAGATATTTACGTGCTCCTCTAGTTTTCTTCCTCTTCTCTAAAGCAGCGCAGCATGGCCTCGCTCCCTTTGCTGCCTTTTCCCGAGGGCTGGGTTTATTTGGGTTTGTGATGTCACGAACCCGGGATGTAACTTGTTTGTAGTCCCTACCAGCTGTTTAAACTGCCAGAATTTTAAAAGACGAGATCTCTTTTTGCATTGAACTTTCAGCTTCGTAAGTTTGCAGATATTGTTTATGCTCAAACAGCAACATTACACACTAACTAACGTTATAAAAAAGTGAAAATCACAATCAACCACCCCTTTAAAAGTCACCATCTGCCACCAGAGTTACTCAAAAATATGTCATTATTTACTTACCCTCATGTCATTTCAAACCTGTATAACTTTTTTTGTTCTGTAAAACAAAACAATTGTATTTATTTATTGATTTTTTGAAGAATCTTTACACAAAGGTCACGCTACTGTTAAAGATATGTAGATTCCCCCAGAAGTATTCCTTTTTGTGTCACATAGCGTAGCTGCATTCAGTTTTGGAACAGAGTGAGTAGATAATGACAGTTTGTGAATTTTTAGGTGAACTGTTTCTTTTAAGATCCTATGTTAGACATTATCCTGATAGTCTGCTGAGTCTGTGTGGATGAAACTAAAAATTATAATATGTAAACCCATACCACCTTAGAGCACACGCTTTAATGTCATGCATAGATTTAGTGCAGGTGTGGATCGAGGCTGTTTTCACTGCTTAGTATTAGCAAGGTGGAAATTGAGATAACAGCTCATGGACAGGCATTGTCCCGCGGCCACAACGGCCCGTGTGGGACGGGCGGCAGCCGGAGAGGCTTGTCGTCATTTTGGCTGGCTGTCAGTCTTAATGTGTCAGCTGCTCAGCCTGAACTCTGCAGGGTCACTGCCTGCATCACCGCTGTCACTTGCATGGGTGGTTTGTGGGAAATGGAGCGTTTCCAGCTGAAGATAGCTGCTCCGGTTCTGTCAGTCTGAAGGAGGAGGGGTGCGGAGAGCCGCCGTGCTGCAGTAGAGACGAAAGCGCAGAGATGGCGAGATGAATCTTGGGTGACAGATTGCAGCCTAGTCAACTCTACGTTGTGCGTGGCAGTTCCACGACAGGTCTCGCTGTGAAAGGGCATAATGTCCGCTTGCCAGTCCAACCCCACCTGGTGCCTTCCACCCGCTCTTGTTGTTGGATTTTGCTCAAGGGACATTGTGTACTCTGGAACAAATGAACAAAGTCACAGAAGCACAAACACTGAAACGGGTGCTGAAGCATGCAGTTTTTTTTTTCTCAGCCGCGATGTTGAGGGACCTCCAAGTTTTGTCCTGGTATGCAAAACAAAGCATAGACAGTATGATGGGGCAGAGATGTTGCCACTCGTTGGAAATATATAAAAAAAAATATATATATATAAAATAGCTTTATGAATAGAATCCCTACAGAGGCATTTTTGATAGAAGATTGAATAAACTCCATTTGGCAGGCATGACAAGATAGCTAGATCCTGAAAGTATTTTTTTGTTTGTTTTTTGTGTGTGTGTGTGTTTTTTATTTTGAGTTTTTGTGTTTTTCTTGATTTGTGTGTTTGGATTGGTTTTTGTTTTTCTTTTGTGTTGGTTAGTTTGTGTCTTTTTTGGTGTTGGGGGGGTTGTTTTTGTTATTTTCGGGGTTTTGTGTTTTCTTGCATTTGTTTTTGGTTTTTGGATTGGGGGGGAGAGTGAATCTTTTTTTCGTTTGTTTTTTTATTTCTTTCTTTTTTTTCTTTGTTAACCTAAGAACCAAAGTGTTTTGTTTTTTTTGTTTTTCTTTACACATTTGAAGTCGATGATTTATCTAGGGTAGGCTAAGAACATACCTTTGTCATATGTTGTTTTTTTTAGTAATTCGTTCTTTGGTAGATACTGCACATTTCTTACATGTCCTTTGAACATCCTGCGTAGAGCATCTAATGTGACCTATGGCATCCAGCTTGCCTGATAATTCCCTTCATCTGCCGAATACAGCCCTTTGTCTGAATCTGAAGCCAGACTGCCTCTGACCTTTTAGTGTGGAAAAAAATTGCCAATGCCGCCATATGTATGGAAAGAAATATGGAATAATAACATTTGAGGAAAAGGAGCAGGAACTATAAGTCAGACTTGATTTCCAGCAGATTGTATATTCTGGAACCTGTGCAGCCTGGAATCGCAATAAAGTTTAATGCAGTCTGTTTGCATAAGAGCGCTTGAGTGCTGAAGTTCAGTGATGGTAGTCCAAGACCTTCATCAGTGTGTTTCCTCAGAACCATATGGCTGTAAGTGTCATTTCTGTTTAAACCATCCCATTAGTGCCATCATTTTCAAAGCAGTATCTGTTTCCAAGTCTTTGATTTATGAAATCAATTACATAATTACAGTTCAATATGAAATTAAGCTCTGTGGAGTTTTTAAATATGCGATGTGATATCTGATAAATAGTAAACGGGATATAAAAGGGATATAAGTAGAGTCTGTTCATTTGGCTATACATGTGTAAGTTTTTCCCAACTGGAAATGTTTTGGGTAGATGTATTTTCAATGTTGTCAGCTGAACAATCAACTCCAAGGTTTTGTATAATGATTAAAACTCACCTGGGCTACTTCGTATGACAGTAAAATCATTATATGCCTCGGAGTTATGCACATTAGTAAGTAAATTGATTAAAAAAGTAAATTTTATCACTTTAGTTATGTACTTTTTGAATAATATGTTAAAGGTTCAGCCTCTGTTGGTTCCTCTGACGCACAATGGCTGGTTGTGTAACTGTGACTAGGTTGTATGAATGAATTCGTTTTTTTTTTTTAAAAATGTGACTGGTTTTGTGTCTTTTTTTTTTTCTTTGTGGTTGTATGTGCTGCAGAGGATGGAGGGAGATGAAGAGGACTCCCAGAGGGTGAAGCTGTCAAAGCAGAATGGAGTGAGGAAGAGCGAGTCAGAGGAGGAGCGGAGAGAGATGATCACTCCAGCCTTGAGAGATGCTCTGACTAAACAAGGTACAGCATGGCCTTAACTCGCCTGTGTTATTCACTCACGCAAAGAAAGATGTATGTGACAGAAATGAAAGATGCTGTACAATGGGTATCTGCGTAAATGTGCATACACAGTTTTTCATTTTCTTTTCATTTTTTTTAATCTGTCTGCTTCACTTTATTAAATTTGATTGTCCTTGTACATTTCCTGTTCTTGTTATATTTACAACTAATGTTTCTGATGAAAATGTGAGTGGTTTTCATGCAATACTTGCCTCTATAATGTTAGGCTGTTGTGGGTAGTTGCTGTGCCGTTATTTCCTGTTCCTGTTTGTCGTTTGGCATCTAGCCTGAGTTTTTGTTTGTAGCTTTTAGCTGGCAAAACTTTTTTCGGTGTGAAAAAAGAGATTTTTACTGTTTGCCTCAAATTGTATTGCTCCTATTTCGGATTTAAACCACTTTTTAAAAAAATAAGCATTCCTGATTTTAATCATCAAAAAATCATTACATTGATCAAAAGAGACAGTAAAGTAATTTATAATGATACAAAAGCTTTCTAAATCATCCCTTTGAACTTTCTATTATTAAAATCCTGAAAATCCTGTTTCTTGTGCACCAAATCAGCATATTAGGATGATTTCTGATGGATCATGTGACAATGAAGACTGGAATTATGATGCTGAAATTCAGCTTTGCCATCATTTGAATAAATTGCATTTTAAAATATATGAAATAGAAAACAGTTATCTTAAATTGCAATAATATTCTTCATATAAACATTTTTGATCAAATAAATGCTGCCGTTGTTGAGCAAAAGAGGCTTCTTTCAAAAAAATCTTGCCAACCCCAAACTTTTTATCCTTAATCTTAAGTATAACCTCATAAAACCCAATGTCTTTGTATTTAAAGTTAAAAATAGCTTTGTAAAGTTCGACAGCTAGCTTTAAATAAGCGCACTAGCTACAAGCCCTTCACTGATTACTGTTATGTCCCATTTCCCTGATGATGGACAGTTGTTTCCTGCTTTCCCGGCTGCTTTAATTGAATACGTCTCAGTGTTTTTCATCTCTCGAAAAAACGGATACCAAGGCCCTGATGGTAATTAGGTCCTCAGTGCTGGCAGAGTGTCACCTGCGTTATAGTAAACCTATTTTTCAATAATGGTTATTTCTCACACTTTTGACAGTTTTTCCTTTCCTTAAGCGGTATCTTAAGTTTATTATTAATGAACCGGCTGCAGAGCTGCAACTCTTCTCCTATTGTGCTCTACAAATTTCACCCTCATCGTCTGGTTTCTGATGGAGCCTCTGATGGTGTGACTGTGCCTAACGGAGCTTAATGATGCAGCAAAGCCCAATTACTCCTCTCCTGCTGCCGGAGTTCCCTTGAGTTTCTCACTCCACACCTTTTATTAGCACAGCCTGCCTCCAGCCGCATACACACCCTGCACAACTGCGGCTGGCCCGCTCTCACATTTACACCGAGGTTGTGTGTACTACCAATCAGTGTCCACTGTGCTTGCGGCCATGGGCAGCACCTTTGAGGATGTTGTTAGTTTAACATGCTTGATATAGCAAACTCACAATCAATAGAGACCAAGAGATCTCTGCAGTATGAGGTGTGTGTTGAGCAAATATTATCCTGTTTGTCCTGGGATCAGGATCTAGAATGTAGAAGTTATATTTTACCCCAATTTCATATGAAACAAATACGAAATTTCGTTATAGCTTATATTTCATTCTAATTGGTCAGTCTCAGCATTCTGTGGTCAAACTTTTGCTAGTTGAATTTCTCTGTCATCACATAATTTCAACTAGGGATGGTTTTATGTCAGTACATTTATTTTTAATGATTGGTATCAGTCAATGTAAGATTCTCATTTCTTGTATTTCTCACTTTAGTTTAATATTTTAAAACACCAATAATATAATAACACTGTTAAATGTAACATTTTAAAATCACAAAATGAATATACAATTTTCATATTATGTTGTGGCGTCTAAATTCATTAGCAGTTTTAAAATTTATTGTGGTTATTGTTATATTTTAGTTAGCGTTTTTTAAAAATATATTTTGAAAAAATTGCATAATTTTAATATAGGCTATTTATCAGTTATCGGCTAGAACATAAAAATAATTATTGTCTTATCGTTTCTTACCCGAAGAAAATAAATAATGAGCTGTCTGCTTGTAAAATAAACCCGGTAAGGACTCCGGATGATTAAAATACTGACGTGAAGAAAACGGACCTTGAATCATATTGTGTTAGTGTATTTACATATTACATAAAAGTATATTTTCCACAGTTGTAAATAAAACAAAGGTAATTGGAGTATGTTTTCCAAGAATATCGCAATTTCAGTTTTGTGTTGGCAATTTCACATTTAATTCGCATTTCTTTGTAGTTATTTATACTCAATTTTTTTGTAAAAATAGTCTTAAAGGGTTAGTTCACCCAAAAATTAAAATTAGCCCATAAATTACTCACCCTCAAGTCATCCTAGGTGTATATGACTTTCTTCATTTAGATGAATCTAGTTGGAGTTATATTAAAAATTGTCTATGATCTTTCAAGCTGTTTTAATGCCACTCAGCGGTTGTTGCATGATCAGTCCAAAAGAAGTTAAATAAAAAACACCCATCCATAAAAAAAAAGTCTCTCACGGCTCCGGGGGGTGAAACAAAGGCATCCTGTAGCGAATCGATGTGTTTTTGTAAGAAAAATATCCATTTTCAAAACGTAATAATCACTTTAATCAAGCTTGCGCTAAACAGTCGTACACGGAAGCAGTTCCGGGCTGATGACGTATGAGGTCAGCGTGGCGCATGTGCCGGTGAGTCTCGTGAAAACCAACGTTATTTTTTTATTTTTTTTAAGCCTTCAAATTCCTCTTCAGTCACCTACCGCATACCATAAATAACAGCTTGAAATGAAAACCTGAAGTAACAAAACTAAATTCATCCCATAGCAGTGCTTCATTGATCTTGTGAAGTTCTGTTTTGGTGCTGTTCATCATCAGCGTGATGGCAATTTTTGTTCCCATCAGCTTCCTACGGTCCTGAGAGAACTAAACTGTGAGGAAAAGCTGCATATCCAGTCACTGGCAGACTCTCCATGCACTGTGCCCTTGTTTATGTCTGGTTAACCTTGATAGATGAAACTAATTTAGAATGGACTGAACTCATCTTAATGAGTCACAAGTAATATAGTAATAATATATTGTTGAGTATTTAGCAATTTGTAAACACATTTGAAAAAGGATTTTGGCGAGTTGTGGCTCAGATGAAAACCAAATAACCCCATTTTACTAAGTGTGCTTTCACACCTGTAGATCGATTACTTTGTTCCGAAACAGGGATTAAAACTATTACAATGTTGCTTTTTATTCTTGATGCAGTTCACTTTCACACGGCAAAGTTTCTAAACGGACCAAAATTGTTAATACAAGTCACGCGCGAGTAAACTGTTCTCTAATTGGTCAAAGTTCCACGGTTTATTTTCCGGGATTCCACTGAGCTGTCACAGCTGTCATCTGTCAGAATGGAACAATAACAACTTTGCGGGCTTATTGTTGAGTTTTTTTGTAGCTGTCGTTATATTAATCTATCATTTTGAGCAGGAGTCCAGGATAGATCGGGAAAACATTTTTAAAATGCACATACTAAAAAGAAGAGCAATAAGACGGCATTATAAAAAAAAAAAGTGCGCTTTAATTTTTGAATGACAAAGACGTGCTCTCCCACAGACATTCACAAGTTCATTTTAAAGTATTAGCAAAACAACAAAGCTAAAGCTTTTCACAGAACTTACGTAATTACATTATACATTGTGATATAGCCTGGTACGTTGGTTTGTTGGATCGGATTGCTTTCTCAACACAACTGAACCGCTCCAGAGTTAGTTTTCAATCAAGCCGAGACCACCTCTTTCAGGAGATCTCGGACCGATTGTTTTGGCGCGGATCCGAGTGTGTTGCAGTGTTCACATATGCCCCAAACGAACCGGCTAAGGGGGGAAAGCGCCAGGTTCCGAAACAAACAGGCCATGATGTGAAAACACCCTAACACACACTCCTGGCCTTATTGTGCATTTTACTCCAAAGAAAATGTTTTTCTTCATCAAAATGTAGGCTACTTTACCTCTAAAACAACTTTAGTTTTCAACCTTGCTGGTGGGATAACCACCACCACCACACACCACTGAGATCATATATGATCAAAAGGGTGAAAATCTCAAAGTATAATAATTTTAGCTATATCCTGGCCGTATCCATTTTTAAAGCTCACTGACATGTTGAGTTCTTCTTTCCATTCACATGAATCCCCATGATGTGAATATTCAGTATGATTCACTGCAGGGAATCCTCTGTCTCCGCTTTCAACTGCCCAAATATTGAGCCTTCACGAACCAGACCTGCTCTCTGAACCCGGCTCTATCCAAACAAGATGCTGTTCTTCAGACAGAAACGAGAACACCTCCCCTACCTCCTCAGCCCCAGCGAGCTATTTGCAGACATAAAAGACAAGAACATGTGTGTGTGATGTGGAGTTTAGCTAATGAGCAGGGGAGAGAGACTCTAGATTGGGATCATTAGTATGGAGCGTCACTCCTAGTGCTTTTCTTATCACTTACACTTGGGGGTAAGTAAACATTCATTTTTGGTGAATTATTCCTCTCTTTTCTCTTGCCCTTCATGCATGAGGAGAGAAACTGTGTTAAAGAGAAAAAGAGAGGAATAATTCACCAAAAATGAATGTTTACTAACCCCCAAGGCCCATTATTTTCTTTCTTTCATTTAAACACAAACTATTTTTGTGGAGGGAGGTGGTTGGAGATTTAACTAACCCCCCCAATATAAAAGCTATGCCCTTTATATTCTGTGGTTTTATTAAGAGTGCTATAGGAGTGATGGCTGCCCCAGTGATGGCCCTTGCATGTGGATTAAAGTCTAAATCGAGTCGGATTCCCCAAGGGGAAGCAGCACAGTCATGGGAGAACCAGGCTATGGACCTTAGAAATGGGCAGACTGTAAAATGGAAAAGAGAGGTCTGTCTCTGCTAGTACATGGTGTACATTATAAAAGCACAATTTTTAGGCTTTTTATTTCATTGGAGTACAGTACATCACCTTTTACACTCACTCTGACACTACGTAAATGTTAAATATGGCTGTTTTGAAGCCATTGCACTGTACTCTTTATGTAAATGACTTCTGTTATAATAATTGGTATATTAATATGGCCGGGTTGTGACTTTCAGTAACACTATCATTAACTGTTTAGGTTGCACAGCTTGGTAAATGTATTGAGTGATGGCAATTGCAATAATGCTCTAAGTTTCACACAAAGTACAAATGTGCAAAAAAATAAAATATATTATTTTTGCTTTTGAGAGAAGTCTCTTATGATCACCAAGGCTGCATTTGTTTGATAAAAATACAGTAAAAAAACTAATATTGTGAAATATTATTAAAATAACTGTTTCTAGGTAATATATTTTAAAATTTTAATTTATTTCTGTGATGCAAAGCTGACTTTTCAGCAGTCATTACTCCAGTCTTCAGTGTCTTTCAGAAATCATTGTAATATGCTGATTCGGTTGCTTAATAAACATTTATTATAATTTGTGACCGTGATATTATAACTTTTTTAACATTTATAAATGTATTTACTGTCACTTCTGATATTTTGTTCTCTTTGAATAATTGTCTTATTTTCTTTAAAAAAAGAAAATTAAAAATATATATTTTTCTAATTTAAACTGTTTGTTACATCTCTCTTATGGTATAGGATTACACTGTGAGCTTAAAATAAAAAATTTATATTATATAATATATATTATAATAACATGATCCTATAATATATGATCTATTATCTGTTTTGACCTTGACATGAAAAAAATTTAAACAATTAAAAGCAATAAAATTATTATTTTTCCTGACAATAGGTCAACCATATTAGTGTAATTTTCCACTTGCAAACGCAAACATGTTGGACTAATCCAGTAATAATAATAATTTGTTACATTTATATAGGGCTTTTCTGGGCACTCAAAGCGCTTTACATAGAAGAGGGCATCTCCTCACCACCCCGTGATTGCAAGCCATATGGTGGAGAGGAGACGGAAGATGAAGCCAATCAGTGTATGGGGATGATTAGGAGGCCATGATGGTCAGAAGCAAATTTGGCCAGGATGCCGGGGTTACACCCCTACTCTTTTTCAAAGGACATCATGGGATTTTTAATGACCACATAGAGTCATGTCTCATCCGAAAGACGGTGCTTTTTACAGTATAGTGTCCCCATCACTATACTGGGCATTAGGACCCACGGTGAGCCACCCCTGTGCCTCACTTATGGCGCTTTTCCACTGCATGGTACTGCACGGTACAGTTAACTTTTTGGGGGGTTTCCACTGGGTACAGTACCTGGTACCTGGTACCTCTTTTAGTACCACCTCGGTTGAGGTTCCAAGTGAACCAAACCGTTACCAAAACGTGACGTGTAAATTCTGCTGATCACTGATTGGCCGGAGAGTATCGTCACTACCTGCGTCACTGAACTTGCGTCACAAACACAACAGAACCGCTAGATTTAAATCAGCACAGCCAGCGAAGGATCGAATGCAAAAGTTGTGAACGAGCGCACCTTTTTTTAACAACCAAAAAATGGCTGTTTCGTTGTCTGTTAAGGAAGTACAGATGTTCCTCTCGTTGATAGCAGAGGAACGGATCCAGCGAGAGCTTGATGGGGTGACGCGGAATGAAAAAGTTTTCAGGAGTCACGGCAATAGAGGCAGCGCAACTATAACGACATGTGAATAATCCCGCCCTCTCTAAAGCAATACTAAACTGCAGTGGAAATGCAAACCGAGCCGAGCTGAGTCGTACCATGCAGTGGAAAAGCACCATAACACCCCTTCCAACAGCAACCTAGTTTGTCTCCCATCCAGGTACTGACCAGGCTCAACCTTGCTTAGCTTCAGTGAGCAACCAGTCTTGGGCTACAGGGTGATATGGCTGCTGGCTAAAATTTTATCCAGGATTTTAGCATTCACCAAGTGTGTTTTGGATTTGATTTCTATACCTAGAGGCAGGGTATGATTCAGTATCTGGATCAGTACTCTGAAAACTTGCTAATCTCTATATAAATGCCTTGTTTCCATCTTCATTGCTTTTTTCTTTGTGGTCTGTAGGGTACAAACTAATAGGAAGTCACTCTGGGGTAAAACTGTGTCGTTGGACCAAAGTAAGTTGTTTCCTCCAATTGATCTTGTTGTCAAGGCTCTTTAGCAAGTTTCTTTTTTTTTTTTTTATAGCAGCTCAATATTTCCAGACAGGAACAGTTTGTCTTTGTATAAATGAAACAAATGCTGCCTTTCTTTTGTTAGTCAATGCTTAGAGGGAGAGGAGGCTGCTATAAACACACCTTCTATGGGATTGAATCACACCGCTGTATGGAGACCACGCCGAGCCTGGCCTGTGCCAACAAATGTGTTTTCTGCTGGAGGTAGAGAAAGTCTTTTTTTATTCATTAAAAAAATATTATTTATTCCATGATATTCTCCTAATAAATAATAATAACCTAACTTGCAAACCTAATTTTGCAAGTTAAATTAGCAAATTAGTTTTTAATTAGTCTTTAGTAAGGATGCACAATATTGGATTTTTGCCAATATCCGATATGCCGATAATTTTCAACTCATTTTGGCCGATACTGATATATAATTATTTTTAATTTTGGGTAGTTTTTAACAAGAACTTATTTGTTAAAAAAGTAAAAAATAATTAAAGTTATTTTATAATTACAGTACACGAAGTATTGAAAAAAATATAATAAACTATAATTAAGTCGCTGCATTTTTTTTCAGAAAGATTTTTTAATTAAAATTTGTAAATGGGTATAAAGCAAAAGAGTGGTAAAAAAATTTCTGGAAAATCTTTGAGCTCATAATTGTTTACAAAATATAAAATATACATATTTAATGAATAAACAGTAAGATATACAAGTATTTATTTAGGTGTGGATTTTTTTTTGTAATGTTAGCTATAGCTCTGACTTTTAAATCAAAACATACTCATGATTTATGGCATCAATTACTGCTTTATTTAAAATCAGAAAACAAACAACCCCCGTCTAAATACTATTGGTGTATTTTGCTTCTCATTGTATTCAGAAGTAGGCAAACAGCGGCCGCGACAGATTAAAACTCCTTACGAACGGGCGTTAGGACCGGGGGAGGCTACGTTGCACGTGCTATTACGGTTTACTCACACAACGAAGGCGTCTTTCTGTACGTGCATTCTCAGTTTAAATGCAGTGATTCAAAACAGTGAATCCAATCACCATTCAAGCAAAACTTTGCTTCAATAATGAGCCACAATGCTGATCTAATCATTAGCACACCCTGAGCACATGAGAGTCTAATAATTTCTCTAATCGGCAAGACATGTCGGCATAATTTTTCATATCGGCCGATGCCGGTATTTATATTTAAAGCCATTATCGGCCGATTCCGATATTGGGCCGATAATATCGTGCATCCCTAGTCTTAGTCTTTTAAATTAGTCTTTGTCCTGTGCCAAATGTACTTTTTAGTTATCATATTTAGTCAACCTTGTCCTGTTTTTGTTTAGTCAAATTTTAGTTGACTAAGTGTCTGAGCATTTTAGTCTGGTTTTAGTCAATGAAAACATTATCACAATTTCATCATTGTTGTTATTTTAGAAATTTACACTTCATGTATTGCACTTTCACAATAAGCACAAATCAATAGAATGTCGACTCATACACATGGTTTATTTGACCTCATCTAGTGTACTGATTTATTATAGGCTATTTATTATAGAAATTATTATCAAAGACCTAGATTTGCACTCTATCTACTTTATGAAAACTGGTAAAAACAAACAAGATATATTATAACTGTGAAATTCCTAATAGTAATTCCAATAATTGCAAATTGTGATAATGTTTCACTATTAAAACAACAGCGGTTGAGTAAGTGCAAATCGCAAACAAAATAATCGAGATCTCATAAAAGAACACAAATCGGCTGAATGACACTTTCATTAAAACCGAACATCTCACATGGAGATCGCTAAACTTCAGCTTACTTGTTTGTCTGTGTTTTCAGATCATCGTCGGCGCTTCTGTAATAAAGAGAGAGTGTGTGCGCATGGTTGCCAGATTGCAAAAATTAACCAAAACACTGGGCAGAAAATGTCTCCTATTAAAAGAGAACCTCTGCTTTGAGGATTTGAACTTGATCTCTGGCAACCGCAGGTGCAGTCCGAATATTTTTTTTCGACGAAAATAAAAAGAGATTTTTGATATAGTATTTATTTTTTAAAATACATTTTAGTCTCGTCTTTTATCGTCAGTGATATTGCATGTTGATATAGTCACAGTTATCGTTTATGGACCTTACTGTCAGCTCATCATTGTTCTCATTTTAGTCATAAGGGAAAAAAGCTTGGAAAGTAACATTTGTGACCCTGGACCGCAAAACCAGTCTTAAGGGTACATTTTTCGAAATTGAGATTCATACACCACATGAAAGCTGAATAAATAAGCTTTACATCGATATATGGTTTAAAATAGAACTATATTTGGATGAGATACAACTATTTGAAAATCTTGAATCTGAGGGTACAAAAAATCTAAATATCAAGAAAATCGCATTTAAAGTTGTCCAAACGAAGTCCTTAGCAATGCATATTACTAATCAAAAATGAAGTTTTGATATATTTACAGTAGGAAATTTACAAACATGATTTCATGGCATGATCTTAGTACACATCCTAATTATTTTGGCATAAAGAAAACTCGATCATTTGACCCATACAATGTATTTTTGGCTATTGCTACAAATATACCCCAGCGACTTAAGACTGGTTTTGTGGTCCAGGGTCACATTTTTCATCATAGTTTTTGTTAACGAAATTAACACTATTTACAAATAAGCTTTTTCACATTAAAAAAAACTTTTTCTTGCATTTTCTTCCATTGCTGGTCATAATTCTGAAGTTGAAATCAGGTTAAGGCATAAAATAATGTCTTCAGAATCATTTGAGATGTGAAAAGATCTGAGGAATTAAAAAATAACCTGAAACCTGTCTCAGAGGAAGTTGTCTTTGTGGCAATTCTTCTGGCTGTTAAGCGATAAAGCCTTTACTTCTTCACCTTACAAATAGTTGTCAAAAGCAAAAATGCTACAAAATTCTCATATTTTATGTAAAAGTATGATGTGCTTCAACAAAACAGGGACTATTTTTGGAATCGGCACACTAAAATTTGTAATAAAGAATATTAGATTTCTTTGGCAAATATGAAGTAGGTTGGTGGCTCATATTCAGATTTTGAACAAACCCCTAAACCTAAAAATTAAATGATTGGTGCATAACTCATCCATAATAATAAAAATGCTTCAGTACTGTACTTCAAAATATCAGCCTATATGCTTTGAAAAATGCCTGAGCAAACAGCTGTGATGTCCATCTGAATGAACTGGAAGTGCAAAGATGCAGCAGTGATGATTCACAGTGACACTTGTGGAAAGAAGGTAGCATTCAATATTTCTGTCATTGGCAGTGAGGTTTTATGTGGAGGGAAAAAAGAGCTGTCAAAGAGCATCAGCGCACCTCCTCTGAAGAGTGGATCTGGGATGATTTCCACCACGAGTGACCCATACGCTGCAGCACAGCTGAAAGCTGCTCGCTGACTGAGATGAACTTGATTTAAGGACGTCACTGTGAGCGTGACACATACATCCACCCATAAACTAACAGGACACTTCTCCTGCCCTACAGCTCTGGGACAGGACTGCTGGGACAGCCTCAGCGCACAAAATCCACCTTCTGGTTTGTAGTTGAGCTTGCTTCTCACAAGAAGATCATTAGACAGCTGCAGCTCATTCAGAATGCTGCTGCCAGGATTCTGACTATAACCAGAAAATCTGAGCATATCACATCAGTCCTCAGGTCCTTACACTGGCTTCAGTTACATTTAGGATTGATTTTAAAATACGTTTACTCGTTTCAAATCACTCAATGGCCTAGAACCTAAATACATAGCAGATATGCTCACTGAATATAAAACCTAACAGACCACTCAGATCATTAGGAGCGAGTCAGTTAGAAATACCAAGGGTTAACACAAAACAAGGGGAATCTGCTTTTAGCTATTATGCCGCCCGCAGTTGGAATCAGCTCCAGAAGAGGCAGATGTGCTAAACCATTAGTGAAAGTGAAGTGACATGTGGACAAGTATGGTGACCCATACTCAGAATAAGTGCTCTGCATTTAACCATCCAAGTGCACACACACAGCAGTGAACAACACACACACCGTACACACATACCTGGAGCAGTGGGCAGCCATTTATTTAGAGTAGTTGGGGGTTCGGTGCCTTGCCCAAGGGCACCTCAGTCATGGTATTGAAAGTAGGAGAGAGCGCTGTACATTCACTCCCCCACCTACATCCCTGCGGTACGAGACTCGACCCACAACCTGTGGTTGAGGCCTCTCTCTAACATTAGGCCACGATTCACCACCATTAGTCATTTAAATGCAGACTCAAAACTCATCTGTTTAGCTGTGCATTTATTGAATGAGCACTGTGCAATGTCCGAACTGATTGCACTATATTTTATGTATAATCGTTTTCTATTCTTAACCGTTTTAAATTCATTTTAAACCTCTTAAATCAATGTTTTAATCATTTTCAAAGTTTTTAAATTCCTTGTTTTATTGTTGTGATTATTTTTTTTCTTTTCTTTTATGTAAAGCACTTTGAATTACCATTGTGTATGAAATGTGCTATATAAATAAACTTGCCTTGCCTTCGCTATCAGATTAACGCAGCAGATTGAAGGCGTCTCAGAGAGGGCTTTGATCCTGCTGTTGAGTAAATCTGTCATTTAGGATCCAATTTTCTCATTGAATCAGCTGATTTTGTGACATTATGGGGCTTAATGAAGAAAAATCATCGTCTTGAGATTGTCAGTGAACTCTATTTTTATGCCCTTGTGTATAAGCAGTGTATCGGATCGCGTGTGTTTTGTGTCGTGCCACTGTGACTCAGAGCGTCGCGCTAATCAAATTTTTCATCTGTTTCATTGCCACATGCTGCGCGTATCATCAAATGCCACACAGTTAATGACATAATGCAAATAAATGTGCTGAAGAAGTTTCGAAATGCGAAAGTCGTTTAGTCCTCCGCTTTCAGGGAATGTGATGGAAATATTGAACTCTGTGTAAGGGGAGTAATTTGGTTAAAAGTGGCACTCGAAATCGAGTCTGAAGAGGCCTCTTCATGTGGATGGGCTGGATATTTTAGGTGGTATCTCATGAAACTGAGCAAAGGCATTAGAGGAAAAGCTCTTAAACCCATCTCAGACATGGGCTCTTCAGCCCAGAAGCCCATCTTGACAAATATTGTTAATGACGTCATCAGTGTTAATGTTTTTATGGTGTTTTGGTTGTTTTGATTCCCCAGGCATACCCACATAGTTTTATAATTTTAATATGAGATAAAACTTTGGTACTATACTATATGTTATTTGTTGTTTTTTATTGGACATGCTTCCCCAAAGGTACTCTCTATAGACTTTTTCAAAACATTTTTTAAAATTTCTTTAATTAAATAATAAGTTTTTTAAACGTGTTTTATTTTTACTCCGAGATGTCTTGGTTTTCCAAGCATATCCACACTTTATTTTGCTTTTTTTATTATATTTAAAATATTATGTTTGCATTTCTTTCTTTTTTCAAATAATATTTTTACTTAGACTTTGCTTGATTATGAGATGATCACACCTGGCATGAGTTAAGGTTATTTAAAAAAAAAAATCTTAATTTATTTTAATTTATTATTTATTAATTTTTGGTTATTTTTTAATAGTAGTTTTTTTTTTCTCCCTTTTTTTTCATTAAAAATGGGTCACAATGGCCAGAATATTATTCATTCGTTCATTCGGTAATTCATTCATTCATTCATTCGTAAATAATAATGTTCAGGTTACCAAGCATACACACAGGATAGGATTGGATCACAATGGCCTGATTTGTAAAGTTAGCAAGTTTTCATTATTTTCTAAACTTTTAAAAACGCATTTCTGATTCTTAACTAAATAAATTATAGGGATAGTAAAATGGTTATCGTTTACTCACCCTCAAGTTGTTCCAAAACCTGTATGATTTTCTTTCTTCTGACGAACACAAAAAAAGCTATTTTTAAGAATGCTGGGAAACAAACCGTTGCCGTATGCCAAAAACTACCATGAAAGTCAACTGACAACTGTTTGGATACACGCATTCTTCAAAATATCTTCTTTTTTTCCGACAGAGGAAACTTATAAAGGTTTGCAACAAAAGAGTGAGTAAATGACGACAGAATTTTCATTTTTGGGTGAACTATCCCTTTAAGCTTCAAACAAAAAACTGCTAGTTGTTCAGACAACCCACTGACTAGTCGATTTTGAAAATGTAGTTTTGTACGTCCTCATAATATGATTTGGCTCTACCCGTGGTTAATTTAAGGAATATGGTGCCACATTCAACGTTGTCTTAGCTCCTGTTGCTATTTGTGGCAGGGGACGGAAGTAAGGCCACATTGCCTGGCATTTGTGCACTTTCATGTGACGTGAGAGCTGTTGAAAGGGTCACAGGACGCTAATTTGCGGGCAGTGGGGGTGCAGGTGTTGTTCTCAGGGGAATGAGACTGCGGTGATGGTGACATGCTGACAGGACCTGTCCTCTCTCATTCTCTCTACAGACACAACACCAACCCGGTGGGCACCGAGTGGCGCTGGAAAATGGACCCAGCTGAGAAGATCATTCAAGAGGCTGTGGAGAACCACAGGAACATGATTCGCCAGTTCAGAGGTAAGGACTCCCGGTACCTTCAGCTGACCTCTTCTGCTGTGAAATTTAGGGTCGGTTTTTATTTTGATGTATAAGTGAAATAAAAGTATGCTTGGGAAATCTTGTTGTGCATATTTATCATTATGATCTTTTTCTCATGAGTGTGTCTTTTACTCAAACTGCGCGTCAACAATTTTATTTTTCCTGAGGACTTTTGAAACATAAAATAAAGCTGATTTCTTTCAGAGAACTTCATTAAGTCTCCTGAGCACTAAAAGAGCAACCTTTGAGCAATAAAATGCTCCTCAGGGGTGTTCAGTGGGCCAAGAGAAAGCCCAAGAGGAAATACTGACTTAAATTAAATGTAATTGTAGCTTTCAAATGTGAATAATCTGTGTAATTAAATAGAACTGGTGTTACATTTTGGCCAAAATACAGATATTCAAACTGTAAGATGACCCTCAGGAAGATTTTATGAGAGTTTTTATGAGAAGGTGAAGGTGCAAGTGTGCACATTGACTCGTAGACTCACCCAAGTGCTCACTGTCCATTTCCACAGCAGCAAACCCACCAAAAATGGCCCAGTTCCTTCATTCCTTACTGTAAACAATGCAGGAAGCTTATCTGAAACGCACAGACACACTTTGAAGACATGCACACCGATCAGAAAGTACCTCCAGAGGAGGAGAATTTTAATAGAATATGTGAACAAGAGTTCATAGGTAATTTCCACAGTTTACATATCTGATTGTAACATACACAAAAAATATATGACATGCAGCCTTGTGCGAACTTGTTCAAGTAATGGATTCATGTTGAGGATCTGCTTTAAGACACCCTCTAAGCGTATTACACACAGATATGGGATGTCTGAAATGGGCTGTGAAATGGCAATTATGCTTTCGCAGAAATTGTCAAGACGGCACCTGTTAAGAGAGGAGGAAGACTCATCTATATATATATATAGATACACACAGATATGAGTGTTTCTCATGCTGAAAGGAAGTGAGAGAGCATGATTTTTGAGAAAACGTCTTTTTGTCCTTGTTTTAGGAGATTCGTCAAGGAACGTTGGACACCTTCTATGTATTTGTGAATAAAAGACTGAATTCTTGGACCATGATATATTTTTCATAGTAGGCTATCAATGTTTTTTTTATAGTTTTTTTTATAGACACTTCAATTGATTTTTTTCTCAAAGGAGCAGTCCTTCAGGTTAAATTTTCTGTCAAAGCATGAATGTATGTTCAAACTGGCTTCATTTTAATCCCAAAATTCAGTTTTCAAGGGATCCCCAAGTTAATTTAACTCCAAAATAAATATT